>JAREIK010000435.1:576739-1176739 GCA_029783825.1 Sapria himalayana
AGAAGAAGAAGAAGAAGAAGAAGAAAAGAAGCTGAAGAAGATAAATAAGAAAAAGAAGCAGGAGAAGAAGCATAAATAAAAGAAGAATAATAATAATAATAATAATAATAATAATAATAATAATAAAGGATGCAGAAAGAAAAGTAGAAAAAGAAGAAGAAAAGATAATGATGATGATGAATAAGAAGAAGGGTGGGAAGGAGAAAAAGAATCATAATAATAATAATAATAATAATAATAATAATAATGTAAGAAAAAGTAGAAGAAGTAGTAGTAGTTAAAGTATGATAAGAAAAAGATGGAGAAAAAGAAGGAGAATAGAAGAAGGAGAAGAAGAAGGAGAATGAGACAGGAGAAGAAGAAGAAGAAGAAGAAGAAGAAGAAGAAGAAGAAGAGAAGAAGGATAAGTAGATGATGGAGAAGGAGGAGGAGGGAGGAGAGGAGGAGAAGAATGAGGAGGAGGAGGATAACAAAAAGAAGGAGATGTAGTAGAAAGTAGAAGAAGTAGAAGGAGAAGAAGTAGAATGTGAAGAAGTAAGAGGAGGAGTAGATGAAGTAGTAGTAGATGAAGTAGTAGTAGAAGAATAGGAAGAATAAAAAAGATGGGAATGAAGAATAAAAGAAGAAGTAGATGAAGAGGAGGAGGTGGAGGAGGAAGAAGAAGAAAGAGGAGGAAGAAGATGAAGAAGAAGAAGAAGAAGAAGAAGAGAGAAGAGAAAGAAGCTGAAGAGATAAATAAGAAAAAGAAGCAGAAGAAGAGCAGGGAGAAGAAGCATAAGAAAAAGAAAAAGAAAAAGAATAATAATAATAATAATAATAATAGGATGCAGAAAGAAAAGTAGAAAAAGAAGAAGAAAAAGATATGATGATGATGAATAAGAAGAATGGGGGGAAGGAGAAGAAGAGAGAAGAATAATAATAATAATAATATAATAATATAATAATAATAATGAGAAGAAAAAGTAAAGAGTAGTAGTAGTAGAAGTATGATAAGAAAAGATGGAGAAAAAAAGGAGAAATAGAAGAAGAAGAAGAAGGAGAAGAAGAAGAAGAAGGAGAAGAAGAAGAAGAAGGAGAAGGAGAAGAAGGAGAAGGAGAAGAAGATGAAGAAGAAGAAAAGGATAAGTAGATGATGGAGGAGGAGGAGGAGGATAAGAATGAGGAGGAGGAGGATAACAAAAAGAAGGAGATGTAGTAGAAGTAGAAGAAGTAGAAGGAGAAGAAGTAGAATGTGAAGAAGTAAGAGGAGAATAAAGAGATGTAGAATAAATAGAATGAGAAAAAGGCGAAGGAGATGGAGGAGGATGAGGAGGAGATGGAAGAGGATGAGGAGGACACAGAGAAGGAGGAGAAAGAGAAGAAGGAGAAGGAGAATGAAAAGATGGAGAAGGAAATGGAAAAGGAGAAGGAGAAGAGAAGAGGAGAAGGAGAAGAAAGAGAATGTGAGGGAGGAGATGGAGAAGTAGGAGATGTAGAAGAAGGAGATGTAGAAGAAGGAAAAAGAGAAGGAGAAGAATGAGAAGGAGTAGGAGGAAAAGAAGAAGGATGATAAGGAGGAGAAGGAGAATGAGGAGACGGAGAAGGAGAATAAGAGGGAGAAGGAGAATAATAGGGAGAAGGAGAAGTAGGAAAAAAAGAATTGGGAGAATGAGAAGTAGAAGGAGAAGCAGGAGAAGGAGAGGCGTAGAGAAGAATAAGTAGAATAAGGATAAGGAGAAGGAGAAGGAGGAATAAGAAGAAGCAAAAAAAAAGAAGATAAGTAGACGAATAACGAGAAGGAGAAGAAGAAGGAGAAGAATGAGAAGAAGGAGGAGAAGAAGAATGAGAAGGAAGGAGGAGAAGAAGAAGAAGAGAAGCAGAAAGAGAATGAGAAAAGAAGAGAAGAAGAAGGAAGAAGAGGTGGAGAAGAACGGAGAATATGAGAAGGAGTAGGAGAAGATGAGAAGGAGTAGGAGAAGAAGAAGCAGAAGAAGGAGATATGCAGAAGATGGAGAAGGAGAAGAAGGAGAATGAAAAGAAGAGGAGTAGAAGGAAAAGGAAATGAAAGGAAAAAAGAAGAATGAGAAGGAATTGAAGGAGAAGGAGATGAAGGGGAAGGAGGAGAAAGAGATAAAGGAGAAGGATTAGAAGGAATAGGAGATGGAGAAGAAGGAGTTGGAAAGAAGAAGAATGATAAGGAGAAGGAGAAGAAGGATAATGAGAAGAAGTAAAAGGAGGATAATGAGGAATAGGAGTAGGACAAGGAGAAGAATGAGAAGTAGAAGAAGTAGAAAGAGTAGATGGAGAAGAAGAAGATGGAGAGGTAAAAGAAGGAAAATGAGGAGAAGGAGAAGGAGAAGAATGAAAAGTAGAAGAAGGTGAAGGAGAAGAAGGAGAAGTAGAAGAAGACAAAGAAGAACATGGATAAGAAGGAGAAGAAGAAAAAGAAGAAAAAAAATGAGAATAAGAAGAATGAGAAGAAGAAGTAGAAGAAGGAGAAGAAGAAGGAAGAGGAGGAGGAAGAGGAGGAAGAGAATAAGAAGAAGAAGGTGAATGAGAAGAAGGAAGAGGAAGAAAAGAATGCAAAAGAGTAGAAGGAGAAGGATAAAAAGAATAAAGATGAGGAGAACAAATAGGAGAAGTAGAAAAAAGACAAGAAGCATAAGAAGAAAATGAGAATAAGAAGAAGAATAAGAAGAATAAAGAGAAGGAGGAGGAGACGATGTAGAAAAAGATGAAGGAGGAAAAAGAGGAGGAGGAGGAGAATTAGAAAAAAATGTAGAAGAAGAAGAATAATAATAAGTTGAAAATGAAGGAGAAGAAGAAGTAAGAGGAGGAGAAGAAGGAGGAAAAAAAGAAGGAGAAGAAGAACAATGAGGAGGAGAATGAGAAGAAGTGGAATGAGAAGAAGAAGGAGAAGAAGGAGAAGGAGTAGGAGGAGAAGAAGAATAAGAACTAGAAGAAGAAGATGGAGAGGAAGAGAAGTAGAAGGAGAAGGAGAAGGAGAAGGAGAAGGCGGAGGAGGAGGAGGAGAAGTAGAAGAAGAAGGAGAAGAAGAAGAAAGAGAAGAAAGATAATGATAAGAAAAATAAAAGAAGATGGAGAATGAGATGAAGAAGAAGGAGAAGTGGGAGAAGAAGAAGGATAAAAAGAAGGAGGAGGAGGAGGAGGAGGAGGATGAGTAGGAGAAGGGGTAGGAAAAGGAGTGGGAGGAGTAGGAGGAGGAGGAGGAGGATGAGTAGGAGAAGGGGTAGGAAAAGGAGTGGGAGGAGTAGGAGGAGGAGGAGGAGGAGGAGGAGAAGGAGGAGGAGGAGGTATAGAAGGAAGAGGAGGAGGAGGAGGATGAGAAAAATGAGGAGAAAGAGAAGAAGTAGAAGGATAAGAAGGAGAAGCATACGAAGGAGAAGAAGAAGAAGTAGAAAAAGGAGGAGGAGGAGGAGAATTGGGGGAAGAAGTACATTAAAAGGATAACAAGAAGAAGTAGAAGGAGACGGAGAAGAAGTAGAAGAAGATGTTGTAGTAGTAGTAGTAGTAGTAGTAGTAGTAGTAGTAGTAGTAGTAGTAGTAGTAGTAGTAGAAATGAAGAAGATGAGGAGAAGTGGAAGAGAAGGAGGGGAGAAGTGGAAGAAGAAAGATGAGGAGGAAAGAAGACGGAGAAAGAAGAAGGAAAAATATTAATAATGAGAGAAGAAAGGAAAAGAAGAAGAAAATGCAGAAGGAGGAGGAGGAGGAGGAGGAGAGGAAGAAGGAGAAGAAGAAGAATAATAATAATAATAATAATAATAATAAGCAGACAGAGAAGAAGGGAGTAAGAAGAATAAGATACAGAAGGGAAGAAGGAGAAGAAGAAGAAGAAGATAGAAGAAGAAGAAGAAGAAGAAGAAGAAAAGAAGAAGGAGAAAAAACAAAAGAAAAAGAAAGAATAAAAAGACTAGGAGGAGGAGGAGGAGGCAGTAAGGTGGAGGAGGAGGAGGAGGAAGGAGAAGCAGAGGAGAAGAAGAATAAAAAGAAGGAAAAGAAGAAGAAGAAGAAGGATAATGATAAGAAGAAGAATGAGGAGCATAAGAATCAAAGGAGAAGAAGGATAAGTAGAAATAGGAGAAGGAGAATAAGGAGTAGAAGAATAATAGCAAAAAGAAGAAGATTAATTAGAAGGAGACGAAGAATAGGCAAAACAATAAGAAGAAGATGATGATGATGATGATGATGAAGGCAAAGAAGAAGAATGAGAAGAATAAGATGGTGAAGAATTAGAAGTAGAAGAATAGGAGGAGGAGGAAGATGTACCAGCAGTAGAAGAAGAAGAAGAAAATAAGAAGAATAAGAAGCAAAAGTAGAAGAAGGAGAAGAAGAATACGAAGAAGAGAAGAGAAGAAAGAGAAAATGAAGAAGAAGAAGAGAAAAAAAGCAAGTAAGTAAGAGATGGAGGAGGAGGAGGATAAGGTGGAGGAGGAGATGGAGGAGGAGGAGGAGAAACAGGAGAAGAAGTATAGGGGGAAAAAAATAAGAAGGAGGAGGAGGAGGAGGAGAAATAGAAGGAGAAGAATGATAAGTAGAAAAATGAGAAATAGAAGAAGAAGGAAATGAATAAGAAGGAGAAGAAGAATAGGTATAAGAAGAAGAAGGAAAAGAAGAAGAATAAGAAGAATGAGGAAAAGAAGAAGAAGAAGAATGAGAAGTATAAGATGGTGAATAATTAAGAAGTAGCAGAAGAAGAAGAAGAAGGAGATAGAGAAGAAGGAGAAGGAGAAGGAGAAGGAGAAAGAGAAGGAGGAGAAGGAGAAGTAGAGGGAGAAGGAGGAGGAGAAGAAGAAGAAGGAAGAAGAAAAAAAAATGAGAATAAGAAGAAGGAAGAGAAGGAGAATAAAAAATGGAGGGAAAGAAAATGAGGAGGAGTAAGAGAATAAAAAGAGAAGAATAAGAAGAAAGAGAAGATGATGAAAGAGAATAATAATAATAATAATAATTAGTAGTAGTAGTAGTAGTAGTAGAAAAATGAGAAGAACTAGAAGGAGAAGAAGAGAGAGAAGATGGAGAAGGAGAAGGAGAAGAAGAATAAGAAGCAGCTAAATAATAATAAGGTAAAGAAGAAGAAGAAGAATAAGAAGGAGAAGGAGAATAATGAAAATAAGAAGGAGAAGAAGATGAAGATGAAGATGAAGAAGAATGAGAAAAAGAAGAACGAGAAAAATAAAAAGAAGGAGAATATTACGAAGAAGAAGAAGGAGGAGGAAAAGGAGTAGTAGTAGGAGGAGGAGGAGTAGTAGTAAGAGGAGGAGGAGGAGGAGGAGAATGAAAAGTAGAAGGAGAAGGAGAAGAAGGAGAAGTAGAAGAAGATAAAGAAGAACATGGATAAGAAGAAGGAGAAGAAGAAAAAGAAGGAGGAGGTGGAGGAGGAGGAGGAGGATGAGGAGATAAAGAAGAATAAGAAAAAGAAGAAAAAAAATGAGAAGAAGAAGAATGAGAAGAAGAAGTAGAAGAAGGAGAAGAAGGAGAAGAAGAAGGGAGAGGAAGAGGAGGAGGAAAAGAATAAGAAGAAGAAGGTGAATGAGAAGAATGAGGAGGAAGAAAAGAATGCAAAAGAGAAGAAGGAGAAGGATAAAAAGAATAAAGATGAGGAGAACAAATAGAAGAAGTAGAAGAAAGACAAGAAGGAGAAGAAGAAAATGAGAATAAGAAGAAGAATAATAAGAATAAAGAGAAGAATGAGGAGACGAAGTAGAAGAAGATGAAGGAGGAAAAAGAGGAGGAGGGGGAGGAGAATTAGAAGAAAATGTAGAAGAAGAAGAATAATAATAAGTTGAAAATGAAGGAGAAGAAGAAGTAAGAGGAGGAGGAGGAGGAGGAAAAAAAGAAGGAGAAGAAGAACAAGGAGGAGGAGAAGGAGGAAAAAAAGAAGGAGAAGAAGAACAAGGAGGAGGAGAAAGAGGAAAAAAAGAAGGAGAAGAAGAACAAGGGGGAGGAGAAAGAGAAGAAGTGGAAGGAGAAGAAGAAGGAGAAGAAGGAGAAGAAGGAGAAGGAGTAGGAGGAGGAGGAGAATAAGAACTAGAAGAAGAAGATGGAGGAGGAGGAGAAGCAGAAAGAAAAGGAGAAGAAGAAGGCGGAGGAGGAGGAGGAGGAGTAGAAGAAGGAGAAGAAGAAGAAGAAGAAGAAGAAATAGAAGAAGGATAATGATAAGAAAAATAAAAGAAGATGGAGAATGAGATGAAGAAGAAGGAGAAGTGGGAGAAGAAGAAGGATAAAAAGAAGGAGGAGATGCAAGAGGAGGAGGAGTAGGAGAAGGAGTAGGAAAAGGAGTAGGAGGAGTAGGAGAAGGAGGAGGAGAAGAAGGAGGAGGAGGAGGAGGAGGAGAAGGTGGAGTAGAAGGAAAATGAGGAGAAAGAGAAGAAGTAGAAGGATAAGAAGGAGAAACATACGAAGGAGAAGAAGGAGGAAGAGGAGGAGGAGAATAGGGGGAAGAAGTACATTAAAAGGATAACAAGAAGAAGTAGAAGAAGAAGGAGAAGAAGTAGAAGAAGAAGTAGTAGTAGTAGTAGTAGTAGAAAATGAAGAAGAATGAGGAGAAGTGGAAGAAGGAGGGGAGAAGTGGAAGAAGAAAGATGAGGAGGAAAAGAAGAAGGAATAAAAATAATGAGAAGAAGAAGGAAAAGAAGAAAAATGAGAAGGAGGAGGAGGAGGAGGAGGAGGAGGAGAAGGAGAGGAAGAAGGAGAAGAACAAGATGGAAAAGAATAAGAAGAAGCAGAAGGAGAAGAAGGAGAAGAATGAGAAGAAGAATAAGATACATAAGGAGAAGAAGGAGAAGAAGAATAAGATACAGAAGGAGAAGAAGGAGAAGAAGAATAAGAAGAAGAAGAAGAAGAAGGAAGGAAGAAAAGAATGAGAAAAAAAAGAAAAAGAAGAAATAAAAGGAGTAGGAGGAGGAGAAGGTGGAGGAGGAGAAGGAGGAGGAGAAGCAAGAGAAGAAGAAGAAAAAGAAGGATAAGAAGAAGAAGGAGGAGGAGGAGAATAATGATAAGAAGAAGAATGAGGAGCATAAGAATTAAAGGAGAAGAAGGATAAGCAGAAAAGGGAGAAGGAGAATAAGGAGTAGAAGAATAATAGCAAAAAGAAGAAGATTAATTAGAAGGATACGAAGAATAGGCAAAACAAGAAGAAGAAGAAGAAGAAGATGATGATGATGATGATGATGATGAAAGCAAAGAAGAAGAATGAGAAGAATAAGATGGTGAAGAATTAGAAGTAGAGAAGAAGATGAGGGGGAGGAAGATGCACCAGCAGTAGAAGAAGAAGAAGAAAAATAAGAAGAATATGAAGCAAAAGTAGAAGAAGGAGAAGAAGAATAAGAAGAAGAAAAGAAGAAAGAGAAAATGAAGAAAGAGAAGAAAAAAAGGAGTAAGAGATGGAGGAGGAGGAGGAGGAGGAGGAGAGGTGGAGGAGGAGGAGGAGGAGGAGAAGCAGGAGAAGAAGAAGTATAGGGGGAAAAAAGAAGAAGGAAGAGGAGGAGAAGTAGAAGGAGAAGAATGATAAGTAGAAAATGAGAAATAGAAGAAGTAGGAGATGAATAAGAAGGAGAAGGAGAAGAAGAAGGAAAAGAAGAAGAAGGATAAGAAGAAGAAGGAAAAGAAGAAGAAGAATGAGAAGTATAAGATGGTGAATAATTAAGAAGTAGCAGAAGAAGAAGAAGAAGAAGGAGATAGAGAAGAAGGAGAAGGAGAAGGAGGAGGAGGAGGAGGAGATGAAGAAGGAGGAGGAGGAGAAGAAGATGATGAAGAATAATAATAATAATAATAATAATAATAATAAGAAAAATGAGAAGAAGAAGAAGAAGGAAGAGAAGGAGAATAAAAAATGGAGGGAAAGAAAATGAGGAGTAAGAGAATAAAAAGAGAAGAATAAGAAGAAAGAGAAGAAGAAGAAAGAGAATAATAATAATAATAATAATAATTAGTAGTAGTTGTTGTTGTAGAAAAATGAGAAGAACTAGAAGGAGGAGAAGAGAGAGAAGTTGGAGAAGGAGAAGGAGAAGGAGAAGAAGAACAAGAAGTAGCTGAATAATAATATGGTGAAGAAGAAGAAGAAGAATAAGAAGGAGAAGGAGAAGAAGATGATGATGAAGAAGAATGAGAAAAAGATGAACAAGAAAAATAAAAAGAAGGAGAATATTACGAAGAAGAAGAATGAGGAGGAGTACTAGGAGGAGGAGGAGGAGTAGGAGGGGGAGGAGGAGGAGAAGTAGGATAATAAGAACCACTTCCGCCTCCTCTTCCTCCTCCTTTTTTTCCTTATCCTTCTCATTCTCTTTCTCATTCTTCTTCTTATTCATCTTCTTCTTTTTCTTCTCATTCTCCTCCTCCTCCTCCTCCTCCACCTCCTCCTCCTCCTTCTTCTCCATCTTCTTCTTCTCCTTCTTTTTCTTATCTTTTTTTCTTCTTCTCCCACTTCTTCTTTTCTCCTTCTACTTCTTCTCTTATTTCTCCTCCTCCTCTATCTCCTCCTCCTCCTTCTTCTCCACCTATTTCTTTTTCTCCTCCTTCTTCTTATTCTCCTCCTCCTCCTCCTTCTTCTCTTTCTTCTTATTTGCCTTATTATTCTTCTTCTCCTTCTCCTTCTTCATCTTCTCCTTCATTTTATTCAACTTCTTTTCTTTCTCATTCTTTTTATTTTTATCATTTTTCTTCTTCTTGTTCATCTCCATATCCTTTATATTCTTTTCCTTCTTCTTCTTCTTCTTATCATCCTTCTTCTCTCCTTCTTCTGCTTTTCTTCTCCTTAGAAGAAGAGAAAGAAGAAGAATAATAATAATAATAATAAGAGAAGGATGATGCGTGCGTGAGCGAGTAATTCATAGCAGAAAATTTAAAGTTCCAAGATTTCACGATTTCGAAGTAAATGATCGTAACTACCTCAATATAGGTCAGATTGATCCTATTCAAAAAGCCACAGATTAAGGACTCGTAGATCTACAAATTTCGTGTTTATAGTATCCCAAAATAAGCTATATGGAGTGAACGATTCTGAGAGGAATTGGATGAGGCACTATTTTTAAGGGGATGTTTGTAATTCAGGATAATTGTAGTTCACCACCTAGGTTTAAAAAAAATTCTACCTACCAAGGATAAAAAATTGTTTGATTCACCACCAAGGATGTTGGATAAAGAATCAAGAAAATAGTTCAACTCACAAAGAGGAACTTTCATTCATTCAAAATTAATCACCCTTACAAATGAGAAGGTCTACTTATATAGAGATTACACTCAGAATAAAAAATTTAAAAAAAATAAAATAAATACAAAAAAATGGGAGATAGGAGTCTTCTCTTCAGCCCTCGAAATTCTTCCACCAATTATAACCAGCAAATATACACTTCCAAAGACAGCAACAAATTGGGATCACCTTTCCTTAACCCAGCAAATTATAACCGAAGTTAGTCTTGACATGAATAAGTACTAATAGTCGATGTTTTGCCGAAGTAATATGCTCAGGACTTAAGGATTGATTAGTAGTCTCAAATGCTCCCGCATCATTCTCCCTGGGTTGCTTGAGATTTGTCCTCAAATCTGATAAGTCTTCCTCCTCTAAGTAAGAAGAAAGATCACCAACATTAAAAGTTGCCGAAACTCCATATTCTCCAGGAAGATCAATCTTGTCAGCATTTTTGTCAATTCTCTCGAGAACTTCAAATGGAATGGTAGCTCTAGGCACAAGCTTGTTATTCCACTTAGAAGGAAATCTTTCCTTCCTTAAGTGTAACCACACAAGATCACCTAGCTGGAAATGAGCTTTCCTTTGATGTTTTTTAGCTTTCTTTTTATAAAACACATTAGCTTTATCAATCTTGCTTTGAATCTGCTCATGGAGTTTTTTCATTGATTCAGCTAGCTCTTTTCCATCAAAGTTCACTTGTGAATTAGATGGAATGGGAATTAAATCAATCGGTGTGAGTGGATTGATTCCATACACTACTTTGAAAGGTGATAGAACAATAGTATAACTTGGTGATCGATTATAAGCGAACTCAGCATGTGCAAGCTTCAAATCACAATTTTTTAGAGATTTACAAACTATTCCTAGAAGCAACATAGTTAGAGTGCGATTGGTTACCTCCGTTTGGCTATCGATTTGAGGATGACAAGTGGTACTGAATAGGAGTCTGGTCCCAAGCATTCTCCATAAGGTCTTCTATAAATAACTTAAAAACTTAGAAACATGATAAGATACAATGGTCTTCGGAACTCCAAGAAGGTGAATGATATCCTTGAAATAAAGATCAGCCACATGAGATGCATCATTCATCTTGTGACATGGAATAAAATAAGTCATTTTATAAAACCTATCAATGACCACCATAATGGCATCTTTTCCCCTCTGAGTTCTTGGAAGAGCCAGGATAAAATTTATGCTTACATCATTCCAAGGCTGTAATGGTACGGGAAGAGGCGTATATAGTCCTTGATGGAAATTACACTTTGCTCTTTGACAAGTTGCACACCTCAAGATGATAGCACGTATGTCTCCACTCATCTATGGCCAATAAAAGTTCTCTTGAAGGATTTCAAGAATTTTGTTCATGTCGAAGTGACTAGCCAAACCTTCACCATGTGCTTCGCGGATCAACAATTCTCTAAATGAACTCTTCGGCATACATAATCGATTTAGCTTGAAAAGAAAATAATTTTGGACAGAATATGTACCTTGAATTCCATTTTTGTAACTATCAATAATAGTAGAGAACTCTGGGTCTTTAAAATGTAGTTATTTCATGGATTGAAAACCAAGAATTCTAGAATCAAGAATAGCAAGCATAGGTATCTTCTTGATAAAGCATCAGCAACAACATTAGTATAGCCAGGTTTATACTTCGAAACGAAAGAAAAGGATTGAAGAAATTCTACCCATTTGGCATGCCTTGAGTTGAGCTTGCGTTGGTCACTAATATACTTAAAAGCCTCATGATCAGAATAAAGTACAAATTGTTTAGGCCTCAAATAATGACTCCAATGATCAAGAGCTCACACAGTGAGAGCGTAGAACTCATTATCATAAGTTGAGTAGTTCTTCTTCGAATCAGATAACTTTTAACTGAAATATGCAAATGGCCTTTGTTCTTGAACTAGAATAGCTCCAATTCCAACTCCACTTGCATCACATTCAACTTCAAATACTTTATCAAAATTAGGAAGGGCAAGAATGGGGGATTCACATAGCTTTTGTTTGATGAGTTCAAAAGCATCATGAGCAGCTCTTGTCCATTCAAAAGAACCCTTCTTCATGCATTCAGCGATAGGAGCCATGATTGTACTGAAATTCTTCACAAAACGACGATAGAAAGAAGCAAGGCCATGAAAACTCTTTACATCGGTGATGGATTTCGAAACCGGTCAGGTTTTAATTGCATCCACCTTCAATTGATCAACAGAAATTCCATCTTTTGAAACCACATACCTAAGGAATATAATGCTGGAAGAGAAGAACTCACACTTCTCCATTTTGGCATAAAGCTTCTGTTCCTTCAAGGCTTTAAAGACCTATTTCAAATGAGAAATATGCTCCTACTTGCTTCGACTATAAACAAGGATATCGTGAAAGTATACAACAACAAACTAATCAATAAGGAACAAAGAACCTCGTTCATATGCCCCATGAAAGTACTTGGAGCATTAGAAAGTATGAATGGCATAACCACCCATTTATATAAACCTACCTTAGTCTTGAAGGCTCTTTTCCACTCATCTCCTTCCTGCATTTGGATCTAGCGATAGCCACTACGCAAGTCTATCTTTGAAAACACGGTAGAACCATATAATTCATTAAGCATATCATCAAGTCTAGGTATAGGATACCTATACTTAATAGTGATGTTGTTGATGGATAAGCTATCGACACACATTCTGAATATTTCATCCTTCTTTGGTACGAGAAGAGCCGGAACAGAACATGGGCTCATAATTTCTCGAACATATCCCTTGTTGATAAGTTCATTGACTTGTCTTTGCAACTCATTTGTTTCCTCTGTGTTGCATATATATGCTGCTTTGTTCTGTAGAGAGGCACCATGCAGAAATTCGATTTGGTGCTCAATACCTCCTATTAGAGGTAATCTAGATGGAAATTCTTCGGGGAACACATCTAAAAAGTTTTTTAACAAGGAATGTATTTTCGAATGTATAGGTACTTCTTTATCACTTCTTTTCTCTACCATAATCAAAGCAAATATATTTTTCTATTTGGTAATGGCTCTCTCAACATGTATTTCAATCAAATAAAGACTTACATTACTAGTGTTTCCCTCCCCAGTTTGATTTCGATGTATCATGGTCGGTCTCAGAGATTCAAGAGTAATGTATTTTCATTCCTTTTGAAAAGAGTAAGTGTTTTTATGCCCATCATCAACAACCTTTCTATCATATTGCCAAGGGTTTCCTAATAACAAGTGACAAGCATCCATGGGAATAACATCGCACAAAACTTCATCTCAATAATTCTTCCCAATTGAAAATGATATAAATGCTCGTTTGGTTACCTTCACATCACTTCCTTTGCTAAGCCACTAAAGTTTGTAAGGTTGAGGATATTTCGATGTTGGTAGCTTCAGTTTTTTAATCATGGTTGTTGAGGCAACATCGATGCAGCTTCCTCCATTGATAATCATCCTACACACCTTCCCGTTAATAGCACAACGGGTGTGGAAGATGTTCTTTCTTTGCTCTTTCTCTTCAAAAGATATCTCATCCTGTAATGCTCTCTGTATCACCAACAACTCGCCATCATCAGCCTTTTCAATGATATCCTCGGATTTTTCAGCTTCGGAATCATTCGGGTCTTATTCTTTGCTAGCCTCTTGAAGTTCAAAATCGATCTTCTCAATTTCTTGAAGATTCATAACTCTTCGATTTGGACAATTAGCTTGTAAATGCCCATATCCATGACACTTAAAACATTTCCTTGTGCCACCATCAACTTTCTTGCTGGTCTTTTTGATGGGTTCCACCAACTTCTATTTACCCTAAGCTTTCGACAAAATACTTTCATACTTGCTTGACGAACCATCCCTAAAATAGGATGTTCCCTTCGAAAAGGTTTTGGAACAAAACCTCTTGCTTCTCTTTAGTTGTTTCTCAACCTTCATTGAACGTTTGCAAACATCTTCAAATGTCCAATAAGGCTGAATTTCAATCAAATCAGCAATTTCTCAATTCATGCCACCAAGGAATTGAGCTATAGTTTGCTCAGGAACTTCTGGAACTTCACATCTCATAATGAGTTGTTCAAATTGACTAATATACTCTTCAATACTCATCCCTTGTTGTCTCAGGGAATTCAACTTAAGAAATAGATCTTGCTTATAGGTATCAGGCAAGAACTTCTTTTTCATGAATTTCTTGAGTTTATCCCAAGAGTTGATTCGACTTTTCCCTTCTCTAGCCCACTGATGCTTTAAATTTTCTCACCATAAAGAAGCATATTTAGTAAGTTTTAGAACATCAGTTTTCACCTTTTGTCATCCGAGTAGGACTTGAAGTCAAAAACTCGTTCAATGGCATGAGCCAATTGACAAAGTTGTCATGATTGAGACTTCCCTTGAATTCAAGTATATTTATTTTAATTTCACTGTCATTCTCATGGTGTCTTCTTCTTCTTCAAACTCGGTGCTCAGAGGTGCTAGAGTTGCCTCTAGTGGAATCAGAATTATCATTTGAATTTTGATACGAATTTGAATCAGCATGGTGTTGCTGAACATAGAAATGCCTTACAGGTTGCTCTTGTCCCGCCGGGTTCTCTAGGAGATTGAGAATTCACTCCATTTGCCTTTGGAGATTCTCTATAGCACGATCTCGTTTTAGGTTGCGCACTTGCTCAAAAGTCAAGCCTAGTGGAACTTATCCGTCATCCATAATAAGTAGAAAATAACAACACAAAGGAATCACTCAAAATAAGTTCTACCTTGAGCTCTGATACCAACTTGATGTGTGCGTGGGCGAGTGATTCCGATCAAAAAATTTAAAGTTCCAGGATTGCATGATTTCAAAGTAAATGAGCATAACTACCTCAATACATGTCGGATTGACCCGATTAAAAAAACCATAGATTAAAGACTCATAGATCTACAACTTTCGTATTTATAGAATCCCTAAATAAGCTTCGTGGTGTATGCGATTCTGAAAAGAATTGGATGAGACACCACCCCTGTGGGGATGTTTGTAATTCGGGATAATTGCAGTTCACCACCTAAGTTTAAAAGAAATTCCACCTACCAAGGATAAAGAAATATTTGATTTACCACCAAGGATGTTGGATAAAGAATCAAGATAATAATTCAACTCGCAAAGAGAAACTTTCATTCATTCAATAAACAATCACCCTTACAAATGAGAATGTCTCCTTATATAGAGATTACACTCAGAATAAAAAATTAAAAAATAAAATAAAAAAAATAAATAAAAAAAGTTGGAAATAGGAGTCTTGCCTTCGGCCTTCGAAATTCGTCCACCTATTATAACCAGCAAATATCCACTTCCAAAGACAACAACGAATTGGGATCATCTTTCCTTAACTCATCGCAGCAAATTGTAACCAAAGTTAGTCTTGACATGAATAAGAACTGATAATAGATGTTATGCCGAAGGAATCTACTCAGGACTTAAGGACTGATTAGTAGTCTCAAATGCCTCTGCATCAAAAGAAGAAGATGATGATGATGATGATGATGAATAGAAAGAAGAAGAAAAAAAAGAATAAAAAAAGAAGGGGATTAATAAGAAGATGAGGAAGAAGAAAAAAAAAGAAAAAAAAAGTGGATGAAGATGGTTTTTCAACATTTTCTTCATCATTTTCTTTTTTTTTTCTTCTTCGGCTTCTTTTTCTTTATTTTTTTTCTAACTTCTTTTTCTTCTTCTTCTTATTCTTCTTATATGTCTTCTTCTTCTTATTATTCTTTATTTTTTTTCTTCTTTTTCTTATACTTTTTTTGCCTCTGTGTTGTTTTATGCCCAACATAAAGGGTTTTCTATGCCATATCGAGCATGTCATGAGAGAGTTCTCATGCCGTGTCCTACTTTTCATGGGAAATTGAATGCATGTCTGGCTTGGCACAATTGGCCAATAACTTTTTGGGCCATGTCGAGTTGTGTTGGGCCTGGTGTAGAGGTTTTAAATGGGTCGTGTTGTGTCATCTTGGCCCTCTAAAGCAGTCATGTTGTGCATGGCATCGCACAACTTTTGTTTTGCCCACCCTATCATGGTAGACCGGCAGAAGGCTATGCAGAATTGGGTTAGGTTGTGCCATGTCATGCTAGGTCATGTTAGGTCATGTCCAATACCCATAGTTCCGTCGTGCCAGTTTTGATTTTAATTTTTTTTACGTATTTAAAATATAAATTTCAATTTACAAATTTGCAATGGAAAATATTTGAAAAAATATAATCATATGGTACATGTCTAATTTGTATGAAATGATAAAAAAACATTCATAATCCATAATAATTAATGACATCATAAAAACATGATTAACAAAAAAACAATAATAAAAAAACAAAAAAAAATCTATCATCCAAAAATAAAATAATAATCATCAAGGTTAGTCCCAATGCCAATCGGTGTCTATATTCAATTCATCATTATCATCATATAAGCATCTGATGATTTCACTAGTGGTGAGCTCAACATATTCTATGTCCCACAAGTCATCATTTGCTAGCAACTTATGCACTCTTGTTCTAGTCCAATCCTAAATGTTCGACCTCAAATCCTCCTAATCGTTAATGCATGTAAGTGTCTCAATGATATTTAGCTACAATCTCAATCTTTTATCTGAAATGATATTGACTATAATAGAAAAAGTATACTCTAATACTATGCTTGACACCAAAGAAGATAGTAGATTTTATGTAATCTTAGACTGCATAAGATATCTTACTCTTGTTTGATGGACCACACCTTTGTTTTCCCTCGCTAACTAAAAGGAGAAGTTGTCATCTCCAAATATGGTATCCATAGGGTTGTAACCGAGCAGAGCTGCTCGGCATTCGGCTCGTTAGAAGCTCGCTCGAACTTGATTATTAAGTTAAAAGAGCCGAGCCCATACATCATTTTGAGGCTCGTAAGTTAAATGATTCGAGCCCGAGCACCCTCAAACTCGGCTCGTCAGCTCGTAAACAGGCTCGTGAATAGGCTCGTGAGCAAGCTCATTAACCATGCTCGTGAGCAAGCTCGTTAACCAGGCTTGTGAACAAGCTCGTGAACCAAGCTCGTGAATAAGCTCGTGAACATGGAGAATGCTTGATGCACAATAAATTTTTCCTACAAATGAACATGATGAATATTTTAACTCTTGAACTTCAATCAAGTTAATTGAACTTTTATTATCTTAACTTTTTAATTTATTTGTATGTTGGTTATTTTAGATGAACATTTTCTTTAATTCCCAAATATCATTTTGAGGCTCGTAAGTTAAACGAGCCGAGCCTGAGCACCCTTAAACTCAGCTTGTCAGCTCATAAATAGGCTCGTGAACAGACTCGTAAGTTAAATGAGCCGAGCCCGAGCACCCTCAAACTCGGCTCATCAGCTCGTAAACATGCTTGTAAACAAGCTCGAGCATACTCCTTTAAAACCGAGCTGAGCCGAGCCTGCTTAATACTCGGCTCGACTCGGCTCGGTTACACCCCTGGGTATCCATGTCTGTACTTTGTGACTACAACTACTACCATATATAGTATCATATAGTATGTAAATAACTCAGTCAATTTTTCATGAATGAACACTTCAAGTTGGTGTTTCAGGTTTCATGCACATGGATATATATATCAAAATGTTATCTACCCCCTTCCACCTTAATTCTATGGGATCCATGCAGGCAACTAGGCAATAAAGAGATAGAATAGTGGACTAGTACTTTAAGTACTTGGTTTCCATCTCAATAATATTATATTAAAAGTTGGGTCATCTCTAAACTTACTAAACATGCTACAAATGTTATATATATAACTAAATGCAATGCATGTGGTGGTTGGGTATACACAGAAGAACACATATTTTTTTTGTCATACAAAATCATCATGAATTTCATTAAAGAAATTCTTTTATCCTAGTTAGTGTCATCAATAATAAGTTAATCACTCGTATTATTGATATAGTCAGATATCATGTATTCATATCTATCACAATACTCCAACATCAGGTAAGTGTCATTCTAATGTTGTCTCATGTTCATGTTAAATTTCTTCTTATTTAGACCCATAGACAAATAGGGATTACCAAACTCATGTTGTTTGTTTGGCATATGAAGATATTTTAGTGAGTTTTATTTTTTTCTAATTTGAGGGAAACAACCTTTATCCCTACTTGTACTATTAGATTATTAATGTGACACATACATCTAATGTAAAAAATCTCACCTAATGGTCTATCTCTAATGATCATAAAAACATATTAATAGCTACTCTATTGTTAAATATATTATCAAATACGATACTAAATATTTTATTATGAATATGATGATCTCAAAAAATTATCATCATACACTCATATATGGCATAGACATCATGAGGATGGAATATCTTAGAAATTCCTAAAATCTTTTTATTAAGTTTTTATTTAAAATCTATATAAAAGGTGATGAGGCATGCAAAAGAAGCATCATTATGACTAGTTCGGATATTGGACGTCAAGGACACTACACAACTATATTGCATAAATTCATTAATTATTAATTATTTTTCTAACTTATAATATTTAATTATGTCGTTCCTATATTTGGACATAGGAATTGTACAATAAGTAGGCTAGAAGTAGGTCTGCATGATACTGACAACCCTTGGATCCTCCGAAAATCTAAGTGGAAGACTAATGATGGTAATCAGTTTGGACATGCCTTTCCTCTTTAAATCATTATGGTATATAAATAGGATCAAAGAAGCTGAACTAGATCCAACTTCAAAAATCATACCGCTCATACTTAGTTAGGTTTGCCTAGTATCTAATGTGCAATATTTTTTGGTGTATTGATCAGCATACCTTTTTAGGTGCCCTATCTCACACGCATTCCTACATGTGTGTGTGTGTGTGTGTGTGTGTGTGTGTGTGTGTGTGTGTGTGTGTGTGTGTGTGTGTGTATTATAATACTTGTATTATGTTGATTCTTCCTAGATATCCCTAGCATTTTTATTATTCATTATGTTAAAGTGAGTTTAAACTATAGAGATTCTAATTTTTTGTTTTTTAGGCATTTGAGTTTGGTTTGAGGCTATGATAAAAACTTTATTTTTGACCTCTGACATTCTAGTAGGATTATCATTATTATTTATATCTAAATCTAAATTAATATCATTTTCATTATACTCACTTGTAGCCATTATTTTTAAAAAAATTATTTATTCTTTATAATTGTATTAAAAAAACAAAAAAAAATACCTGAAATATGTTCTAGACTAGAAATGAGACAAATAAAGTCACATCCCA
Organism: Sapria himalayana; assembly: GCA_029783825.1. Taxonomy (NCBI): domain Eukaryota; kingdom Viridiplantae; phylum Streptophyta; class Magnoliopsida; order Malpighiales; family Rafflesiaceae; genus Sapria; species Sapria himalayana. Next base: position 595,176 of record JAREIK010000435.1, read on the forward strand.
CACCCCGCTCCCACAATAATAGGAAATAAGAAAAAATAAAAACTTCAATTATAACATCAAATTGCTTTAAATTTTATACTTTAAAGTTTAAGCTTAAAAAATATAATAAAAATGAGAGTAGAGAGTAAAGAATATGGATATTATAGAGTCAAAGTAGAGAGTTGAGATTCAATATAAAAATAAGAATGAAAAACATCAATCTCATAATCTCATAATCTATATTTATAGATTTTTTTTTATTTTAAAATTCTTTTTAAAATTCTTTAGTGTGTAGAAACCCTACAGCCATTAGATTTTTGACATAGTCATTGGATTAAAATCCAATTGAAAAATTCATTGATTATTAAAAAAAAATATTTTTTTTTGGGTTTTGACCATTAGTGTTGGAATTGCATGTGTGGGTCAGATTCTGATATTAGATGCTCGGGTGTGGTGTGGGTAGGCAGTGTGTAGTGTACCTATCTCTAGAGCCGAGCACGAGCGCCAAGCCAAGATGTGATAGGGTTAGGCTGATGTTATGGCAATCTCAAACTGACCCCATCGTGTGTTAGCATTGACCAGGGCCAGCACCAATCAGCCCGATGCCAACAAGAGACGGTAATGAGGTCAGTATCGAGGGCAAGGGCAAGCAACATGGGGCCTGGGTTTCAAATTTCAATTTCATATTTTATTTATAAAACTATAAAACTTGCATGGAGTATGGCAACTAGTGGGTTTCATTAATAAAACTCACCATTCAACATGGTGATGTGTTTTCAATAACACAATTTATAGTTACTAGGAAGCAAGGTGGGTTGAGCATTTATTTCCCAATAACCCATAATCTATTGGGTTACTCCTTGCATGTTGGTGAACCATGCCAATGAGCCAGGTATGTGGTTCAAGCTCTGCCTCGCACAAGGGAAGACTACATCGTGTCCGGAATGACATGAGTCGTGCCTTGAGCCATCCCACCCTAAGTCCAGGCATGGTTCTAGACCATGCCGTGTCAGGCTATGCATGACTTAATTGGGGTTTGCCTCATGTCATATCTGGGCCACTCGTCCCACTTGATGCCTCTAGCCTAAAGAGAGCCATATTGATTCGGGCTAATTCATGATAGCATGAATTAGTTCACTTTTTTTGGCCTTTTGGGGGACTCGGGCTTTGCTTTTAAATTTGAATATAAATTTAAATTTTAAATCACAATGATCATGACTTGAGATTCTATTTGTTTTGACTCAAATAAAAGATTAAAATCCTTATTTAATTTGATCGAAGATTAATGTATTAATGGAATAAAAGTATAATATAAATAATACATAAATCATATTGAAAAAAAAAACATCAAAAATGAAATTGATAATAAGTGCAATCTAATTTCTAATACATCAAAAATACATCAATCATTATGAAATAAAAAAATGAAAAAAAAAATACAGGCACTGTCACTATAGCATATTATCACTATCACATGAATTAAAAATCATAAATGATTAATCTATGTCTATGGTATGGTATTGTGGATGAAAATGTAGATCATTATTATGATGAAAATGTTTGAAGATGTCACTAGTGCCCTCAATATCTTCTATCTCCAAGACTCATTAATCATCATCTGCTATCATCTCTTGCAACTTATTTTAAATGTCCAATCTCAAAACTTACTAATCCTTCATGCATGTAAGTGCCTCTATGATATATGGTCACAATCTTGGTCTCTTATCTAAAATAACATTAGCTGCTATAGAAAAAACAATCTCTACTATTATGTTAGACAACAAAAGGGTCAGTAGATCATGTGTCAACTCAGATTGTATGGAATAGGTGAATTCATATGATTTTTACGATAGAAAAATATTTAATTTTTTATTATCATTATGTGATAAGATAGAATAGTAATTTGTATCTAAGTACCAAAATAGCTCACTTCTATCCGATGGATCACCTCATCATTTTTCCCTAGCTAACTGAATGGAGAAATAATTATCTCCAAATATGGTGTCCATTTTTCTACTCAAAGTATGGCTACAACTACCATACATATTATCATAATATGTAAACAAGTTTATTAATTTTTCATGAATGAACATTTGAAGTTGGTGTACCATGTTCATGCACATAGATATGTATGTCAGAATATTTTTTACCCCTTACATTTGAACCCTATGATCATACAAGAAGCCAAACATTATAGAGTTGGATTGGAAGACCAATATTTCAAATACTTGGTTTCTATCCCAATGGTCATAGTACTAAATGTAGGATGACCTCTATAGTTGCTAAATATTATACTAATATTGCATATGTGCCTGAGTGTAATGCAAGTAGCATAAGTATATACACACAAACACATGTTCATAATGTCATAGAAAATTTTTAAGAATTTCATCAAAAAAATTTTTATATCTTAGTATGAATCATCAATAATAAATTCATCGCTCTTACTATTAACATAGCCAGATATTATATGTTGGTAGTCATCACATTACTCCAACACAAGGTATGTAGAATTCCAAATGTATCTCATATCCATTTAATTTTTTTAGCTCTACAAACAAATAGAAATTGCTAAACTAAACTCCTATTGTCTGTTAGGTATCCTAAGATATTTTAGTAAATTTTTTTTTCTAATAAAAAGAAATAATTTTCATTCCTATCTGTACTCTCAAGTTAATTACATGATGCATGCACCTAAATCTCACCTAACGTGAAATATCTCACCTAATGGTCCATCTCTAATAATACTCCATTATTAGAAGTATTATAAAAGCAATATTAATTATTTTATTTTGAATTTTATATTCCTAAAGATCCATATCGTACCCTCATATATGCATAGGTCATCATGAGGTTGAAGAATCTCAGAAAATCCTAAATTTTTTTATTATAATTCCATTTAGAGCCTACGTAGTGGGTGGTGATGCATGCAAATAAAGCATCATCATGACTAATCCATATATCATGTATCATAAACACCACTCCACTAAATTTACAAAATTTTTTACTTAGTTTGATCATGCCTTCCTTCTCAAAATCATTACAGTATATGAAGGGGGTCAATGAAATTGAACTAGATCTAACTTGAAAGATCTCACTGCTAAGTTGGGTTTGTCTTGGATCTAATACATCATATTTTTTAATGTATTGATCAGCATGTCTATTTAGGTGTTCAGTCTCACATGCACTATTATATGTATATATCTTATGATAATATATATATTAAGTTGATCATGTATCGAAATCCTTAAATTTTTTTTTTTATTATTTTGTGGTGCATCCATACTACTAATGTTCAGCTATTTTTTTATTTTTCGGATGGCAAATGAGTTTGATTGAGGTCGTTAGAGAAAATATAGTTTTTGCTTTGGACCTTTCATTAAGGTTATCATTATTATTTACATATATGTCTATATTATATTAATAATCTTCAAATTCATTATGTAATATTTTTTTAACTATTTTTATTTTTTTAAATAAATTATGAAACTAAAAAAAATAATACTTACAAAATATTAAATAAAAAAAATTTCCATTACCATAGACCACTTTGTCAATATTATATTAATTATCATCAAATTTACTATGTAATATTTTTTAACTATTTGTATATTTTTTAATAAATTTTTAAACTAAAAAAATAAAAATTACAAAAAATTAAATAAATAAAAAGTATCGTTACCTAGATTGTTTTATTGTAAAAACTATACCACTTTTAAAATCTAACCTTTAGACAAGTTATGTAGGCACTTCAACACCACTATCTATCTCATATACATAAGCATAAATCATAATTTTTCTTAAAGTAAATAATTAATTAAATAAAAATATAAAAATAATATATCAAATAATTAAATTTGAAAGGAGAGCTAGAGAAAAGAGCATAAGAAAGATAGAGAGGGAGGAGAAAAAATTTACAATGAAAATCTAAAATTTCTTCTTCTCTATTTATATAGAATAAGAGAATTAAAAAATATTTAAAATTAATTTTTTTATTGTTTTTTTTTTATTTTTTTAGTGATGATTGGTCAGAATCATGACAGCTATCAGATCTTGACTAGTAGTTGTTGCATGTAATCAAAAGGCTACTATAATAATGTTAATTTTAATATATATATATATATATATATGGTAGGGATATTGATAGGCACAATTGTCATCTTTGTCGAAGCCTTTTGCATTAAAATGCAATGGGCAAGGTAAGTAAGGCCACCCAATTATGATTGATCACATAAGATAAGTTGAATATGGCTTACATGAATAGTTTTTTTAAAGAACTACCCTATCAGAAAGTCAACCAATGGGGATAACCCTAAGACTCGCTCATGCCTAGTCCTAAGTCACTAGGATTGTGGATCGTGCCATCAAGCCAACACATGGGTCATGCCTAGTTCAGCACATGACTCACACTTAAAGGTGTCAACCGTGTCGGGCCGGCCCGGCCCTGCACGAGGCACGGCACGGTTCAGCCGTGCCTGGGCCGGCCCGGCATGGAAAAAATCCGTGCCCGGGCCCGTGCCGTGCCCGGCTTTGGCACGGACCGTGCCGTGCCGTGCCTGGCCAGGCACGGTTCGGCCCGCGGCACGGCAACGACCGCATGCCTCCCCTCCCACAAAAAAAGACCGCGGGTCGGGTCTAATTCGACCCGACCCGCGATCCCCGTTTCCCGAACCGCTCGGACAGGTTTGCCCGAGCGGGCCAGGCGAGGCACGGCACAGCCCGTCGTGCCTGCGGGCCGTGCCGGGCCCGGTTTTTTTAAACCGTGCCGTGCCGGGCCGGCCCGTTTGACACCTCTACTCACACTAACCAAGCACAACATGAGTCATGACAAAGTATCTAGAATAATACTATTCAGAATGTATTGGTATTTTTTCTTACTTCTAAGCAATATTGAGGAACAATTCTTTGTTTTTACCTTCATATCACTTGTTAATTCATTCACTAATTATAATTCATTTCATTCAACCTCACTTTAATTGCACCTATTTTCTTATCTTGGTTATTATTTTTTTTCTAAAGTTCTGTAATAATGATTTATACATTATCATCAGTTATCAGGTTTTCTTCTTTTCATAATGATTAGAAATTAAAACAAAAACCCCCTTGATTCATTTAATTCAATACATTATTCCATATATTTCTTGAGAATTGTCTGATATGCTGTAGCCCACTCTCATGATTTTTAAATAAAATATATTCATGATTTCTTATGTTCGAATAATACACTGGGTCATTGTTTTTTTGGTCAAAATACATACGCTTCACTCTGAATTTGATCTACCCCTTCTATTTGATAAATGGGCTCCAATTCTACTAATTCATATAATGTAAAGAGATGATATTCCCCAATATTTTTCTCTTTTCTTCTTGGGGATCAAACTTTCACAGTAGGACTAAAAACAAATAATTAGTTTTTTAATGTTTGTACTTTTGATTTCATAAATCTCATACTTACATAATTAACATAGACTTCCTTCAAGTTTCTCTGGTGGGAACCATATGAGTGAAATAAACTCACAATGGTTATCACCATCTTATGAGTCATAACATACTAGCAAATGTCATGAAGAATTCTTATCACTATCCTCCTTAGTGATGATGTGACTCACATACAAAAGGTAAAACTCATAGAATAACATTCTATATAACATCCATCTCAATCAAGGACTAGTTATTTTATGATATGTATAATGGATTAACATATAAAATATTCATACTATCAATTTTGTAAGCACCATTCTCACACTGAGTAACATACTAAATTTTTGGATTTTAACATTTAAATTTATCTAACATATCAAAGCTAGAAAGGCTATCGCTTTCTTCCTATCATATGCATGAATGAGCATTGTAATTTACACACCACCAACCACAACAATAATCTTGTACAAACTTACAAATAGTCAAAATTCTAGTTCAAGTTATAATTATTCATTCATCAATCAATATCCATAACACAATATAAATCAAAATACATCCATTAATATAAAATCATTGTCACATCACATAAACCAAATTATAAAAATCCTAGAAAGTGAGGTTCGAGTCTTGTGCCCCCAACTCTAGGGATTTGCATTAAGTTTTGCATCCCTTGTTTGCTTGTGGATCATATAGAGAGTGTAAAATTCACCCATATGATTTGGTAGTTGCACCATGACATTTACTTGTTACATGGAGGAATCTGAAGAATGGAGGGATCTCTTAGAATTTCTCTCTTCTTCTTTAATACTCAATTGATTCTACATTACTTTTAGTATGAAATAGTTACTTTTATAAAAAAATCACTACTTTTGCTTTCATCTCTTAAGATCAAAGTTATGACCCTAGAAAATGTTCAAGATACTTGAATATATCCCAATCTTTTTCGTAACACAAGGTCTTAGTGTTAGAAAATAATCAGACTTGTGCCTAATATTTCTATAACACAAAGTTTTAATATTAGGAAGTGGCTATGCTTTGTGTGTTTATCTTTCTTGTTCTTCATTAAAGGTCACATTATTAGGAATGACATCAGCATTATAAATGGCCTCTCATATTATAATATGTCCGTGACACTAGAAAATAGTCATGGTATTTGTATTGGTATCTCTTGATCATCATATGGTTACTACATTGAAAAATAGTTGTGGCACTGAGAATGACTTTCATATGTATCATATGGTCATGATATTTGTATTAGTCTCTCTTGATTATCATATGGTCACTACATAAGTGGCACAACCTTAGAAATTAATTATACTTTAGTAATATCCTTTGTGATATTTTATATCCTAAAAGTAGAAGTGTTAAAGGGCCTTCTCATGCTAGCATGACCCATTTCAATGTGGACTGGCCATGCCGGGCATGGTGGCATGACACAACAAGCCAAACATCAAGTCAACATGGCTCATTTGGCACACAATAGTGTCAGGCCATGCTAGGTCTTGCCTAGCCATGTAGGGCCAAAATGCTTCATCCTGGTTCATTTTGGTTCATGTTGGATCATGTTATTTTAGGTAGAAATTTTAAATTCAAATAAATTTTAATCTTTTAGTAAATTATTTATTAAAAATATTACACTTCAAAAACATAAAATGAAATACATAATTAAAAAAATTTAACAGTTTTCATTTGTAATCATGTTCAACTCAAATAAAAAATTCATTCCATTTCAAAAATAAAAGTATAATATAATACATACATTAAATGCGATACATTTATAACATATTATGAATTGAATTATAACTCATATGATAATAATTATAATATCATAATAGTGAATAAATCATAATGACATAAATAAAAGATAGAAAAAAAACAATGATAATATAGTATCATTACATCATAACCATATAAAATAATCAAAAATTATATTAATCATCAATCAGCATCTATGGTTTAGTATTGTAGATACATATGTAGTTTGTTATCATCATGTATACATTTGACTTTATTGCTAGTTATGGCCTCAATATCCTTGATCTCTATCTTGGATGAATCATCATCCACGTTTATTTCTTGCACCATATCCTCAATGCTTAACATTGAATATTCTCATCTCTGCATTCATGCAAGTGTATCTATGATATCTTATAATAGTCTTGATCACCTATCTGAAATAATATTAGCTTCAACAAAAAAAAAGATACCGATGTTATGCTAGATATCAGAGGGTTCAATTGATCAAATGTCATCTTAGATAGCACAAGATAAATGGATTAATATAATTTTTATCATAGCAAAATGTCAAATTTTTATCACCATGTGATATGATGGAGCAATGATTGGTATCTAAGTATCGAGATATCTCACATATATTTGATAAACACCTCGTCAATTTCTCATAACAAACTAAATGGAGAAGTCATCATCTCTAAATATGGTATCCATGTCTTTACTTGGGTCCTAGTTATAACTACTATAACTAGTATCATAATATATAAATAAGTTAAGTGAATTTTTCATGAATAAAACCTTCATGTTGGTGTTCCTAGTTCATGTAAGTGGATATGTATGTCAAAATAATTTCTACCCTCTCATCTTAACTCTAGGATCTATACAAGTAGTCAAGCAATACATAATTAAAAAATAGAAGATCAATAATTTAAATAATTGGTTTCTAGCTCAACAACCATGACACTAAATAAAATTCATACTAAAAATGAAACTCTTAGAAGAACATTCTATATGACATCCATCTTAATTGAGTATCAGTTCTTAAATAATGTTTATAATGGATCAACATATAAAAATATTCATACTTTTGATTTTGTTAGAATCATTCTTGTAATAATTAACATACCCAAATTTTGGCTTTTATGTATAATTTTATTTTGTACATCATAGTTAGAAAGGTTCTCACTTCTTTCTTATCATATGGGCTAGTAAACCTCATGATTCACCTCTCCCCATCCTCCATGACATTCTCACACAGACCTACTAATAGTCAAAATCCTAGTTTAAGTTTTATTTAATTACATATCCATCAATATCTATAACACAACATAAATTAAAACACATCTATTAATATAAAACTATTAGCACATCATATAAACAAAGTTAAATAAACCTTTGATCACATGTTATTTTAATAGAAAATTTAAAATCTACCCTAGAGAGGGGGCATTTAAAAGTCATGACTTGACTCTAGGGATTAGTATCATGTCTTGTATCTCTTATTTGCTTGTGAAGATCCTAGTAAGTGTGAAATTTACCCATATAGTTTGGTAGCTGCACCATGGCCTTTACTTATTGAGTGGATGAAGAAGAATGGAGGAATATTTTGGAATTTATTTAATCCCACTTTTATAATTAGGGAAATTCTATGTTATTTTAAGTAGGAAGTTATAGCTTTAAAAAAAAATCATGACTTTGGCCTTCATCTCTTAAGCTTGAAGTCATCGATAGAAATTGACCATAGCTCTAGAATATATATCAATCTTTTGTAACACAAAGTAATTACACTAGGCAATGACCATAACTTGGGCTTAATCTCTTTGTAACACAAAATCAAAGTACTAGTAATTGGATAGAGCTTCATGCATTTGTCTTTATTATTCTTCATATAGTGTCATGACACTAAGAAAGACCTTGGAATTATGAATGATCTCTCATATCATAATATGGTTATAATTTTGAGAAATGGTTGTGACATTAGAATTTGTCTTCTTGATCATCATATGGTCATGATGCTAGAAAATTGTCATTGTAGTAATAATTGTCTCTCATTTGTATCATATGACTAAAGTGCTAGGAATTGATAATTGCACAAAAAATATACCTTTCATGTATCTCAAGTATTCATGGTGGTGTGAGTGGTTGTAACATTGACCAAAACTTCTTTCATATATTATATTACCATGACACTACAATGATCTGGCATTAATAATTAGCTCAAATATACAAGTCATAAATTTTCCTTATATTGAAGATAAGTGTCACAACCTTGAGAAATAGTCATACTCAAATAATGTCCTTTATAACATTTTGTGTCACAAAAGTTATGGCACTAAATAATTTTTATGATTTTGGCTAGATTAGTTTTGGTTATGTAACTTTCTATAGCTCAGAAGTCGTGACTTTTTAAAAAATATCATAACTCTGACTTGAGTCTGTTGAGCTATAATAAAAGATAAAGTCATAGTGCTAGGATGTGGCCACAACTTTTAGTATAAGTGGAGTACTTGGTAGTTGTGACCTAATATTAATATTATAGTCATTAAAATTTTTTGAGATAAATATGGCTACAATTCCATGATAATATTATAGCCAAAAAAATATATTGCATAAATGAAGGATTACCACCATTATTAGGTCAAGTTTTGATCTAGAATAAATGTCAAAATTATGTGAGACTTCATATTCTACCCCTCAGCCAAACACCTCCAAAAACATATCAATTTCATGACTATTTTTCAAAATTTGTCATATAATCAATCCATAAAAACTAATTGTCATGCTTGTGTTGTTATGCATCATCACAAATCACCAAAATATATAATAATATTTTCTAGTTTGAACAATGAACAAGTGTGTAGCATTTCTTGCTATATCCAACATAAGTTTATCATGTCATGTGACCACATGACAATGTTGAACTTGGTCCAATGGTACCGAGCCACTTATCAATCACCAAACATGATGATTGATTTCAATAATACACTTACACTCATTAAATGTGATGTTTCCAATGCATATGCAATATGACACACCATTGCATGATATTGTCATATCACATATGTAATGAATATCATATAAATAATATAAACCATACCTTTTATCATGTATCCTATATAATTATATTAAATACAAATAATCTTCATAACAAATATTCATTTTAATATCAATATATAAGCATAGATATATCAATATTTTTAAAACCACAAATAACCAAACCAATAACTAACTAATTCATGAAAGTTACTCATGGATTTCTAGTTTTAGTAGAATTTTGATGCACATCATTTAGATTAGTATGGCCCAATATATGTGTTAGGGTTGGCTCATACATCATGTGAAATCTTAGAAGGTGGCTCCTATGGTGAAAGAAGTTATAAATTATAGAACATGCACCATAACATTTTGAGGTCATGACATGGTTCTTTGGGCCATGACACAAGTTGTTGTCATGATGTAAAATATATTGTCATGATTGAATAAATCTTATGACATCGAAACATATTGTGATAGCTAGTTTGATGCCTTAATTGAGAATATGTTATAATGAATCCATTTGTGACTAAAACACTAGTTAGTTGTCTTAGGTGTTATAATGACACTAAATGTATTATCACAATGTCCTAGCATCACGGCCACATGATACACATAAGAAACCTTATCAATGTCATAGTTATTTTATACTTTCAAGTCCATATAGTGATCAAAAAAACCCATGTCAATACCATAACTATTACACAATATCACGATCATATAACAATATGAAAGGCCTTTTACAATGATGTGGCCTTTCCTAATGATGTGATACTTTTTTCAGAACAAGAAGATAAATGCATGAAATCATAGTCACTTTATAGCATTACAACTTTATGTTACATAGATATTAGGCTCAAGTTGAAGTTATTTCCAAGCCCTTTGACTTTATATTATAGAAAATTGGGATGCATTCTAAAGTCATGGTCATTTTCTAGAGTTGCAACCTCGAACATAAGATTTTAAGACCAAAGTTTAAACTATTTTCTAAAAGACATGACTTCTTTCTTAGAGTAATTTAGATTCTCATATGTATAAAAGTAGAAGAAAGAGAAATTCAAAAAATATATCTTTCTCATTTTCTTCCTATCTTCCATATAATAAGTAAAGTCATGATATAGCTATCAAACCCTAAGAGTAAATTTCACACTCTATAGGGGCTCAAAAAGTAAGCAAAGATGCTCTAAAACCACTCCTATTTATGGTAGATTCAAGAATCTTTATTAAAATAGCATGTGGTATATACTTTATCTAATATATTTTATGTGATGTGACATTATCTTTACATTAATAAATGTATTTGAATTATGTTGTGTGATTGATATTGATGGATAAGTAGTTAAATATAACTTAAACTACAGTTTTGACTATTGTAGGTTTGTGCAAGATTGTCATGGTAGACATTGATAGATAAATCATAAGGCTCACTCATGCATATAATAAGAATTAAGTGATAATTCTTTCAGCCATGATATTCAAGATAAATCTATATGTTAAATCCCAAATTTTGGTTGTGTTAATCATTATGAGTTTGTCATTTATGAAGTCAAAAGTGTGAATTCTTTTACATGTCAATCTATTATAATCATTTTAAAAGAATTAGTTCTCGATTAATTTATATGTTATATAGAATATTCTTCTAGGAGTTTCACCTTCAGTATGGTAGTCACATTTTCAGCAAGGAGGATGGTGACAATCAATCCTCAAGATATGCATGTATGTTATGACCCACATTGTAGTGCCAACTTTTGTGAGTTACTTTCACTCATATGATGATCACTAGTGAAACTTGAGGGAAACATATGTTAATTATGTGATTGTGGTACTTATGAAGCTAATAATAGAAATGCTTGTAAACCAAATTAATTCATAATCTTTATGACACCCAAGGCTTGAAAATAAGAGTGTGCATACAAAGAAACTATAAGGGTTGTTGACAAATTTATCTAAAATATGGGAAAGTATGAATGACTCTTGAGTTGAAATGATTTGTTATCTTGGTAGTAATGTACCAAAAGGATAGATACGAGGGGACTACCATTAGGAAGGAATCAATGGTAATAACTAACTTATATGTCATTAGAGCAAGGAGTCATTTCAATACTTATACTTTCTTTTTATGTCTAACCATAATATAATTTGAGCTAATTTGAACAAACATCACATAAATTAAATGATTATGCCTATAAATCTAAGATTGATCCCATATTTTGAATATCTATTTTATTAGAAATGAGTTGTCTCACTATTGAATAACTATATTGCCGATATGATCCTTGTGGGATCGATATTTGGATGAAAGTCTTTTTTACTACTTATATAATCCATACACTTATATATCTCTATTGATTTAATATTATTATTATTAGCTTTTAGAATATCACCCAACCAATAAAACTAGGCGACATAATAAATTTGTGATAAAGATGCATAACATAATGATCAAAATTTTGTTTGTACTTTTACCTTTATTTCTATACATATGTTCAACTATTAAGGTGTGAATAGAAAGGTGATCACTTCCTTCAATACTAATTTCATGAGTGTGTCCTATGACTTACTTGTCACCATCCACCATGACCAACATGCATAAACTTATTTGGTGGTGGTTTTAAAAATCTTTGCTCTAATTTTCAAACATATTCATCAATATTTATAACATAAAATTCCATAATTAATCATTATAAATACTTGATCATCATACACATATATATAAATCAATCCTAGATTTATAATTACTCTAACATTAGAAAAGATTTCACATGGGAGGAATGAAGCATTAGCTCATCGAATCAAGGATTCCCAATGACAAACAACCTGAGGCTCTAAGTCTCAAATTTGATTTTAAATCTATCTTTGATTACATTCAGCTAGAATTAGCCCTTGGTTTTGGGTTGGAGTTTGTGTCCTTTTGGTTGTGACATGTTCTTTATCTCAAAAATCAATTCATCTTAGCTTCCATTGAATTTTATTAAGTATGCATCTTATTTCATCAAGGACCTATCGTGTACTATAGTGGAACATTAATTTAAAGATTATAACTTTAGGTTGAGGTCATGACATTGAATAATCTTTATATTTTCTCTAAAGCACAAAGTTGTTGTAATAAAGGAAGTTGTATATAATTTGTTTTGATTATTTGTTTTGTATAATCGAATATATTTCTATTTTAATAATTTCATGTAAGTACAGAAATGAAAATATTAAGAGTTGGGATTGCAACAAAAGGACAATAACGGAGGTCCCACTGTCCTATCAACAGGCCGAATGAAATTTTGGAGCAGAGCTTGGTCAGTCCGAGTGATCCGACCTATTCGGGTTAATTAAACCGAGAAATTGTATTGATATAAATTATTTTTTATTTCTATTTTTGGCTGCTATAATTTTATGTATGGAACTGCTCATCTTCATTTTCTTCTTTGCGTGATTTTCTTTGTGACTTTGTCTGCTCACAAATTATAAGAACTTTCTGATTTTGTTATAATTTGTAAAAACATAAGCATTTTTTAGTGGATGTAGCTAGTCATGTTGAACGACTAGTGAGCCATAATATTTTATGTTTTCTGTTGCGGTTTTGATTTTTTCGTGACTTGGTTGGATTGTGGTTGTGGAAATATATATATATATATATATATATATATCATTTTTTATTTTTTGTTGTTCTTTTTTTCTGAATCTATAAAATTATAAACATAGAAGCAGAATTGCCTAACAGAAGCCATGGCTAAAAAATTTTCTTTCTAGAGCATAAAGTTGTGGTGACAAATATTGCCACAAATTAGGCAATTCCTCTCAAAAGAAAATAGTTGCAATAGCAAAATTACCAGAACTAAGGAAAATCCATTCTAAAACACAAAGTCTCAATGACAAAGATGTTGTGACTATAAATGTTACTCTTTAAAGTACATAATCATAGTTGTAAAGAATATCATGACTAAGGTAATTCATCTCTAGAGCACAATGTCACGGACTTAGTCTTTTCGCTAAGTTCCCGTGTGGCACATAGACAACTTAACCCTTAGATATTGTTAAGTCAGCCTTACTTTCGCATTGCTTGTTATGCTTGGCATCTACACACAACTTGGAAGTAAAGAGAATTTGAGAGAACACTTGAAAATAAAAAAAATATTTTATTAAATAATGAAATCTAACAAGAAACTCTCGACTTGGTGGTTTACAAATGAGGCTACCTCCTCCTTAAATACATGCATAGGGAAGGGTTTAGAACCATTAAAAGTTCTCTATAAGTCTAGAAAATTCTATTACATATATCCAAGAGAATTCTAGAATAATCTAGGATAATCTCCTTCCTTCCATACAAGTGTGGACTTTTTCGGAATCTTCTAGAATGTTTCGCATTCTTTTGGTGAGGGTGTGACAGCCTCCCCCACCAATGTTGTAGATGTCCTCGTCGATTTTTCTACTTAGAACTATTCAATATGTTTCTAAAACTACCACAAATTATTAGCTGGCTCCCAACTGGCTTCACTTTCTGGTAGTCCCTTCCATTTTACTAAGATTTCTTGTTGGGCTGAAAGCTGATCTTTCTTAGGTCCCGATCTGCCATGATGTAGTCCAGCTCATTATCATAGAAGGTCACTACTACTATGGGCACCCTCATAGAGACTCTGCAGCCTAGATCTTCCTTATCTTCGTGATAAGGCTTTAGATTACTAACATGGAAGACATGATGAATCTTCAACCTTGGTGGTAACTCAACTTTGTAAGTTACCTTACCAACTCATCCAAGTATAGGAAAGAGACATTCATACTTCCTCATAAGTCCCTTGTGCACCTTTCGAAGGGACTTGAATTGTTGTGGTAGAAGCTTGACAATAACTAAGTCTCCAACTTGAAATTCTACATTTCTTCTTTTCTTGTCAGCCCACTTTTTCATCTTCTTAACATTCTTCCTTAAGAATGAGCATACTATATCAGCTTGCTCGTGCCATCCCTTAGCAAATTTGTAAGCTGATGGACTCTTTCCTAAGTATCCTCTAGCTAGGGTGTGAGGAGTCAATGGTTGTTATCCCATGACTATCTCGGATGGAATCCTCCCAGTTGTCTCACTTCTCTATAAATTATAGGAGAATTGAGCCACATCTAGTAATTTGGCCCTGTCAGTCTGATTGGCACTCACAAAGTGCCTCAAGTACAGCTCTAGTAATACATTCACCCATTCTATCTGCCCATCTATTTGAGGATGAAAGCTAGTAGAAAAGTGAAGTTCATGCTCATGAGTTTGAAAAGTTCCATTCAAAACTTTCCAGTAAAGCGGAGGTCACAATCACTAATGATAACCTTCGGTAGCCCACAATACTTTACCACGTTCTTGAGGAATAGCTTGGTCATTTCTTCTACTGTGAAATCTTTATGGACTACTATGAATGTAGCATACTTTGAAAATTAATCCACTACCACTATGATAGATTCATTTCCCTCAGACTTGGGTAAGCCGATAATGAAGTCCATAGTGATACTTTCCCAAGGTTGCTATGCTAAAGGTAGTAGCTACAGTAGTCCCTTGGAAAAATGTTGCTCTACTTTATCTTGTTAACACACAAGACAAGTCTTCACATAAGTCTCCATATCATTCCTTATCTTTGGCTAATAGTAGACAGACTCTAGTAGTGCCCTTGTGCGTCGTTGCCCTGGGTGTCTAGCCCATTTAGAGTCATGACACTTCTTGATAAGGTTCCTTCTAATGTTTTCCCACTTTGTCACATGGAGTCGCTTTCCTTTTGTGTAGAGCAAATCATCCTTTACCCAAAATTGCCTAGTCTTTCTCTCGTGAGCCAATGTGATGATACTCTTGGTCATTGCATTATGTTACAACCCCTACTTTATGAGATCCACCATCTCTTCTTGGGGCTGGCTAGTCATAAATGCTAGCTCTTCTTTGTAGCTCGAGTCATCAACTACGTGATTGGCTATGCCTGGCTTGTACTCCAAAATGTAGTCAAACTCCACCAGGAAGTCTTGCTACTGTGCTTGCTTGTGACTTAGTTTCTTCTAGGTCTGGAAAAGCTAGTAGCAACATTATCTATTTTCACTATGAAGTGTGATCCTAACAAATAGTGTCTCCACGTCCGCAAGCAATGGATGATTACTATCATCTTTTTCTCTTGGACCGTGTATCACTTCTTTATGTCATTGAGCTTACGGCTTTCAAAAGCTATGGGGTGTTTCTTCTACATAAGAACCACTCCAATGGCAAAGTTAGAAGCATCAATGTGTACCTCGAACATCTTGGTGTGGTCAGGTAGTGCCAATACCGGCTCCTTCTTTATAGCATTCTTCAAGTCTTCAAAGGATTGCCCGCATTTTTCATCACATGTTCACGCTTTACCCTTCTTGAGAATGTATGTTAATGGAGCTGCTTTTGCTGAGTATCACTTGATGAACCACTGATAGTAGTTAACTAGGCCCAAGAAAGAACTTAGTTGTAGCACCTTAGTAGGGGGATCCCATTCCTAAATGACTTTGATCATTCTTTCACCCACCATGAGCCCCCCACCCTTGATGCGGTGTCCCAAGAAGCTCACCTCCTCAAGGAAAAAAGAACATTTCTCCTTCTTCATGTATAACTTATTTTACCTTTGTAGTCGGAACACCTTCCTTAGATGATTAACATGTTCTTCCAAGGTGTTGCTATATATAACAATATCATCTGGATATATCACCATAAATTTATCCAAAAAAGGATGGAATATATTATTCATCAAAGTGCAAAATGTAGCATGTGCATTAGTAAGACTAAAGGACATCATTATGAACTCATAAGAGTTATACTTTGTTATACACATGATCTTTGTCTCATCTCCTTCAGCCATCCTTACTTGGTAGTACCCCAATAGAAGCTCTAACTTAGCGAGGTATCGTACTTTACCAAGTTTGTCAAATAAATCAGTAATAAGAGGAATGAAATACTTGTTCTTGACCGTTACCTTGTTGAGCATCCTGTAATCGATGCACATCCACAGTGACCCATCATGCTTCTTTTGGAATAATACTAGCATACCATATGGAGCCTTAGATGGTTGAATGAATCTAGCATCCAATAATTCCTTTAGTTGTCTTCTTAATCCCTCCAACTCAATGGGTGTCATCTTATAGGGCCCCATGGCAGGGGGTTTTGCTCCTGGCTCCAACTCGATCATGTGATCTTCCTTCCTCCTAGGTGAGAGCCTTTTGGGTAGCTCCTGTGATATTATATCTTTGAATTCATCTAACACCTTCATGACTTCCATGGGTATATAATTTCTCATAGGGTCTTCCTTAAAGGTCACCAAGTAGGTCACCTCATTCTTTTTTCAACCCCTTCTCCAATTGCATAGTCGATAGCATAAGCATTTTAGTTTTACCTTCGATGATTGTGATAACCATGCATGGAACCCCCTCTTCTAAGATAGCCATCGAACATAGAAAAGGTATAGGTGCAAATTTTACCTAGTGAAGGAAATCCATCTCGATCACTATCTTGAAATCATCCATGGGTTCCACCATGAAGTTAACCTTGCCTCCCACGGCCCGATCCTCATGGTCACCTCGCGAACTATCCCATGTGATGGCTTGGCAGGGGAGTTTATTGCCTTGAACCATCCTACTTCATTGGATGTTGGGAGCTTGAGTCTCCTTGCCTCCTCATTTGAGATAAAATTATGTGTGGCACCAGTATCTATCATGGCCTTAGTAGACATCCCATTCACATTCATCTCCACGTATATGAGTCCCCTACTTTGAGGCTTCTCCTTAGCTTGCTTGATCTTGAGGGCATTCAATAGCTGCATTGACCCCCTGTGAGAGGCATCATCCTCTTGTTCAATCTCCCTCTCGATCATGGCATTTAAGGTCTTTCTTTTAGGACATTCACGTGCCCAGTGTAGTCCATCGCACAAGAAGCAATTGGTTTTTGGCTTAAAATTTTTGTGCTTATCCCCACCGTTGCCTTCTTTGTTGGTAGAAGTCACTCTTGATCATTCCTTAGCATTATAGCTTTTGTATCCCCTGTCTCCCCCACCTTTGGCATGGCTACCCTTGAAGGATGGCTGGTTTGAGAAGAGTTTCGCCTTCCGAAATCCATGAGTGACTCTGCTACTACCATGGTTATGGCTAAGTCTTGGACACCACGTCTCCTCAATTCTTTCTCGGCCTAGCATTGCGGGCACTCCATAAAATTGAAGAGGGGTTCTTTCTCATTCATATCAGAAGCCTCGAGCATCAAGGAAGAGACAACCTTGGCACAGTCCCGAATAGATCCCGTGTGCTTGAGATGCCTGATCATTCTATGAGCTACGTATCCCGCATCTTCTGGATAAAACTATTTTTTTATCTCTCTCTTGAAATCGACCCATGTTTCTATGGTGCACATCCCTCTTTCTATCTCCATAAATTTCTACGCCACCATAGAATTGCATTATCAGTGAGATAGAAAGTAGTAGTGCGTACCTTTGTTGCCTCATCAGTTAGTGATATTGCCTCAAAATATCTCTCTATGTACCACTAATAGTTGTCTAGCTCTTTAGCATCCCGTTTTCCTATGAAAGTGTGAGGCTTTAGCATATCCACCCTTTGGGCCTCATGAGTGGACATAACCCGAGCCGGCAATGCTTGGTCAAGACCTCCACCCTTGATTCTAAGCTAGTGAGCATGTCCATGACCTTCATAAACTCCTCATGCGACACCACTGTGATCTCCGAGCCTTGCATCCCCTCTTGAAGGTCTAGAATCTACATCTTGAAATCCTCCATGTCCTTCTCCATGTTTTGCTCCATGAGATCGAACTCCTCCTTGGTGTTTCCCATGGTGACCTCTAACTGGATCACTCGACTGTCCAAGCTTGTGAAAAGGATCATGAGACTTGTATGTCTTTCCCCTTACCTTAGCGGGAGGATCAAGGTCCCTTCCCCGAACTTGCTCAGTAATTTTTTCTAAATGAGAGCTCGACATCATATCCACCAAGTTACTCTCACACGTTGCAACCTCACTCTGATACCAACTGTCATGGACTTAGTCTTTTCGCTAAGTTTCCATGCGGCACCTAGACAACTTAAATCTTAGATGTTAAATCAAGCTTACTTTCACCTTGCTTGTTATGCTTGGCATCTACACACAACTTGGAAGCAAAGAGAATTTGAGAGAGCACTTGAAAATAAAGAAAACACTTTATTGAATTATGAAATCTTATAAGAAACTCTCAACTTTGTGGTTTTCAAATGAGGTCACCTCCTCCTTTAATACATGCATAAGAAACTCTTCAATAAGCTGCTCCAAGCAGCCTTATTCTTTCCGTGGGTTCTAAGGTAATAAGCGGTCTCCTTGTCCCCATTATTCTAGTAGTTAACAGAGTTAGCCATTCTGTTATCATGCTTATTAAACTTAGGGACAATTGATTTATTTCCTGCCTCTAGACCTTTGTTTAAATGAGCTCAGGTCTCATTTTTTTCATATGAAATTCTTTCATGAGAGGGTTTAGCAACAACAAAAGTATTCATACCTTTGTAGTCATCCGTAGAGAGTCTACCATTACTTCCATTGTGAAGGGCATCATTTGGCAAAGGAGTATCATGAAATCCATTGTTTATATTATTGTTACTCAAAAGGCCAGTGTGAGAAGCATTTTTCAAAAATGAAATATCATGCAACCCATCATTTGTAACATTCGGAAGCATGATATTATTACTCAAAATGTCATTAGAGATACTAGTGTCATGAAAAATATTATTCAATAAGGAATTATCGAGTGAACCATCATTAGGGACATTTGGAACACCAAAATAGCTATTAGTATTTTGAGAATCATCGCCAATATCATGCAAAATATTGTTAATATCATTTGGAAGCATGCTATTATTTCTTGAAACACTATTAGAGCTATTGATATTATGAGATTGGGCAATAATTTCATTTAAGAATTCCATTTTAACGAATTTCTTGCCCATGATACCAACCGGTAGTGAGCTCGAGTGAGAAGTTTCACTCAAAATCTCATTCTTATTATGCGAAACTTCATTTAGACTACTAGTATTGTAAAGTTTACCATTATTACTATTCGGAGGTTCATTTTTGAGAAGAAGAATAGATGAGATAGCTCTCGATTCAATAGAAATCTTACTATAAATAATCATCTGGCTATTTCCATCATCGATAACATATTTTGTTGCAGCAGAATCATCCTTGGAGCACAATATCAACCTCCTTTAAATTTGCCTCAATGAAGCTTGATGCATTTCGGGTTCTGTGAGGAATGCAGAAAGATTTTGGTAGAAGTGTCAGCGGCAACTAGGGTTTCTTCAATTTTGGCACATAATGATACATCATGTGGTCCCATGATATCCATTAATATATCAAAAAAAACTAAAACAAAAAAAAAACCAAAAAAAAACCACGATTAGTTTCTATGTTTAGAAACTAATCTACACTCCATACTTGGCTTAATCCATGCCTACTTGGCTGGATTTTCAAGAAACTTGGAGGATTTTAGGGTTTTGAGGAGGATTTCGGGGAGGAGAGAGGGAGGAGAGAAAACCAGCATGAGATTGATCATGGGTACCGCCTTAGCAGATCTTTGAATTGGTCCTAAGTATCATACAAAGACTCATGCTCCTCTAATCTAAACTAGCTTCTCCTTCTCTCCCCTCTTAATTGTGATGTAATTAGATGTGAGAAAAAACTTGGTTAAAAAATCTTGCAAAAGTTCATCTCAATGTTATAATAAATCTTTTAGATAAGCATTGGAAATAGCTTCTTGCCTTAGCTCTTAAAGAAGATATAAATAGTTTCAAATTTATTGTATTCAGAATAACTCCATTTATCTTGACCATGTCATACAACTCCAAGAAATTTACAATATGTTGATTTGGATCTAATAAAATATGTTTTCCATACTAATTTTTATTTACCATGGTAATGAGATAAGGCTTCAACTCGAAATGATTTGCATTTATTGGTTACATATGAATCTTAGAATAGTTGACCACCAATATTAGCCTTTAATAATATTCTAAGGTTTTGTGAAAATGAACTATTGAATTGCTTATTTGTTTTTTAATTATCTCAATTTTTGGGTCCAAAGACTCCGTCCGAGATCTTTGGTACATAAATTTTTAGGACTAAAAAACAAACACAAAAATAAATGCTAAACAACCATAGTTATCCAACTAATTAGAAACATAACTATCCCTTTTCAAAAATAGTTAGGTCAACTCATGGTTAACCACTCACACTATAAACAAACCCTATTGGTCGAGCCAAAAACTTAGTGTGATTTTGTTAATATACCAAAACTTGTTGTTTATAGTATAATACCAAAAGTTTGTTGGGTGATCTTATATGTCCAATAAAAATTCATAAGTATAAAGGTCATATAAGTAATTAAGTAGATATAAGTCTAGATATCGATTTCATTGAGATTTTATGAGCAATTTGACCAACTAATAGTGAATTAACTACTACTCGATTTGAAAAGATAAACTTTCATCTCGGATAGATACTTTGACTCTAGAATTAGTTTGCTTCCTTGTGTATGATAAGTTTTTTTATTATTGTGATAATGTCATGCTTATAAAGATAATGATGTTGTGGATTTCACCTTTGACCCCTTGGCATACAAGGTTGTTATCAATAATGGACTATCACTATTAAGTATCCCCTTATAGTTGTGCATTTAGTATTCTACCACTGAAATCATATGTTCATGGGTCTTTCATATTTTAGGATATATGTCAACTACCATTGATGATTACTATAAGTGTATATTTATATTGTTCAACACAATTAGTCATGAAAGATGAGAAATAATATAATAATTATTATGTTTGAACTTTTGGTTTTATATGTACTATACTCATATCAATTAATATTCATCTTCCTAATGATTTCACCTAGGAAAGTTATATAAGGGGTAATGATTGCTAGGTTATTACCACATTATGAAATACATCCCCTTGTATGTGTCTTATGACTTAACTATCAGCATCCACTACAACCAACACATTACCCTCACACTATGATAAAACCATATTGTTAGATATTGTACATAACTCACTCATCATTTGAAGGTCAATTCTTCTAGCATATGCATAATGAAATGGTCAAATTTTTGTTTGTTCTTTCAGCTTCGTGAGTATCATACTCACATCAATTTAATTTACATAACTTTTGAGTTTCCATACATAGCTTCATATCACAAGATAAGAATAAAAGGGTTATCACTTCCTTCAAGATCAATCTCATGAGTGTGTCCCATGACCTACCATTTACCATTCACCATGTCTAACATACATAAACCTATTTGGTGATAGAACATTGAATCTCTATTATATTTATTATTCATATCTATCATTTTTGAAACATAAAAATTACACAATTAATCATTACAAATGCATAATTATAAGATATGTATACATAAGCCAAAATTAGATCCTAAATTAGTCTAATATTGGAGAATATTTTACATTAGAGGATTTGAACATCAAATTATCAAATTAAGAATTCCTAATGATATCTGAGATGAAGACCTAGATCTCAAACATAGTTTCCAATCAATCATTACTTTCATTTGGCTTGAATTAGTCCCTAATTAGCAATTCAAGTTCACATCATTTTGGTTGCAACATATTCTTGGCCTCAAAAATTGAATCCCCTAGCTCCTTTGAAATTTCATTAAGTCCCCCTTTTTATATCATCAAGTTCCCATCATGTATTATAATAGATCATTGAGTTGAAGGTCGTGAATATTAAAATGAAGCCATAACATTGAATAATCTTTGAATTTCCTATGGTGTACAAAGTAATGGAAAAAAAGGAAGTCATGACTAAAGAAATACCTCTCTGGAGAACAAAGCACCAATAAAGATTGATGTGGCTGAGGTAATTTCTCCTTGTAATAAAATAGTCATGTTGGTAAAATTTCAATGATTGAGAAAAATTCTCACTAGGACACAAAGTAAAAGTAGAAAAGATATCATGACTAAGAAAGTTTCTCTTTAAAGCACATAGTCATAGTAACAAAGATTATTACAATTAAGGTAATTCCTCTCTATATTACAAAGTCATAGTGGCAAAGATGATTGACGAAAATTCTTTTTGGAACACGTCATAGTGGTAAAAGATATCATGATTGAGAAAAATCTATTTAGAGAACATAGTTGTGATAAAAAAGATTACTATGACTAAAAATTATCTGGTATTTTGGAATACAATATAGAGTTATTATCATGACAAATTTTTTATTTAGAATTAATATAGTCATAACTACAAGATAATATCATGACCATGAAGAAAATATAGAATAGTGAAAAATTGTGATAGCAAGATAGTTGAGTCATGGCATGCAATAAAATCAAAGATTTATTTGTAAAGTTTTGGCACAAAAAGGCTAGCACTACTTCATAAATATCATGTACTTGTGTAAAAATATAATGACATTAAAAATAGTACAACTTATTCCTTATTCTTCTTCCCTTTATTTCAACTTTCTATCAAGTACATCATTTATACCTAAATTACATCTAATTCAACTATTATTCATCCAAATCTATCAAAAATATAATTTAGTAAAATATATATTTTAAGGCTCATTTTTAGTATAATCATATCATGAAAATAATCAAAAATAACCATAAAAACTTTATTCTTTGAGTGTCGAACAAGAAGCTCCTAGTTGTAATGTATATTCTAGACCTCAACACAAACATCATCTTAGTTGGGGTGATGATAGTTCTAGGCTTAATTTTTACTTCTAATGATAAGTCATATAAAGTAATTTGTGGAGCAAGAATCATTGCTTGAGGAATGAGGGCTGAATCACTATAAAGTTGATGACTATCATCATTCCTAGTTTTGACAATGCCTCCTATATTTTATAGAAAGAAGATACCATTAAGAGAAAGAAATTACATAGTAATCATGTGGACTCTAGCAAAAATCAAAGATTACTAGACATCACAATAGGATTAAATGGCATCGTGGCTCAACTAGTGTCGTAACTTGGATAATTGGAGTTATAATTCTATTTTTTGGAGTGACTACAACATGTGAAACAAAAATGTTTTGGTTGAAGATGCAATAATATTGTTCATTGGAGGCTTGGACATATTTGTGAGAAAGGTCTCGTGACTAATTCCTCAAACAACATGCTAGAATGAGTTTCATATTGCTTATAGTCCAAGGAGCAAGTTGATTGTTGTGACTCTCCTCAAAGTCACAGCATAAAGAAATGTTGTCATGAATGAACTCAACATCATGAAATACAACATGGACGTCACGATTCTTCTCAAAGGGATAATTTGAAGTCAGATCATCATGACTTAACTCAACATCATGATATAAAACTTAGTAGTTGTGACTCTTTTCAAAGGGTTTCATGTTAGCATCATGATGTAAAACATAGATGTTACTTTTTTTAAAGGGGCTACATGAAGTCAGGTCATCATGACTCAACTCAACATCATGATGTGAAACATAGTTGTGACTTTTCACAAAATCGCAACATGACATCAAGTCATCATGACTCAAAATATTGTGACATAAATTTTGTTGCTCACGACTTTTCCCAAAGGGGAAATATAAAGAAAGGTGATCATGGCTAAACTCAACATCATGAAATAAAAATTAGTAGTCATGACTCCTTTCAAAAAGGTAGCATGAAGAAGTGGGATCATGAAATGGAATTATGGCATCATGACTCTAACAATATTGCAATAGTGTCAATTCAATTTCATTAGTGCATGGTGAGTTAAATGTATAAGTTGTGAAGTTTGCACTTATAATAACAAGGTATATAGGGGTCATAAACCTACCAATAAGGTATATAGATTGTACATACCATGTGAACTTCTTGTTATAATGGATTATCCAAATACTATGGAAGAGTCCATAGCCTCTAGGGAATCTAAGTGGTGAGAGAAAGCTATGGAAGATGAGATGAAATCTCTAGAATATAATAACACCTAAAAACTTGTGGAGTTACCTAATGATCAAAGAGAAATAGGGTACAGATGAGTATTCAAATAAAAGACTAATGTTGGTGATAATCTTGAGAAGTACAAGGCATGGTTGGTGGCCATGGATTACTTTCAGATTAAGGGAGTAAATTATGATGAAGTCTTTTCCTCGGTGGCTAAGATGACAGCTATTTGAGTGGTTCGAGCTATAATAGCTCGTTATGATTTGGAGGTGGAGAAATTGTATACAAAGAACTTTTTTTCATAGTGACATAAAGGAAGAGATTTTCATGCAACAACAAAATGGATTTGAGGTAACAAGGAAAAAAGAATTAGTATCCAAGCTAGAAATTCCATAAATGATTTGAAGCAATCTATAAGGATGTGGTACCAAAATTTTCATGATTACATCCTTCAACTAGGGTTTAGAAGAAATGATGAGGATAACTAACAAAAAAGTTTGTAAAGACTGACCTCAAAAAAGCTAGGATGTGCAACAAAATTGGGGACATAAGGAACAAGCAATTATTCATTAGGTACTTCATATGTTTGACTTGTGTGATACAAACTAGTTGGTGAACTAATGCTTGCAGGGTTACATATTTCTATCCCCATCTACATGGCACAAAACAAATGAAATAGACCTTGTATTATATGTGTGTGTAGTCAGTATAATATATATTATGATGTATATAAGACTTGACATTTCACATGTAGTAGGAATTTTTAGAATATTTATGATGATCCTTGGAAAGGAGCACTAGCATGCAATTAAAAGGGTACTCAAGTATCTTCATTGGACATAATTTTATTTTGTAGCTTGATAGAAATGGTATTGAAAATGTCTTTGAGGTTGGTGGTGTTGTGGATGCTAATTTGAGTAGAAATGTGAATACTACAAGATCCACAAATGGATTTATATTCAACTTGTATGGTGGATTGGTGAGATAGTTGAGTAAGTAATAGCCTATTGTAACTCTATCATCAATTGAGGTTGAGTAGATGACTCTTGCTCAGGTAAGCTAAGAAGTCATTTGTATTGGGAAACTATGTGTAGAGCTTGGTTTTGAGTATAAGAACTTGAGGCTCTTATGTGAAAGTTAAAGTAATATACACTTAGGGCCCATTTGATAAAACTGAAAAAATTAAGTGCTGAAAAATAAGTTCTGAAAAATTAAGGCTAAATTTTATAAGTGTTGAATTTGTATTAAAAAAATGTTTGATAAATTAATGATAATTTAATGATGAATATACATATATTATTTGATAACTATAAATACTTAATACTGAAAATGATATAGTTTACATATTTACCCTTATTATTATTGTATTTCATATTATCCAACATAAATACAATTTATAATGAATTTTTTTTTCAGTATAATTATTAATAATTAAAAAAAATAAAATCCCTAAAAACATATCCATAAATAAATCATAAATCCAAAAAAGAAATAAAAATGTTTAAAAAATAACCAATAAAATCTAAACTCTTTAAAACTATCCAAATTTTTTAATATAAAAATAAAAATTAATGAATAACTAGTTATTTACTATTTCCTCTCTTAAATTAATCATGAAATAGGATTAGAGTTAGGGTTTTTGGTGGTAGAGAATAGAGGAGGAGAAGACAGATTCACAGATTAAACTGTAGTATGAATGAGAAAATGAAAAAGAAATAAAAAAAAGGACAAAATGGTTATTTAAAAAAAATGAAAATTTTTAGCCTTCAGCATTAAGTAGGTCTCTACCTCCTTAAAATTTTCAATGAATTTTCACTTAAAATTTTAAATTTTTAACACCCAACATTTTTTTTATCAAAAGCAATTAAATTTCAAACCATTGAAAATTTTACTTTTCAACGGTTTGAAGATTTTAAGTGCATTATCAAACAGCCCCTTAGTAAAGAATCTGATATTTCATGCATAAACAAAAAAGATTAATATCCAATAATATTTTATCTAGAACAAGTGAAAAAGAACTTTGTTCAGCATGAGAAAGTTGATATGAAAGTAAACTATGCATACAACTTGATAAAGTCAGTGGGAATTGAGAAATTTTGGTGGTGTATAGGAAAGATATGATTGATAAATTATTCACAAAGTTGGAGTATATTTGGATTGACTCATACATAATCTAGAATCTTAGAAGGTAGTTATTGTGAGAAATAAATAATACGCTGAAAAATATGCACCACAACAAGTTGAGGTCATGACATGATTCATTTTATGAATTTTGATTGTTATTTGGTATGCAAATTACTAAATATTCTGATAGATTTTGAAAGTTTGTGATATTGTGCATGCATGAAAAGGAACAAATTATAGATTAATTTCAGGACTTTAGTGGTGAGTTTTGTTAAATAATTCTGAAATTAATAGGTTTTTGAATGTGTTTAGCTAAGGGGATAGATTATGAGGTATTGCATAATTTCGGCATATATTCTTGATTGAAACTCTACCTAATTGGTTATAAAAATTCTTCTACTCAATAACCCTACCAACTCATTAGCATGATCATTTCACTATGAAATAAATTCTTAATGGCAGTAATATTATTATGGAGTCACAACCATACTTATCTCCTAAATATTAAATGGTTACAATATTAATTCAATATCATAGCAAAAAAGTACCTCACTAGTGCTCGGGTAAAGTCCCAGCACTATGATTTTATTTTAAAATGGTACGATAGACTCAATTTAGAGTTATAGTCTTTTTACATAACTATAAATTTTGAGCTATAGAAAGTTATAGAGCAAAACTATTTAGGCAAAAACTTTGAAAATTATTCACTAGTGTGCCTTTTAGGACACTGAATATTATAAAGGTTATTACTCGAATATGACAATTTCACAAGGCAACCACTCTTATCCTCAAAGAAAGGCAAAGACATGACTTTTATGTATATGCTAATTGCTAGTGTCACAATATCTTTTTGGCACCATAATGACATGATATATGTGATAATTGAAGGCTAGTGTCATAGACACTTGAGCCATATAATTAAAGGGCAATTTTTAAGTCATGACCATTTTCAAATGATATGGATAAGAATACACAAGGAATACTTAGGCCTTATTACTATCGCAACTATTTTCTAATGTGGTGGTCATATAATAACTGAGAAAGACTAATGTCAATGTCATAAATATTTCATAGTGTAATGGTCATATAATAATATAAGAGACCCTTTATGATGATGTGAGCTTTCCTAGCACCATGGCCCCTTATGAAGAATATAAAGACAATGCATGAAGCCACATCCACTTTATAGCACCACAACTTTGTGTTATAAAGATATTAGGCCTAAGTCATGGTCATTGTCCACTACCATGACTTTGTATTATAGAAATATTTAGATGCATTCCAAAGTCAATCATTTTCTAGAGTCACGACTTAAATCTTAAGAATTGAAGGCCAAATTTTTGAATTTATTATGAAAGACATGAATTCCTACTTAGAGTAATATAGAATCGCCCAATCATAAATGTTGAAGATAGAGAAATTCAGAACATTTCTCAATTTATTCTCTATCTCCCTCAAGCAATAAGAAAAACTATGGAAACTACTAAACCATAAGATCGAATTTCACACTCTTTAAAATGTCTGAAAGCAAGAAAGGGATGTGAGACATACTAGAATTCCTAGAGTTAGGGGGTTAAGCTCTCAAAACCATACTCTCTAAGGTAGATTTGATAATTTTTACTAAAATTGCATGTGGTCTACGGTTTGAATAAATTTATACATGTGATGTGATAATGGTTTTTAATTATTAATAAATATATCTAATTTATATTGTATATTGGATATTGATGGATGGGTGATTTAAAATAGAACTTTAATAAGAGTTCTGATTACCTATAGGTTTGTGTGAGATTATCATGGTGGATAATGATAAGTAAATCATTATAAGTATATGGTTGGAAGGAAGTGATAGTTGTTCCTACTATGATGTGTGAGATAAACTTATATATTAAAAACCAAAATTTATGTATATTAATCATTATGAGTATGATACTTATGAAGCTGAAAATACAAATAGTTTTATATGTCAATTCATTGAATAATTTTTAAAAGAACTTTTTCTCGATTGGAATAGATATTATATAGAGCATTCTCTATAGGGTTTTACTTTTAGTGTGTGAGTCCCATTATTATCGAGGAGGAGGATTGACAATCCTTCGTACATGCATGAGTATGTTGTGACTCATAAGGTCGTAATAGTCTTTATGAGTTGTTATTTTTTTCATATGGTTCCCAGTAATAAAATTTGAAGGATGAATATATTAATTACATGAGTATGGTGCTTATGGAAATAAAAATACAAATACTCATAAATCATATCAATCCTTATTCTTAATAACATCTAGGGTTAGAGAATAAAATTATGCATATAAAATGATTATTAAGGGTAGTTGACGAATTTGCCTAAAAGGAATAAGATTATAAATGACTCTAAAAAATATGTGATTTTTTATCTCATGCTAACATACCAAGGGGATAGCTATGAGGGGACTACCATTAGGATAAGTTTTAATGGTGATAATCACCTTGGATGCCATTAGGGCAATGAGTTAAGTATAATACATCAACCTTCATTTTATGTCTAGATATAATATAAGTCAAGCTAATTTAAACATATGTCACATAGATTGAATAAAAAAATCCATGCATCTAAGATTATTCATAATCTGAATATTATTTTACTAGAAATAAGTTTTCACTGTGAATAAATGAACTATCAATATGTTCCTTGTAGGATTGATATCTAAACAAAAGTCCTCATCGATCTACTTGTATGACCCATACACTGGTAGATTTTTGTTGATGGGATATTCTCATTAATAAATTTTTGGGATATCACCTAACTAATAAAATTAGGTAGCATAACAAAGTCATGAGTTTTTAGCATCATTTCTAGATATTATTTAATTTGGTTAGTCAATATGAATTGACATAATCAAGCTTGTAAAATTATAATTTCCTTTTAGTAATTTAGATAGCATTGAGTTTGATAAAATTTTCAAAATCTAAATACAAAGTCTTGTTAGCTTATTTGGAAAGTAGATAGATGTATTTTGTTTTTGATAGTATCTTGTCATTCTTTAGCATTCTTATATAAGTCAAAGCTTTGTGACTGAGTTAACCCCTCTTGACCTAGAAATCAAAAGAACTAGAAAAGTTATTGTCAAACAAAAAGTTGATAAAGATCCTATAGTGAACACTAGTAGTAATATAGAGAGTCTCAAGGTAGTAATGAACAAGTTTTACAATAGCTCATCCACTATTGTACCTTGGAATATTATTGAAGGTCCATGATGATCGATAGTTATTTAGATATTTGAATATAACTGGTGGAAGCTAGTTACTTTGAGTTGAAGCTAGCTACTTTGAGTTGAAGCTGAGTCTTATAGTTATGATTCAACTACACTATAACATGAAAAAGCATTAGAGAATTCTAATGGACATGTCGCATACTTTTTGGAGTTAACATGATTAAAATGAATGGAATTAGCCTCGATGTAATAAGGTTAAGTTTAATTCCATTTTTATTAAATGATAAAGCAACAAGTTGTTTTTAATATTTATCTCAAGTCTCCATTGAGAT
The DNA here is from genome assembly GCA_029783825.1 of Sapria himalayana. Lineage (NCBI taxonomy): Eukaryota > Viridiplantae > Streptophyta > Magnoliopsida > Malpighiales > Rafflesiaceae > Sapria > Sapria himalayana. The sequence goes on from JAREIK010000435.1 coordinate 625,898, forward strand.
TTGGGATGAACTGAAGAGGACCTTTCTCACTAAATTATTTTTGTCGTAAATTTAATCACAATTATGGAGTAAGATAAGCTAATTCTGACAAGATGAGCATGAGATACTATATGATGTTTGGAACCATTTTAAGGAGTTGTTGAGTAGATGTTCTCAACATAAATTCTAGTTGTGATTCCAGACTCAAACCTTTTACAATGGGTTGAACTATATGACAAGGTTCATGAGTGACTAGTAGATACAAGGTCAATCATGAATAAAGTGTCGAAAAAGGTAGATTATTTGTTTGAGAAGCTTGTAAAAAATAATTACCAAATTCCAATGGATTGCTCATTCGAGAGTAAACAAACTAGAATGTTAGAGTTGGATTGGTTCATAACAATTGAAACAAAGATGAAAACTTATTTAAGGAAGTTTCATACCAAAGAGGAACGGAAAAGAGTATCATAGGGAATAAACATTTTACATCCACAAGAATTAGTGGATTTGTATCTCATTTATCAAATAAAATAATCCAACCAAATGCAAAGCAAGGAATACATGTTTTGACCTAGTAATAATTTTCCAATGCATCATCATCTAAAATTGAGAAATCATGAGAATTTTTAATTTGGAGGATATGAGAGTGGGATGCAGTATATTGAGAAATCTTCTAGAAATTTTAGAAATAATGTGGAAAGCTACAATAATTAAGGAAGCTCAAGTTATAATTGTCATAAATAAAATAGCTATCAAGTTTGGAAGAAGGTATATAAACTATCATAGCATAATTGAAGATGAGAAATGATACCAAAGACAACCAAAGAAGAGTTCTTAAAGCAAGAATGTATCAAATAAGTTTGATAATAAAAAATATAGAGACAACTCAGACAATCAACATTATTAATGGAGGGTAGAAGAGTAAATGAATTGCTAAGTGATATATAAGAAAATCCAAGGAATTTCTCTTTTACATTGCTTAGAACTTAGAAATAGCTACAAATTAAATATGATAAGAAGATATGAAGAAATAGAGAAGTAAATAGAGGTTACCCAAAGCTATAGAGTTAAAGAAAGGAACCAAAATGTAGCTAAGGATAATTTTCTAATAAATTTTATATTCTCAAAATTATTAAGAATGAAAAAATTAGATGAATACTTTAAGAAGTTTCTCAATATATTTCTGATGTTAGAATTGTGCATACCATTTACTACAGCCCTATCTCAAATTTCAAACTAAGTGAAATTTATAAAAGATATAATGAATAGTAAAAGGAAGTTGAAAATGTACAGGACTATGAATATAACCCAAAAGTATAGTACAAACATTCAAAAAAACCTTCCAATAAAATCATAGGACCTCGGAAGTTTTACTATACCTTACACTATTAGAGATCATACCTTTCTAAAAGAATTATGTAACTTGTGATCAATTATCAATTCGATGCCCTTGTCAATTGCAAGAAGATTTAATATTTTTAAAATTACTTCAATATCTATCTTACTCCGAATGTCAAATCAAAATATCAAGCACCTACATGAAATTATCAAAGACATATTGGTTAAAATAAGTATTTTTATTTTTCTAGTGGCTTTTTTTGTATTGGATATGGAGAAGAACAACTATGCACCATTAATATTGGATGGTTGTTTTTTCTATAGGACAAGGCCTTATTGACATCAAGAAAAGAGAGTTCAATCTTCGTGTAAGAAAGAAACAAGTAAAGTTTAACCTTTATCATGGTTTTCATGGTCTAAATAGTGATGATAAATAGTTTGTTTGAGAATATATAATATCTTCCATATCACAATGCAACAAAAGATAGATTTCTGATGGAAAAATTTTCTAGAAGACTACTATATAGATAAAGATAAAAAAGATGAAGTAGAAGAACAACTTTGAAGTTGTTATATTTATGAAGTCAAGAAAAACAAAGAAAAAGAACTAGTTTGTTGTACAAAAATAAAAAAATAAAGGAAGATGACTTCTATGAAGTTGTGATATTCTATGAAAACATGACCTTAGAGAAATCTCATGATGGAAATTGTATGGAAATTGAGGGAACATTAAAGAAAAACAACACTGAGATAAAAATCATGAAAGAGGCAATCGGAGACAAAGTCATGTCTATGTGCAGCACCATAAATTTGATGTTGCAAAATAAAAATGGCCAATAAAAGCTTGCAGATTAAGTCATGGCTATGAATAACATTGTGACTTTGGTATTATAAAATGAAAATAGCCAAGAAAATATTCAAGACAAAATCATAGCTATACCCAGTTCCATAACTTTGTAGATACAAAATGGTTTAGTCCATCAGAAATTTAAAGACAATGTCATTGGTATGCACATTATCATCAGTTTAGAGTTATAGAAAAAATATAGAATGGAAAAGCTTCAAGACAAAGCAACGACTTCACAAAGCATTGTGGTTTTGGAATTAGAAGAATAAAAAAATATGGAAGAGTTTAAAAGAAAAGCTAGGGATGTACTCAACAATATAACTTTGGAAATCCAAAAATAAAATGAACAAACCACCACATAAGGAGTTGTGACATTCACTAAAGTTGCAACATCCATTGAAGAAAAATCCCAAAAAAAATAGTATAGTTGAAGCAAGATTAAAGGGAGAAACCAATAAGAATGGGGTAAAATATCATACTAAGAAGTTAGCATGGACATCAAAGATCTCAAATAGAAGAAAATAGATTTTGATAGCCTAGTTATGGATATTAAACATAGCAATGCTTGGGAGGCAACCAAGGACTTTTTTCTGCATGTGCATTATAATAAATGCCTATATCTATCACATAATTGAATATATACTTCCAATGACCCATGAGTATAGTCTTACAACTCAATCCCCACCATGACTATCAATATATCAACTTTAAGTTGCTACACTATTTTTAGATTCTATGACACCAAAAATCATTATAGAATATTTTATAGATGTTGAAGAATGTAATTTTTTATGGATGAAGAGTTATTGCTCAGTGATGAGCAATTTCTTAGTGTGTGAGTTTGTTTGGTTTTCAAACTATCAAATATTCTTATATATTTTGGTAGTTTATGATGATGTGTAGGCATGAAAATAAAGAAGTTAAAAATTAAGTTCATGACTTTATAGTTTTAATGAGCTTTTTTTGAATAATCATGAAATAAATAGGTTTTTGTAGATGTTTAGTAGAGGGGATAAAAAATGGAGTCATTTGTAATTTTGATATTTATTCTTTGCTAAAACTTTACCTAATTAGTCATGGTAATTCTTGTACGTCATAACCCTACCAACTTATTAGCATAGTTTTTCAACTATTTGATGCATTCTTAGTAGGTATGATATGGTATCATTAAGTTGTAATTATACTTATCTCATAAAATTTAAATAGCTATGATTTAATTATATTTCATAGCAACCAAGTACCCCATGGGTTTTCAAGGTCATGACCAAGTCCAAGTGCCATGACTTTATCTTTAAAATAATTTAATGATCTAAAGTCATAGCTATGGCTTTGTATATAATCATGACTTATAAGCTATAGAAAGCTATAAGTCTAAAACTACTTAAGCCAAAGTCATATAAATTATTTAGCACCATAACTTATAGGATATTAAATGTTACATAGGATATTATTCAAGTATGACCATTCCACAAGGTCATGATTCTTGTCCTCAAAGGAAGATAATTATATGACTTTTATGTATAGGCTAATTGTCAGTATTATGACATCCTTGTAGTGGCATGATAATATGATATATGAAAGAATTAAAGGCTAATATCATAACCACTCATAGTACCATAGACACATGAGACATATGAAGAGTAGATTTTGTATCATGGTTATTTCTCATTGATGCAGCTAAGGATACACGAGATACTGAGACATTCTTAGTGTTGCAACTATTTTCTCATGTAATAGTCATATAATGATCAAGAAAGACCAATATCAATGTAATGGCTATTTCACAATGTCGTGGCCATATAATAATATGAGAACCCCTTTACCATGTTGTGGCCCTTTCTAGTACTAGGACCCCTTATGAAGAACAAAAAGATATGGCATGAAGCTACAGCTATTTCACAATATCATGACTTTTTGTTACAGATATATTATGCCCAAGTTATAGTCTTTGCCCAATGTCACAACTTCATATAATAGAAAGATTGATATGCATTTGAAAGTTATTGTCATTTTTTAGAATCATGACCTTAGACTGAATATATGAAGGCCAGAGTTATGACTTTTTTTTGAAAGTCATGCCTTTCTACTTGGAGTAATATAGAATCTCCAGGGTATAATATAGAAGATAAAGAGATTTAGAAAAATTTTCATTTTTTTCTCTCCGATATAACAAGCAAAGTCATGAAAACTATCATAACTGTAGAAGTGAATTGCACACTTTCTAGGGTTTTCACATGAAAGCAAGGGATGCAAGACTTTATGCAATCCCTAGAATCGGGAGGCATGACTCTCAAAACTCCCCTCTATGGTATATTTGAGAATTTTTACCAAAATAGCATGTGGTTTAAGATTTGTGTATATTGATATAAATGATTGATAATAAATTTTTTTATTAATGAATATGTTTGATTTATGTTATTTTATAGAAGTTGATAAATGAGTGATTAAATAAAGCTTTAACTATGATTTTGACTATTAGTAGATTTGTGCATTATTATCTTGGTAGATGATAATATGTAACCCATGAGGCTTACTCATGCATATGGTAGGAAGTAAGTGATATCCCTTCTGAATATTATGTACAAGATAAAGCTATAATCATTGTGAGTATGGCCAAAAGTATGAATGTTTTTTATACACCAATCCATTATACATATCTTAAAAGAATTAGTTCTCACTTGGAATGGACATTAAATAAAATTTCTTTCTAATGGTTTCACCTTTCATATGTGAGTTAGGTCATCATCTAAGAAAATGATGATAATAAATCTTCAAGAAATGTGCAAGTATGATGTGACTCATAAATTGGTTCCAGCCCTTATGGGTTTCTTTTCCTTGCATGGTTCCTACTGGTAAAATTGAGGGAGTCATATATTAATTATGTAAGTATGATACTTATAAAACTACAAGTATAATTACTCATAGACTATGTGAATCATTGGTCTTTGACACTTGAAATTAAAAAATAAATGTGCGCATACTAAGCAACTATCAAGGGTAGTTAATAAAGTTGCATAAAAGATGTGAGATTATGAATGACTTTCAAGTATAGATGATTTGTTATCTTGGTAGTGATGTAACGAAAGGATATCTATGAAAGGACTACTATTTGGATGGGCTCAATGATAATAAATATCTTATATACTGTTAGGGCAAGAATTCATTGCACAGTACCTCAATTTTCATTCTATTTATAGACATAATATAAGTCAAGCTAATTTAACATACAACACATAGATTGAATGAACAAAATCATGGATCTAAGATTGTTCATATTTTGACTATCTATTTTACTAGAAATGAATTATTCCATTATTGAATAACTAAACTACTAATACAAACTTAATGGTATTGATTTTTGGATGAAATTCATTTTTATTATTTATATGACATGTGTATTTATTGATCTTTATTAGGATATCATCTAACTAATAAAATTAGACATCATAATAAAATCATATTCATAATAATAATCTATAAATTATGACACAAATTATTGTCACAATATGAAACACATTATCGTGACTAAAGTGGTCTTACAATATGAAATATATTATTGTGGCTGATTTGATGTCATTAATGAGAATATGTTATCATGACTCCATTTGTTACCAAGAGATTGGTTAGTTGTCCTTAATGTTTTCATGACACTAAATGTGTTATCCTGACATCATTACCTTGTATTCAAGTGATTAATAAATGAATAATTGTATGAGTCTCAATGCAATATTACATGAAGCTCGGTGAGAAACACAATTGAGAGTATGTAATCACAAAAGTATGAGAACTAAAAAGAGTGTTGTAATTTAACATACACCTCAAAAATAAAATGTGGATTAATTCAGAGTACAATTAACTATGTGTGCCCACTCTTTTCTCCAATTCCCCCTCTTCTAAGTAAATGTATTTAAGCATGGTGGTTATGCTAGCTTTCTCTCATATAGCTCTGACATAAACCAAACATCATCAATCATGTCTTGGATTTAACCTAAGCATTTATTATCCCTATTACATGGACGAAGCCAAAAATATCTAATAAACCAATGACAAGGTCTTGTGGAAAATTGTTTGCTATTCACATTGGTATCAAACCCTTTTCTTAATTCCAATTCTACTTAGATTAGTGATTATTATTAGATTTAGTTACTAACATTGATATCATAGATTACACCTAGTATCAATTTTAATATTAGCACTTTTGGTTATTGAGAATTAGTATCTGATGCGGGAGCATTCGAGACTACTAATCAATCCTTAAGTCCTGAGCAAATTTCTTCGGCAAAACATCCATTATCGGTACTTATTCATGTCAAGACTAACTTCGGTTACAATTTGCTGTGATGGGTTAAGGAAAAGTAATCCCAATTCGTTGCTATCTTTGGAAGTGGATATTTGCTGGTTATTCATTGGTGGAAGAATTACAAAGGCTGAAAAGAAGACTCCTATTTCCCATTTTTTTTATTTTTTTATTTTTTTTTAAATTTTTTATTCTGAATGTAATCTCTATATAAGGAGATCTTCTCATTTGTAAGAGTGATTATTTTTGAATGAATGAGAGTTCCTCTTTTTGAGATGAATTATTATCTTGATTCTTTATCAACCATCCTTGGTGGTGAATCAAACAGTTCTTTATCCTTGGTAGGTAAGATTTCCTTTAAACCTAGGTGGTGAACTACATTTATCCCAAATTACAAACATCCCCATAAAAACACTACCTCATCCAATTCCTACCAGTATCGCGCACTCCATAGAGCTTATTTGGGGACATTGTACACACAAAAGTTGTAGATCTATGAGTCCTTGATCTGTGACTTTTTGAATCGGGTCAATCCAACCTATATTGAGGTAGTTACGCTCATTTACTTCGAAATCATGCAATCCTGTAATTTTAAATTTTCTTCTCATAATTACTCGCCCACGCTCACATCAGTGTCAGAGCTGACATTAGCATAGTTGGTATCAAAGCCGCCACAAAAGGATATCCTACACTTGAAAATTATTTTTTTCCATATGGAGTGAGTCACACTCAGTAGATTAATTTATATTGAGGTTACTCCTCGCCTAAATGCAAATGAAATGTTCACATTTGATAACTTTTATTCATATTAAAATTCCAAGTAAAAAAAAATATTCAAGTGTCGTGTTATGAAATGAGATAAAACTTACACATGCTTCATACTTCAAATCTTTGCCAACTTCGACCACATAATGCAATGCCAATGTATAATAAAATCAATCTATGATTTTTTAATCCAATAATCAATTCATAAACAAAACCATGTGTCATTGTGGGTCACGAATTTTGGAATCACATTGTCTTCTCCACATGCCTATCTATACCCATAGTGCTTTCATCTCTAGAGTGTATGAACAAATAATTGGCTCTTTCACCCACTGAAGTGTGTACCCCTTCTTACTATGCCTGACATGAGTTGTTCATGTTATCTAGTCATGTGCCTCTATTGAACTTGGTCCAATAGTACCAAGCCACTTATTAATCACCAAATATGGTGATTGATTTCAATCATACATGCAGATCCATGAAATATAATGTTTCTCATAGATATGAAATGTGATGAACCATCACATGTCAATGCATGCCAAATATATAATGAATATCACATATATAATATAAACCTTATATTTTATCATGTATCCTAGATAATTATATTATATGTATATAATCTTCAAAATAAACATTCATTTTAATATCAATATATAAGCACACAAATATGAATATTTACCAAACAACTAATTGATTCGTGAAATATACTCACCTAGGTGTCTAGTTTCAATAGGATTTCAATTCTCATCATTTGGATCAGTATGACCTAATATATTTTCCAAACAACATGAGATACTCATGTAAAGGGGACATAATTAGTATCTTTTAACTATAAAACTCATTTTAAAGGTTTTTAGAGTAGGATTAAAGCATTGGCCTCTTCCAGTTCTTGTTCTTATGATTTATCTCCAACTAGAATAACCAATTTAGAGTTTCATAGGCCATGTTATGGCAAAAAAAAAAAGAACATAAGTTTTGGGAAATTTTAGCATATTTTTTCTTAACCACCTACACATCTTTTTTCACATCTTTGCTTCTTACCAATGACCACAATCTAACCAAATAAAATAAGCCAACAAACATCCAACAAAACTGGCCAAACAACCCCTTAGAAGCCCAACGGTTGAAATAAACGAAGTTAGAAAATTCCTACTCTTAGAGCATAATATAGATGGAAGGAAGCTTCAAGAATTCTCATAATCCTGAAATTTTAGATTTTCCCATTTTTTTTCTCTTTTGGATGTTCGTTGAAATTTTTCATTTTTGGTCCTTGTGTTGCCCTCATTGAGTAGATAAACATTAGTTCTTAGCTATATGAATTCCAACTGATAAATCAACAAGGATCGACAAAAAAAGCTTTAGAAGCTCGTGTCACAATTTAACCTTAGCTCTATGGGATGTGTTGTTCCAAAATGTATCCCTTTTCTTTTTTTTTTTTTACCTTATCAACAATTTAAATTACTTGGCCCATTTCACACCAGTGTTACCATGACTTTTTTGAGTGCATTTTCATCCCAAAATTATTAATTTCATCTTGATTTAAGTTCAAATTATTTTTATATAAATTTTATATAAATTATTATATTTCATAAAAAATCTATTTTTGATGTCAACAGACACCAGTTGCCCTAAAAATCTTAATATTTTTATTATCTCAAAAAATGAAGAAATTTATCAAGATAACTAGATTTCATGAGATGAATCTAATGTTAGTGTTTGTTTTATGATGATTTAGAAAATTTCAGATTTATTACGTATATCATAGTGCACCTTTACCATTTTTCCTTTTTCAAAAAAAATGAAAATTTTAATTTTACCCAAATATTAAACTTTTTCATCACTTTTCTTGATGCACTCAAAAATAGTGTGGACTCCAATAATAAGAGAGAGTATAATTTGAAATATAATGTATATCCCATGGTATTATACTTGAGAGGATGCTAATCTATATACATCAGCTGAATCATGAATGGCATGAATGAAAGGATGAGCAAATAATTGAGGATGCCCACTTCATGCTTTCTCTTGCCTGACTTCATGAGAAATTTTAGATATAAGATATAAGTATGAATGTTAATTGAATCAATTACCTTGTTGCCACTATGGATGGTAATATTCCCAATCGAATTTGTAATGGAAATGAGATTTCCTATGGTTATTTGAATCTTCTATTATAAATACTTTGTTCACATTCTAAAATATAAGAGATTAAAATTATATGACATTGTGCATCCTTGCATCTACTTTGACTATGGAAAGATGTTACTTTTAGTCAGCAATTTATATAATGAGATTTCCTATGAGCAATTTGTATACAAATTGAGCAACCTTTTAGTCAGCAAAATTATTTGTAGAAAAGATGTTGCTTTTATGAAGGACTAGTTTATCGATGCTAGTCATTAGAGTAGTGAGAAGAATGAAATTATGAAGATCCATATCATACAGACTCAACACCGCATCATTCAATAAATCATTTAGAATAAGAGAGAGGAATTATGTAGTTAAATAATAATACTAAGCCAAATAATTTGTTAGTTGAGAAGGTTAAAGACATTCCAATTGAAAATTAGCAAGCCCCGTTTGATTTTGATGATATTTTTTAGCATGGTTGAGATAATGTTTCATTTATTTCTAGCTATCATTGAGATAATATACTTATGTATAATTCAAGTGTATTGGTGCACCCGGATCCTTTAAGTAAGTCATCTCTTTTTACTATAGAGAAGCAGACATTCAAAATTTTTGTCAACCATACTTATAATATGGTTCTCTTTGCTAAAGGAAAGTAAAATTGAAAAATAAATAGATACTTGGAGTAAAATTAATGATCATGATTCTCAATTAAAATATAAGACTTAGTACTAAAAAGTAGTTGTCAAAAAAATATCAATGACTTTGATGAGATTTTGTATTCTAATCATAAAGATAATTTCTATTCAAGTCATTCTAAGTATGGCCGCTAGTTTTGATCTAAAAATTGATCAACTTGATGTGAAGATAATATTTTTTTCTATTTTCATCGTAATGAAATACTTTCTATATGGAGAAACCTTAAAAAGTTTAGGTGAAAGAAAATAAAGGTCTAATATGCAAACTCAAAAAGAGTTTGTATAAGCTTAAAAATGCCTCAAGGTAGTGATTAAAGAAGTTCTATTCATTTCTAGAATCAACACATTTCTTGTGGAAATCATATATTTGGTATTCATTAGTTGAGCAAAAAACAACTATCTTTTTAATATATCTTGGTGATATGATGATCAATGGCTACATTAGAGCAAAGATTGATAAGATGAAGGTGTAGTTTGTGTGTTTTTGTTATGAATGACTTAACACTGTTTATTCAAATTCTAGAGATGAGAATTATCCAAGATAAGTCTTTCATGTGTTTCTAGTTATCTAAAAAATACCTTGTTAAGTCAATTTTTGAATACTCTAATTATTCAAATATTGATAAGATTCTTGAGAGATTTTTGATGAATGTAGTTAAGTTAGTCTCAATCCAAATAATTATAATAGAGTATTGAGCACTCTTATAAGGTTGATGAAGACATGGAATACAAACATTATGTTCACTATGTATTTGTTTTTAGTAGTCTTATGTATGGTATAGTCTATACCAAATCGAATATAGCTTATATCCTTGGTGTTGTATTTGTCAAGATACTTCTCAACTATATGTATTTTAGTGAATAAAAACCTGTTCTCAAATATTTTGATTCCAAAATGGCCAATGATTATGATTATAGGAGGTCTACCTCATATTATTTAAAAACCTTTAGAAGGAAAGTTATATCCTAATATCAAAACTACAAAATTATGTAGTAGTATCTAGTAGTGAGGAAAAGTTCATTGCAGTTATGAAAGCCTAGAAAGAAATCTTATAGATAAAAAGGTTTTTAGCTTACAAGAATATGCATTAGGATTCATTCATTAGTCAATGTGATAATTAGAGTACAATTCTCTCTCCAAAAAAAAATATTTCACTATAGGTCTAGGCATATTAATGTGACATATCATTGAATTTGAGATATTTTAGAAAAAATGTTATTTGTACTAGAAAAAGTAGATACATATGAAAATATTTGTAGCTTTTCCATTCACCTTTCTTGTATATCAAATTGTCATGGTGCTTAGAAAAGGTTATAGCTTTGGAAATTAGCTCATACCTCTAAGTCGTGGCTTTGCCTTATCTCGAGGGCAAGAGTCATGGCCTTAGAAAGTAATCGCACTTGAGTAATACCAATTGTAACATTATATGTCTAAAAGTTACAATATTATAAATTGTCAAGGCTTTGGCCTAAGTAGTCTTGACTTTAAAATTTTCAATAGCTCAAAAATTATGGCTTTGAGAAAAGGCCATGACTCTAACTTTGAGAATATAAAATTTTGGTAAAGATAAAGTTATAGTGATAGGAAGTAGCCATAATTTTTAGCACTAATAAAGTACTTGGTTATTTCAACATGTAATACCATCTGTAATACTGTCAGTTGTTTATTTTATATGAGATAAATATGATTATGACTTTATGATATTATTACAGCATAAAAAATATATTACATAGTTTAAGAATTATGCTAACAAATTGATAGAGGCATGGTATATAAATATAATCACAACTAAATAAGTATAGTTTCGGTCAAGAATGGATGTTATAATTGCCCATTGAGCCCAAATCTCTAAGTCATCAAACACTTCTATAAACATAATAATTTTATGACTATTAAAATCCACCAAAGCTCCAAAGTTATGAAATTGATCCAATTATAGCTCATTTTCATGCTTACTTATTGTCAAATAGTACCAAAAATATATAAGAATATTTAGTTGTTTATATACCGAATTATGAGATAAAATTACAAATACATAATCATAAACTATGCATAAGGTCCCTAATTTCGTGTAATTCTATCATATAACTAGAAGTTATATAAAATAACATTACATACCCATAGGCAATAGAATGAAAATTACATAGCTAAAGGCCATGTCCAAATTTATATTCTTTTCTGACAAAAAAAAAATCATAGCCTATAGTTATAATATAAAAAATTATTAGCTTTTAACTTTAATTTTGTATTTAATGCACCCCTTTACCATATTTATAATTGATATGAAATGTAACAAATTTTAAGATATTTATTTATTTATTTTTATCAAGTATTATTTACCTAATGAAATATTGATAAATCAATTTATTTTAGTATGTTGAAATACTTTTTAAATTAAATTATTGCATGTATACTTTTCAGATAATATTAAACTTGGCCTGGCTTGAGTTTGTTTCCCTTGATATTTCAAAAAAAAAGTATTTATCATAGGTTATGAATGCAATGCTTCACCTAGATTTAATGAATCTTAAAAATACTACAAAAAAAGAAAATGAGTCATCCTCGTAGAAAGGTGCCAAAACTTTAATATTTTATCACCATCACAATTATCAATGATTAAAAAATGAATACCTTATAGTGATAACAACTTTAGATTAGATGCACTAGAGATTACAAGATTTCAAGTATATTAGTGGTAACAACTTGAATTTTATTCAAAGTTAGCTCAACATTAGAATAATCTGAAAAAACCATTGTTGAAGAAGACATGCTTGAAAAGATATTTATAGCATTTCATGCTTCAAATGTGCTTATACAGCAGCAATATCTAGAGCATAGGTTCACAAAATATTTAGAATTGATTTAATGTCTTTTTTTTGTTTTAAATAATAATGAGCTTCTATTGAAAACTGATCAATATCATTCTATTGGATCTATGTTAATACTTGAAGTCAATGATACATCTATCCAAACTTATGGACATGGACAAGGACATTGATAAGGATGAGGTAGAGAACGTGGACATGGTCATGATCATGGTAGACATATTTTCTAGAACCATAGTGATCAACATAATTTTTAGAGTTGAAAACAAAATTCAAACTACCATAAATAGAATAATTCAGAGGCATGACCTAAGAAAGAGTGTGGAACCACAAAGCAAACATACTCGTTAGAATAAATGTTATATGTGTGGTATAAAAAGACATTGATCATATTCCTATAGTACTTCAAAATATTTGATCGACCTTTATTAAGCCTCAATTAAAGAAAAAAAGAAAGAATATTGAAATGAACTTCATTGATAGCAATGACTTGAGGACTTACCCCATTTAGATATTTTGACTTTTTAAAGACCCTAGTGGAAAAATTTTCTATCTAATTGGTTATGAAATATTTTTTATGAATAGTTATCCTATTTTTATTTTGAATTTTATTATAGCATCCTCGTTTGAATACATACGTCTTTAATTTGACTTATGATTATTTCTTTTTAGATTTTTTTCTTTATTTATACATTAAAATATATGGATCCCTCTCATGCCTTGATAAATCATATAATATATAATATAGATGTTTGCCTTATAGATTGTGCTACCACACACATAATTCATCAAGATAAAAAATATGTTTTCAACTTAATGTTAGCAAAGTCTAATGTCAATACCATATCTAGACATTTTGGCCCAATTTAGGGTTCTGAAAAGCAACTATTATTTTACCTAGTGGGACCAAATCATTTTAGTTTTAAGAATATTCTCTGAATGAATATCATGTTAAAATTATGAATAATGAAAATAATGAATACTTTCTAATTACACGGTTGTGTCTATAAAAAAATATATCTTACAAAGACTCTCCTCTTATTCAAGTGGAGTATATCAAACAATCATCAGACTCATTGAGTTATATGCATTCATGAACTAGATGTTTTGTGGCTCAAAAACATTTATGAGTTTTCACAAATGACTTGGTACTTATTTTTATCTATTCTTTTGAGGTTCCTTTGTAGAAATGGTAGATGTGCCAAATGGGCTGGGCTTGGCCGACCCATTTTTTGGGCCCACCTAGGTTGGCATGTCGTGCCTTGGCATGGTTCTTTGGAGGCAGGCCCGGCATGGGCCCATGGCCCAAAAACCATCTGGGTTTGCCGGTTCGACCCAGTTCAAGTCAGCTAGTTCAGGTCGGGTCTACCTAATTTTAAAAATTTTAGGGTTTCAGCATAACGCCCCGTCGCCCGTTGGGCGTGCCAAGCTGATGACTGTCGGGTGTCACCGAATCATCCCCCCGTTAGGCATCACTTGGTGCGTGATCACTCATGTCGTACCCACGTGTCAAATCACATGTGTCGTGCCTGGCACAACATGGGGGCAGAAAACCCTCGGCCCGACATGCCACGACTCATACCGAGGGTGCTCCCAGCATGGGCTCGGGGATGCTAGGGCCAAGCACGCATGAAATGGCCTGGACCTGGGCCACCCTGCCCATTTGACACCTCTAAGAAATAGAAGCTTCATATTCCTAACTATTCTTTTGAGATTTCTAGAGTTATATGCATTCATGAATTATAATTGTGTTACTTACTCACAAGACAAGTTAATTATAAGATCTTTATTTATCAAGATTGAAGTGGAATCACTAACTTTTCTAGAATAAATTCAAAGTAATATGTATGAACCAATTCATCCACCAAGTATACCTTTTTATTATTTTATAATTGTATTTTTCAACTAGGAATATTATCTACATAAGATTACTTGTTCAAATAATTTGACTCAAGACACACTTTTTTATAATCATAGTTAGAAACACTTTCGTATGATTACTTGTTCAAATTATCCTAGTTAGACAATCTCTTTTTAGATATTCCTTGATTATTTTTTATCAATTGATATCATGTTGATCATTCTATCCACAATCAAACATACTCATACTCAAAATGGATTAATTGAATCTCATATTAAGAACTTATAATTAATTACAAGACACTTGCTTTTGAGAACAAAGTTGCCTCTATCTACTTGGACATGTTATTATTCATGTTGTCAGTTTAATTTGAATCCATCCTTCAGCTAATGATGAATTCTTCCTTTTAAAAATTATTTTAGGTTTCTAACTCATTGTTTGACATTGATATATTTGTGGTTGTATTATTTGTGTTCTTATTGTTCCACCTCAGCATACTAAGTTGACCCTCAGTGTCAATTTGATAAATACGTTGGGTTTATTTCTTCCACCATTAATCATTATCTCAAATGATTAAGAATTAATGTTTTTATTGCCCATTTTTTGGATTGTCACTTTAATGAAAATATTTTCTCACCATTAGGGGGAAGAAAGTTAGTTATAGAAGAATGGCCAGAATAGAGGTATCAAACTGGTGGACCGGGCCGGCCCAGCTCAGATTTAGGTGGCCCAACCATGCCATCTGGCCATGCTTGGCCCGGCATGGTTTCATCAGGCCAGGCCCAACATGGCTTGTCGGCCCAGCAGGTGAAGAAACCATGTCGGGTCTGGCCCATATGGGCATGTTTTTAATTTTTAATAAATTTAAATTTTTTTTCAAATTAGTTAATATTTATATATTTTTAATACTTTAAAAGTTGATGTTATTGTTTTTAGTAATGAGTTAATGTTAATTGTTAACTATAAATAAATAATTAAATTTTAAATTTTTATTTTATAAAATTTAATAAAATATTAAGTTTTTATTATAATAAACAACATAAATCTTAAGACTAACTGTGTATCAGTGTAAGTATATGAATTAATAAAACATTAAAACTTAAATATAAATAAAAATTAAAAACCAATGCAAAATGAAAATTCATAAAAAATTAATATTCAAGTTTCAAGTAACAATCAACAAAGGCACAAACTCAAGTCTCAAAGTAATATCACAAATAAAAATTAAACAAACACAAATAGAATGTAAATAAATAAATCAAAATCAAATATCAAACATTAATATCTCAATCATCAAACATCAACATCATCAATCATCATATCATCCTCAATATCAATATCACACGGATCATCATCAGTAATCAACTACTTCACTTTTGTTGTAGTCCCAGCATATTATGGATTCCCAAGCTCGATACCTCCTAATCCTTTATGATTACTAACGCCTCAATAATATCTGGACATAATCTTGATCTCTTATCCAAGATCACATTCACTGTAACAGAAAAAACAGACTCTGATGCTATGCTCGACACTAGCGGAGTCAGTAGATCTTATGTCATCTAAGATAGCACGGGAACGGTGAACTTGTATGATTTCTACCACTGTAATATATCAAGATTCTTAATATCAGAATGTGATAAGATTGAGTAGTTATTAATATCTAAGTACCAAAATAGCTCGCTCATATTCAATGATCCACATCGTCGTTTCTCCCTCGCTAACTAAATGGAAAAATCATAATCTCTGAATATGGTATTAATGTTCATACTCGGAGCCTCACTAGTAATACCAGCATATATAATATCGTAGTATGTAAAGAGCTCAGTCAACTTCTCATGAATGAATCCTTTAGGTGACTATTCCAGGTTCATGCATGAGAAAATGTAAGTCAAAATATTTTTTATCCCTTCCACCTTAACCCTATGGTCAATGCAGGCAGCCAAACAATAAAGAGATTGAATGGTGGACCAATACTTTAAGTACTTAGTTTCCATCTCTACAACCATATCGCTAAGTGTCAGGTCATCTCGATACTTTCTAAACATGCTACTAATATTACATATATACTTGAGTGTAATGCAAGTCCTGAAAGTATAAATTGAGGAACACATATTCATTGTGTCATAAAAAATCTTTAGGAATTTCTTAATTGAACTTTCATTAGCCTAGTTAGTGTCATTAATAATAAGTTTGTCAATCTTACTATTGACGTAATTGGATATCACGTGTTAGTATCCGACACATGACTCCAACATCATATATCTGTAATTCTAATGGTACCCCACATCAAATCAGAATTTCTTCTTCTTAAGATTCATAGACAAATTGAAACTACCAAACTCTTGTTGTCTATGAGGCATGCAAATATATTTTAGTGAGTTAATTATGTTTTCTAAAGTGAGGGCACACATTTTCAGCCCAGCTTGTACTATCAGGTTAATGACGTGACACATGCATTTAACATGTAGAATCTCTCCTAATAATGCATCTCTGTTATTCCTAACAAACATATTAATTACTACTCCATTATTAGTTATATTATTGAATGTGATACTATAAATTTTATTTTGAGTTTTATATTTTCTAAAGATTTTCATCATGCACTCAAAAATGGCCAGGTTATCATGAGGATGGAGAATCTCAAAGAATCCTAAAATTTTTTTATTTAGTATCCATTTAGGATCTGCATAGTGGGCGATGAAGCATGCATAAGATGCATCATCATGACTAGTCTAAATATCGGATGTCACGGACACCACTCCACTATATTTCCTAAATTTATTATTTAATATTTGTTTTTCTAACTTATAATATTTTAGTATGTCGTTTCTAGATGTGGACCTAGGAATCTTATGATATGCAGGCTAAAAATATGTATGCGTGATACTGACTACCCTTGGATCCTGTAAAAATCTAATCGGAAGACTCATTGTGGTGATTATTTTGGTCATGTCTTCTCTCCCCAACTCGTTATAGTATATGAAGAGGGTAAACTTTGAGACTGAACTAAATCCAACCTCAAAAAACCCACCACTGAGTTGGGTTTGCCTAGGATCTAATGCACCATATATTTTGGTGCATAGCTCGACATGCCTCTTAAGGTGTCCAGTCTCACAATAACTCTTATAACTTAAAATTTGTTTACAATATTTACATGGTGCCGATTCTTCTTCGGTATCCCTAATATTTTTTTGTTTTATTATATTAAAGTGAGTCTAAACTAATAAAGTCCTTCTAGTTTTTTGTTTTTTGTTATTTGGGTCGAAGCGACCAAAAAAACCAAAGTTTTGGTAGACTTGGACCTTTCCGTAGGATTTTTATTTTCTGAATCATAAGTAATTTCATTTTCATTATATAAATTACTATTTGTCATTTTTTAAAATTTTTTTTTTTTAGACTAGAGAGAGACTAGATTTTAAATTTAAAAGTTTAAATTTTAAAAAACTAATTAATAAAAAAATATACTCGTAAACCGTAATGGGTAAACTTCATCTTTTTTATGTCCACACGTTATGTGCACTACAATCTACACCAAAGCCGAGTCCCGAAATGTGAAATGCCAAAATCCCAAGAAAGAGAAAATTAGAGAGAGTGTGAGAGAAGAGCAAGAGATTTATGTTTTTAAAATATAAATTTTAGAATGAAGAGGGGCAAGGATTTTATAGATTAAGAAATAATTTTTTTTAAAAAAGTATTTTTTTGATTTTATAAAATTTTTAATAATTAAAAAACGAGCAGAATTCTTAGGACCATCTGATCATGCCTCATAGCCATTAGAGATGAAATCCAATGGCTTAGATCAATTTTTTTTACCGTTGGGTCAATTTGACCGTTGAACTAACCCAAACAGTTTCATTCTATAAGTTTCGGCCTCTAGAATAGAGTGGAGGCAAAAAGTTGGGCCTCGGACTTGGATCGAAAAAGATACTGGGTCGGGTTCATGATCGATGAAAATTTCAAATCCGTTGGGCCTCGGGTATTTAAGTTCAAGTCGAGGGCGTCAGGCTAAGTGGGTCAGGGTATATCCAGGCTCATTCCAAGATATCATGCCCACTGGCCATGGCACCAGGTCGTGCCTGGCCCTGTACATGGCCCGGTTGGCCTAGGCATAACTTGGCACAAGCACTTAGCATGGTTGACAAAGGCTAAGTGGGTCGAGCCGTGACGTGAACATGCCCAGTACTAGCATGAGCATAGATCATTCTCGTGTCGTGCCAGGCCAAGCATGGCCGAGCTGGGCCGACCAGGCCCATTTGACACCTTTAGGCCTGACATTATATGGAATGTATCCTTATTGTCTCATTTTGATCCCCATACAAGGTAATGTGAACTAAAAATTTAAAAGAATATTCATTTTCAAGGACTTTCAAATCAATTACTTAATATTTTCATGGATACACACAAAGCAACATAATTACATATTAATGTTTTTGTACACAATTAGATAATGTCATGGAAAATAATTCAAAGGCACATCTGAAGCATGATAGACATAAGAGCTCAAAGAATTTAGTTCCTAAAAAGAAAAGATACAAAATATTAAAATATTTGTATTATTGAAGAGCTTACCAATAGAAAGGATCAATATAAATAAATGATAAGACCCAACATGATAAATAGTTAGCCTTTGGGCCCTGAAGAATCACAAATTGAACATTTTTCATTAAAAAATAGCAATATCTAGCATTGAAGAAATATTAATGAGTCACACATGAAACATGGAAAACAAGGAAAAATGGTAAAATTACCATAAATAAAATATTTATGTTCCAAGTAGCTATGGACATCATAAGAAATATTTAAAATCAAGAACTATAAAATGTGGATGAGTATTGGAAAATGAATGATAGGCCAAATAGGAAAAAAGAAATCCAAAGAGCTAAACTTTATAGTAAAATGAGAGTAATTTAGATTTATGGTTAAAACATCTAAGAATATAAAGTATGTTAGATATAAAATAGGTTTTTATAAGAAAATGATCAAAATAATAAAATTATAAGATATAAAGTGATGCGGGAGCACTCGAGACTACTAATCAATCCTTAAGTCCTGAGCAGATTCCTTCGACAAAACATCCACTATCGGTACTTACTCATATCAAGACTAACTTCGGTTACAATTTGCTGCGATGGGTTAATGAAAGGTGATCCCAATTCGTTGCTGTCATTAGAAATGGATATTTGCTGGTTATCATTGGTGGACCAATTTCAAAGGCTGAAGAGAAGACTCCTATTTCTCTATTATTTTTTTTTTATTCTGAGTGTAATCTTTATATAAAGAGACCTTCTCATTTGTAAGAGTGGTTATTTTTGATGGAATGAAAGTTCATATTTGTGAGTTGAATTATTATCTTGATTCTTTATCCAACATCCTTGGTAATGAATCAAACAGTTCTTTATCCTTGGTAGGTGAAATTTACTTTAAACCTATGTGGTGAACTGCATTTATCCTGAATTACAAATATCCCTACAAACTCAATGTCTCGTCCAATTCCTTCCAAAATCACGCACTCCACAGAGTTTATTTGGAAATACTGTAAACACAAAAGTTGTAGATCTATGAGTCCTTGATCTGTGGCCTTTTGAATTGGGTCAATCTGACATGTATTGAAGTAGTTACGCCCATTTACTTCGAAATTGTGCAATTCTTGGAATTTTAAATTTTTGCTATGAATCACTCGCCCAAGGACGCATCAAGTTGGTATTAGAGCTCAAGATTGACCTTATATTGAGTGATTCCTTTGTATTGTTATTTTCAACATATCATGGACAACGGAAAAGTTACACGAAGCTTGACTTTTGAGCAAGTGCACAACCTAAGGTGAGATCGTGCTATAGATAATCTCCAAAGGCAGATGAAGCGAATCCGTAATGTCCTAGAGAACCCGGCGAGACAAGAGAAACCAGTAAGGCATCCCTATGTTCAGCGAAACCATGATGATTCAAATTCGCATCACAATTTTAATGATGATTCTAATTTCACTGGAGGCAACTCTAGTGCCTATGAGCACCGAGTTCGAAGAAGAAGAAGATACCATGATAATGACCATGAGATAAAAATAGATGTACCTGAATTCGAGGGAAGTCTCAATCCTAACAACTTTGTCGATTGGCTCCATGCCATTGAACGAGTTTTTGACTTAAAGTCCTACTCGGATGAGGAGGTGCAAAATTACTATTTTGAAACTTACTAAATATGCTTCTCTATGGTAGGAGAATTTAAAGCATCAGCGGGCTAGAGAAGGAAAAAGTCAAATCAACTCTTGGGATAAACACAAGAAACTCATGAAAAAGAGGTTCTTGCCTGATACCTATAAGCAAGATCTGTTTCTCATGTTGAATTCCCTGAGACAACAAGGGATGAGTATTGAAGAAAATATTCATGATTTCGAACAACTCATAATGAGATGTGAAGTTCCAGAAGTTCTCGAGCAAACCATAGCTTGATTCCTTGGTAGCATGAATTAAGAAATTGTTTATTTGGTTGAACTTCAGCCTTATTGGTCATTTGAAAATGTTTGCAAGCTAGCAATGAAAGTTGAGAAACAACTAAAGAAAAGCAAGAGGTTTTCTTCCAAAACCTCATCGAAGGGGAAAACCAATTTTAACGATGCTTCCTCAAGAAAATATGAAAGTGTTTTGTCGAAAGCTAAGGGTAAAAAGAACTTAGTGAAACCTATCAAAGAGACCAGCAAGAAAATTGATGGTGACACAAGGAAGTGTTTTTAAGTGTCATGGCTATGGGCATTTACAAGCTAATTGTACAAATCAGAGAATTATGAATCTTCAAGAAATTGAGAAGATCGATTTGGAACTTCAAGAGGCCGGCGATAAACATGACCCAAATGATTATGAAGCTGAAGAATCTGAGAATATCGTTGAAAAGGCTGATGATGAAGAGTTGTTGGTGATACGGAGAGCATTACATGCTGAGATATCTCCTGGAGAGAGAGTAGAGGGAGAACATCTTCCACACCCATTGTACTATTAACGAGAAGGTGTGTACGATGATTATCGATGGAGGAAGCAGCACCAATGTCACCTCGACAATAATGATTGAAAACTGAAGCTACCAACAATGAAACATCCTCAGCCTTACCAGCTTTAGTGGATTAGCAAAGGAAGTGAAGGTAACCAAACGAGCATTTATATCATTTTCAATTGGGAAGAATTATCGAGATGAAGTTTTGTGTGATGTTATATTCATGGATGTTTGTCACTAGTTAGGCAGACCTTGGTAATATGATAGAAAGGCTATACATGATGGGCATAAAAACACATACTCTTTTAACAAGGAACAAAAATGTATTATTCTTGAATCTTTGAGACCGAGCATGATACATCGAAATCAACCTGGGGAGGGAAATACTAGTAAGGAAAATCTTTTCTTGAGTGAAACATAGGTTGAGATAGCAATTACCAAACAGAAAAATGAATTTGCTTTGCTTATGGTAGATAAAAGGAGTAATGAAGAAATACCTATACATCCGAAAATGCATTCCATGTTAAAAGAATTTGCAGATGTGTTCCCCGAAGAATTGTCATCTGGATTACCTCCAATAAGAGGTATTGAGCACCAAATTGACTTGCTGCCCAGTGTCTCTCAACTGAACAAAGCAGCATATAGATGCAACCCAGAGAAAACAAAGGAGTTGTAAAGACAAGTCAATGAACATATCAACAAGGGATGTGTTCGAGAAAGTATGAGCCCATGTTCTGTTCTGGCTCTACTCGTACCAAAGAAGGATGAAACATTCAAAATGTGTGTTAATAGTCGAGCCATCAACAACATCACTATTAAGTATAGGTATCCTATGCATAGACTTGATGATATGCTTGAAGAATTATTTGATTCTACTGTGTTTTAAAAGATAGATTTGCGAAGTGGCTATCACCAGATCCAAATGTGAGAAGGAGATGAGTGGAAAACAACCTTCAAGTCTAAGGCAGATGTATATGAATGGGTGGTTATGCCATTCGGACTTTCTAATGCTCCAAGTACTTTCATGAGGCTTATGAATGAGGTTCTTCATTCCTTTGTTGATAGGTTTTTATTGTATACTTTGAAGATATCATTGTTTATAGTCGAAGCTAGGAGGGGCATATTTCTAATTTGAAGCAAGTTTTTAAGGACTTGAAAGAACAAAAGCTTTATGCCAAAATGGAGAAGTGTGAGTTCTTCTTTTCCAGCATTATATTCCTCGGATATGTGGTTTCAAAAGATGGAATTTCCGTTGATCAATTAAAGGTGGATGCAATGAAAACCTAGCTGGTTCTGAAATCCATCACCGATGTAAGGAGTTTTTATTTCCTTGCTAATAAACTTAGAGGGGAAAAATGCCATTATGGTAGTCGTTGATCGGTATTCCAAAATGGCTCATTGTATTCCATGTCACAAGACGAATGATGCATCTCATGTGGCTGATCTTTATTTCAAAAAGATCATTCGCCTTCATGGAGTTCCGAAGACCATTGTATCTGATCGTGATTCTATGTTTTTAAGTTATTTCTGGAAGACCTTATGGAGAATGCTTGGTACCATAATCCTATTCAGTACCACTTGTCATCCTCAAACTGATTGCCAAACGGTGGTAACTAATCGCACTCTCACTACGTTGCTTCGAGGAATGGTTAGTAAATCTCTAAAAGATTGGGATTTGAAGCTTGCACATGTTGAGTTCGCTTATAATCGATCACCAAGTTATACTACTGGTCGATCACCTTTCGAAGCTATGTATGGAATCAATCCTCTCACACCGATTGATTTAATTCTCATTCCATCTAATTCACATGTGAACTTTGATGGCCAAGAACGAGCTGAATCAATGAAAAAAACTCCATGAGCAGATTCGAAGCATGATCGAGAAGGCTAACGAGTTTTATAAGAAGAAAGCTAATAAACATCGAAGAAAGAATCATTTCCAGCCATGTGATCTTGTGTGGTTACACTTAAGGAAGGAAAGATTTCCTTCTCAGCGGAAGAACAAGCTTATGCCTAGAGCTGCCGATCCATTTGAAGTTCTCGAGAAAATTGACAAAAATGCTTACAAGATTGATCTTCCTGGAGAATATAGAGTTTCGGCTACTTTCAATGTTGGTGATCTTTCTCCTTACTTGGAGGTTGAAGACTTACCAAATTTGAAGACAAATCTCAAGCAACCTAGGGAGAATGATGCGGGAGCATTCGAGACTACTAATCAAACCTTAACTCTTGAGCAAATTTCTTCGGCAAAACATCGACAATCGGTACTTATTCATGCCAAGACTAACTTCGGTTACAATTTGATGCAATGGATTAAGGAAAGCTGATCCTAATTCGTTGCTGTATTTGGAAGTGGATATTTGTTGGTTATCATTGGTGGATGAATTTCGAAGGCTAAAGAGAAGACTCCTATTTCCCAATTTTTTTTATTTTTTTATTTTTTTTTAATTTTTTATTATGAGTGTAATCTCTATATAAGGATATATTTTCATTTGTAAGGGTGGTTGTTTTTGAATGAATGAAAGTTCCTTTTGTGAGTTGAATTATTATCTTGATTCTTTATCCAACATCCTTGGTAGTTAATCAAACAGTTCTTTATCCTTGGTAGGTGGAATTTTTTTTTAAACCTAGGTGATGAACTACATTTATCCCGAATTACAAACATCCCCACAATCTCAGTGCCTCGTCCATTTCCTCCCAAAATTGTGCACTCTTCATAGCTTATTTGGGGATACTGTAAACACGAAAGTTGTAGATCTACAAGTCCTTGATCTGTGGTCTTTTGAATCGGGTCAATCTGACCTATATTGATGTAGTCACGCCCGTATATTTCGAAATCATGCAATTCCTGGAATTTTAAATTTTTGCTCGGAATCACTCGCCCATGCACGCATCATAAAGTATGCCTTGCTCAAGGTTTTTCACAAATACCTGGTACAGATTATGAGAAAACATATTCTCTTGTAATGAACACAATCACATTTCAATATTTGATAAGTTTAATAGTATCTAAAGTACTTGATATGCTCCTCATAAATATTGTTATAACCTATTTATATGGGTTGTTAGATGATGATGATGATGATGTGTGTGTGTGTGTGTGTGTGTGTGTGTGTGAAAATTTCTAAAGGATTAAAATTTTTTAAACAAACTAATTAAAACTATAATAATTTTTATGAGAATTAAAGTAATTTAGTCGCAAGTGGTATAATCATTTGAATGAGTATTTTGTTAAAAGATTTATATATAAATAATCCAATTTTTCCATCAAACTACAAGAAATTAGAAATTGAGCTTATTATAATTTTAGTATGTGTAGATAATTTAAACTTTATAGAAACTTTTGAAGAGCTCACAAAAAAAATCAATTATTTAAAAAAGAAATTAGAAATAAAATAGTTTGGAAAAACAAGGTATTAACTAATCCTATAGATTGAGCATTGTTCAAATTGTATATTTGTTTAACAATTGGCATATATGGAAAAATTATTAAAAAATTATTTTATATAGAAAAATCACATGCACTAAATTCTACCAATGTTTGTTCACTTGAAGTGGACTAACACCCATTTCTTTGTAAATAAGAAAATGAAATTTTCTTAGTCTAGAAGTGCTATATCTCAGTGAAATTAGTATACTAATGTATCTTATAAATTATAATAGACCAAATATAACATTCTCTATCAATATGTTAGCAAGATATAGTTATGCCCCAGCTAAAAATCATTAAAACAAAATTAAATATATATTGTGATATCTTCATGGAACAAGTGACATGAGCTTATACTATTTAAAAGAATCAAAATCACAATTGATTAGATATGTACATTCATTATGACATTGTGAGGGTGTCAAATCTTGTTGATTGACATGATCCCAAATTTCATTGGGTGATCGTCTATCATCCAATATAGTCCTATAAGTATATGGGTCATACAAATAGTAAAATAGACATTAGTTTAGATATTAATTTCATGGGGACTATCTTGGTAGTTCAAGCAACTAATAGTGAATAAACTACTATTTGAGTTCCGTCAATAAACTTGGGTTAACTCATTTTCTTGTGCGTGAGGATATTTCTTTAATAATTGTCATTTGGTTAATATTGTGTTTGAGTGTTGAACGAATAATAGATTAGTATGAAAATACCTAAGTACTCTCTTGGCATACAAGATGACTATCATCCTTAGAATTTCACTACTAAGGATAGTTTCCTCATAGTTATCCCTTCAATATTTTACCACTTAAGTCACATATTATTTTGTTTATGGATCATTCACACATACTGATTTTAGGCAAATGTCAACTATCCTTGAAGATTACTTTAAATGTGTACCTCTATTCATTATTGTCTAATGTCTTAAAGATACAAGATGATATATTAATAAATATATTTGTGCTTTCAGCTTTGTAAGTATCATACTCATGATAATTAATATATATATTCTTACAAATCCAACCTATGGAAATCATATAAGAGAAAAATGACTCACTAGACTATTACCACCATGTGGATCATCTCCTCTTGTATGTGTCTTGTGGCATATCTATCAATAGTTAACACATGACTTTTATTCTGTGGTAAAACTCATAAGTTAAAGATTCTACCCAACTTTTACATCACTCGAAGTCAATTTTTCTAGAATACACACAAAGGATTTGTTGTAAGTATATTCATACTTTTGACTTCATAAACATCATACTTACAATGATTAAATTTACATCAATCTTAAGTTTTTACATATAAGTTTATCTTATATATTAAACTTAGAAGGATTGTCACCCCCTTCTTATAGTGTCACAATAGTGTATCTTGTGACATATTTGTTATTGTCTATCATGACTGACACTCATAAAAATTATAAATTTTAATTCTATATCCATCAACATCCAAACCATACTATTAACACAAATATCAACTATATAAAATTATATGCATCACACATACGTATATAATCCAACCATCGATCTTAATTTAGCCTAACCTTAAGAAGATTTCATGCAAGATGTTTTGAGAGGTATCTTAGAGAATAGAGGGTAGTTATTACAAGGCCAAGAAGAAATCTAAGTACGAAATCTGAACTCAATCAAGTATTAATTTCATTCATCTTGGATTTGCTCTTAATTGGGAATTAGAATCATGCCACATAGGATATTATTGTTGCTAATGGTTTGAAATCCAATTCCCCCTCCTCTTTTCATTTTTTTTTGAGTATTGCTTAAATAGTTTGATAATTATGTGTGATGCATTCAGTTGGTATTCATGATACTAGCTTGAGATCATGACTTTCAAATCTTATTAGATCTTCTTTATAGTATCAATGTCATGGTAGTAATGGATGTCATAACTTAATTAATTTTCCTTTGGAGCATGATGTCACAACAATAAGAATAACTATGATTGAGATTAATTCTCTCTAGAATAAAGTATCATTGTGGTGGAAATAGTTGTGACCAATGTTTTCTCTATGTAGCAAAATTTCATAGTACTAGAAATGAGTATGACTATTATATTTACTCTCCATAACATAAAATTATAGTAAAAAGAATTATCATAGCTTTGGTGATTTCTCTATGGAGCACAAAATCATGGTGCTAGATTAGGCCAAGACTAAAGTAAATGCTCTTTGGATAAAATTTTATAGTATAATATAATATTATGACTCAAAATACATAGTATTTTAGCTTTATAATAAAAAATTTGTAGTGCTTAAATTTATCATGACCAATTATACCAATGGAGTATTTGGTTGCCAATATATGAAAATAATGTCATGACTAATATATATTTTAAAGATAGTATGGCTATGACTCCTAGATAATATCATGCCCATAAAGACTATTATATAATGGAAAAATTATGTCATCTTAGTGATAAAGTCATGACATATAAAAATTTATATGACTGGATTTGTAGAGTTATGGCCAAGAAAAGATATTGCAAGTTTGCAACTACTAGTAAGATAATAGACTGTGTACTCAAGTCATGACAAGCGAAATATCACAACTCTCCATCATTTATCTCTTCCCTTAATGCATTTACTCTATTAAGTCTATCAATTTGACCCAAAATAGCTATGGTTACATTAAAATTCATCAAAATCTCTCAAAATATAAATTTAGTAAAATTTCTCCAATAAAAGTTTAAATGCATACAAACACACCAATAAATATACTCCAAACCACCCAAAAAAGTCAGTACAAGTATGATCAAACAAACTCACACATCAAAAGTATTGTTCATCATCGACTAATAAATCTCCCATTTTTTTCAACACAACATAAATATCACAAAGGTATTATTATAACTAGGTTTGAGTATCATAGTTGATTATTTTATTTATGAAATGGAGTCTTGAATCTTTGAATTAGTCATCTTGTGTGTGAAATAGAGGTGTATGATTTATTCATCAAAATGCATTAAAATATCTTAGGTTTCCTTCCAAGAAGCACTTCATTAAATATTTATAGCTAGGCATTCATTGGATCTCTAATTTGATTAGTAATCTTAATGATCCATGCAAGCTTCTCCATATAATCTCTCTTCTTTTTATCTTCTAGATTGCTCATTTAGCCTCTAGTAATCCTCAAGAATATTTTCATTGGGGCATTCTTCCATGGATGTCAAAATTTTAGAAGAATTAATGGTATTGTTACCTATGATTTTATTTGATAGCACCATGACTAGTTGTGAAGTCATGACATTATTTCCAATGATCTCATTTGGTGGCATCGTGATTAGTTATGAAGTCATGACAAGTTAAATTACTCATTGAATTATATTTGTCATGGCTTTGGAAGGAGTCTGACTTTCTCTTAAAGCTAATGTTCCTCATTTATCATGACTTTGTCTTATGTCAATACTTTCTTCATAAATTTAGTATATAAACTCATTGATTCTTCATAAGTCGTGACTTTCTTTGTTATAGTTATTTCATATTCATAGTAGGCCTTTGAATATTTTATTTTTATTACTTCAATATTTTTTTTATTTTTTAATGAACCAACCATTAGTTGTCGAATTTACTTTGCTCATACTTCTTACATAGCATCCTTTAAGTTATAACTTTAAAAAATATCACGATATCATAGTATTCTTCTTCTTCATTGTCACTTCTACAATTTTTTTTAATCCAAAATGCATCTAATTTTTCATCTTATTTATCTTATTTGAGCTATCAATCTTCTACAAAATTTTTCAATCTAAAGTCCACATTTTATCTCATCATGATGCATAGAAGACTATATATTCTCCAATAATCTTTTTCATCATATTTTGGATTCATCCAGCTTTTGAAGTGATTGAAATTCACTTGTTTTTCTACCACACACTGTGTGAACTCTCCCTTCTTGATATCAATTAATATCTATCCAATGGCAAAGAATGATATTCCAAGATTAATGGAGCATAATAATCTTTCTCCATATCTAACACAACAAAATTCACTATAAAAATAAACTTTCTAACCTTTACTAATACATATTTAACAAGACTATCCAAAAATTATATTGAATGATCAACCATTTGAAGTGAGATAGTGATTAGAGTAATCTTGCCTATGTTGAACCTTTGCACTGTGGACAATGAGATCAAATTCATACTTGATCATAAGTTACATAGTACCTTCTAAAAAGTGTATTCCATGATAATGCATGGAATCTTAAAACTTTCCAAATCCTTCAACTTTCTCATTATTTATGATAATACATTAGCAAATGAAATATTAATTTCCAACTTCTAGAAAACATTGAGAAATCTCTTGCACATCCTTCTGATCACCACTTTAGGTCTTCTACATTTCCACTTTCTTCTCTACATTTTCATTTTTCATGGTTGGAAGCATTAGTTAGGTAGTAAGTTTTATAGGTGCCATGGCTTTAAAAAACATCATGGCAACTTGTTCCATGATTATTGATTGTGTCTTGACTTTAGAAAATGTTGCAACTTCTTTAGCCACAACTTTCTCTTCTATTTTAGCTCGCCTTTTGACTTCCATATCCACTTGTTATCCCTTCAATTCTCTATCATATTATGAGTGTAATGGATAAGCACCTCGTTGGATTTATCTCAATATCATTTATTAGTTCATTAATGTTCTTCTCCTTCATTGATAGTAGTTGTCCAAGTACATTCTCAATAAACTTTATTGTCATGTTCATGTGTTCTATCATCGATTCATTCTGATTCATCTAATTTTTTTGAATATTATTTCTTATCATTTGTATTTGTGAGCAAGGAAACTATGTTATCTTCTAGTAATAACTTTATATTGCATCATTATAAGTATATAGGTCATACAAGTAGTAAAATATACATAAGTCTATATATCAAGCCAACATAGATTAAGTTGATAGTTCTAGCAATTAATAGTGAATCAATTATTTCCAAAGTTGAATCATTAAACTTGAGCTTTCGATAAAATACTTAGACTTTAGGGTTGGCTCACTTTCTTATGTATAAAAATATTTCTCTAATATTTAGTCAAAGTTGTATTTGATTATTTAATCAAAGATATATTAGTATGGAATGTTCAAGTGCCCTTTTGGCATACAAGGTGACCATCATCCTTGGACTATCACTTCTAAGGATGATCACCTCATAGTTTTTCTCTTGATATTTCACCACCAATTTCATTCATGGGTCATCTATATTCTACTCCTTTTAAGTAAATTGTCAACTTTCATTTAAGATTGCTTTAAATATATACTTTTATTCTCCGACCTCTAGTATCTTAAAGATGTGAGATAAAATGAAAATAAATATATTTATATTTTGTGTTTCATAAGCAACATGCTCAAAATAATTAATATATATCTTCCTATAAATCTCACCTATAGAAATTATATATGAGAATTTGACTTGCAAGGTTATCACTACCATATAAAACACCTCCTCTTGAGTGAGCCTTGTGACTTACCTATATTTATCCATCATAGCCAACTCATGACTCACGTAATAGGTAAAACTCCTAGGTTAATATTCAACTTAACCCCCACATTACTCGAGGTTAGTTCTTCTAGAATATGAATAATGAATTGGTTGTAAGTGAATTATTTTTTTTAGTTTTATAAGCATCATACTTACAATGATTAAATTTATCTCAATCTTGAGTTTCTATCCATAGATTTATCCTACATATTAAGGTTAGAAGGGTTATCAATTCATTCTTTCCATATGATATGAGTATGTCATGTGAAATACATATCACTAACCATCATGACTAACATGCATGAAACTATGATATAGCAAAACCCCTAAATCTCAATCTAAAACACACGCGCGTGCACACACACACACACACACACACACATATATATATATATATCAAAATTCTACACCACAATATTAACACAAATATTCAATGATATATAAATAATTTATCTATCACATATAAATATATTATCCAATCCTAGATATATAAATAATTTATCTATCACGTATAAATATATTATCCAATCCTATATATTAATTTTTCCTAATATTTAAAAAGATCATGCAATTTGTGTTGAAAGATACCTCATGCAAATCAATGGTTCCCAATACAAGTCCAATGAACCTAAGATTCAAAACTTAAAACTAAATCAAATGTTTTAGCATTCACCTTAAATTTGTGCTTAAGAGACTCTTGGAATCACATGTCTAGGGTTTCTAGTGGTTTTGGCCCAAAATATAATTTCTCTTATCTCTTTTTCTAGTTTTTTTCTAAGTATTGCTTAAATACTTTGGAGTATCCATGCAATGCTTTTAGTTAGTAGTTATAAAATTAGTTTGAGTTCATGAGATTCATATCTCATGAAATCTTCTTTAGAGTACTAAAGTCATGGTGATAATGAATCTCTTTACTCATAAATTTTTTTTCTATAACAAAATATCATAACACTAAGAATTATTGTGACCAAGATAATTTCTCTCTAGAAAAAATAATATGACATTGAGAATGGCTATGACTAATATATTTACTCTTTTTAACTCAAAGTTATAACACTAAGAATGGTCACAACTTTTGATGATTTCACTCTAGAGCACAAAGTCACATTATTGAAAAATATAATGATTAGAGTACAACATCTCTAAAACAAAATTTCAAAGAGAAAAATAATATTGGGACTCAAAACACTTATTATTTTGGCTTTGTAATGAATAAGTCATGAGAGTAGAATTTTTCATGACTAAGTGTACTAGTAGACAACTTAGTTGTCATGTTGTGAAAATAATGTCATAGTCATAAAATTATTTTTTAGATAGTGTATCCATGACTCAAAGAAATTATCGAGACCACAAATGCTATGTTGCACATTGAAATGATTGTGTCAGCCTAGAGAGAGAGTCATAACATACAAAGATTATCATAATTTATTTTATAGAGTTATAGCCAAGAAAGGATGACATAACTACTTAGTAAAATAGTAGAAAATGAAATTAAGTCATGACATGAAAAATATCTTGACTTTCCATTGTTTCTTTCTTTTATCCAAACTTGTTGAAGAACACATTAATTTTTATTTCCATAGTAATAAATATATTCGACTCCAATACTCTAGTTTACCTTTTTACAAATATTCGATCATTTAAAGTTTGGTAGTTATTTTTTACTAATTCTTTAAATCGATAATGTGATTCCTCAGGTGATGTGTTCATGATATGAGTACTCAGAGTCATATCAATTGTGCACCTTATCATGTAATTCAACTCATTGTAGAAGTTTTGAGCTTAGAACCATAATTCAAATGTATGTTATGGACATCTTATCAAAAGCTATTCGAATCAATCTTAATTATCACATAATATCTCCTCCTCCTCTTGACTTATTAACTTATCTTTTCTCATAGTTGAGAGGCGATTTGAGACATGAAGAACTTAGTGAGGAAGGCTTGCACAAGCTCTTGCGAACTCTCAATCGAGCTAACTCCAATCATCTTCACTATGTTGCACATCTCCTAACATTGTTCTTGCAATGTAACTATTCGCATATTTTAAAATTATTCATATCTACTTGCATTGTTGCACAATAGCTACCAAACTCATTTTCAACTCAAAATAATTCTATTGCATAAGTTGCATCTGAATCCTAGAGTGGATGTCCATCATAGTTGACTACCAATAATAATCCTATGTACGATGAAGATTTGGTTGTCAAACAACTTGACCTTCACCACCTATTGGTCTTTATTGCTACTAATTCCCTCCATATATTCTCTATCAACTACTTGTCCTAAGAGTGCTTTCATTGTTCTCTCAATTTTTGGGTCCAGATATATTAGCTCAAGCCTAGAATTTCCACTCATATAGGTGTAATAACTAAAAACAAATATAATATAAATACTAAGTAATAAATATATCTAAACAATTAGAAATAGAATTATTTTTTACTACTTATAGGTCATATAAATAGTAAAATAGATGTATATCAAGGTATTGATCTTATAGTTATTATGTTAATCGTTCGAGCAATCAATGATAAATTAACTATTATTTAAGGTGAGTTGATATATTTAGGGTTTCAAGAAAATATATAGACTCTAGAATTAGTTTATTTCCTTGTGCATGAGAATATTTCTTTATTGTTTGGTCAATATTATGTTCAATTATTGAATAAATAGTTGATTAGTATGAAAATACCTAAGTGCCTTATTGGTAAACAAAGTGGTTGTCATTCTTATCCTATCACTACTAAGAATAATCTTCGCATAGTTTTCCACATAACAATTCACTATCAAAACCACATGTTATTCCATTTATAAGTTATTTTCATTTCAACTCTTTTTAGATAAATTATCAACTGCCTATAATGATTTCTTTGAATATACACTTCTGTTCTCTAATCTCTTAAAGATTCGAATTGATATTGTAATAATTATGTTTGTGCTTTTAGCTTTGTAAGTATCATACTCGTGACAATTACCATATATCTTCTCATGAATCCTATATATGAATATCTTTCAAGATAAATTGACATGAAAGAGTTATCACCACCATACAGATCATCTCCTCTTGTGTATGCCTTGTGATATACTTGTCACCATCCATTATAACTAACACATGACTCTCATACTATGGTGAAACTCTTAAGGTAGACATTCTACCTAATCACCATATCACTTGAGGTTAGTTCTTCTAGAATTTGTACAAATGAATGGTCATAAGTACATTCATGCATTCAAATTTGTAAGTATTATACTGATAATGATTAAACTTATCCGAATCTCAAAATTTTACCAATAAGTTTTAGCATGTATTATGTGATTAGAATGGTTGTCACTTCCTTCTTACCATATCGCATGAGTGTGTCTTATGACATACTTGTCATTATCTATCATGGTTGAGATGTGTAAACTTACATTATATTAAAAATCTTAAATTTTAGTTTTGGATTATATTCATATTCATCAACTTCCAAACCACAATATTAACATGAATATCAACCATATAAAATGATGTATTCAACACACATAATTACACAACCTCATTTTAAACTTTATTTAGCAGAACATTAAGGATGATTTTGTGTGAAATATTTTGAAATGCATCTCATAGAATCGAGGGGACCCAATGCAAGCCCAAACAAAAATAAGTATCAAAACCTCAACTCAATTAAATATTACCTATGTTCATCTTGGATTTTTCCTTTATTATAGGTTGGAATCACACCACCTAGGATTTTTTTTATTGCACTTGGCTTAAAATCAAATTCTCCCTCCTCTTTTTATTCTTTTTCTTCTAAGTATTGCTTAAATACTTTGGGAATTTTATATGACACTTTCAGATAATAATCATCATGCTGGCTTGAGGTCAAGACTTTCATGTCTCGTTAGATCTTCTCTGTAGTATCAAAGTCATGGAGGCAATGGATGTCATGACTCAAAAAACTTTCCTCTAAAGAATGATGTTGTGATACTATGAATAGCCATGACTAAGACTAATTCTCTCTATAAAAAAATATTGAGGCACTAAAAATAACCATGTGCTAGGAATAGTCAAGACATTGGTAATTTCTCTTTTGAGGACAAAGTCATAGCACTGAAAAAGGCCATGACCAGAGTAAATACTTTTTTGAATAAAATATCATGACAAAAAATAATGTAATGACTCAAAATACTTAGTATCTTAGATTTGTAATAAATAAGTTATGGCACTAGAATTTAATGTGACTAATTATACAAGTACGGCACTTGGCTTTAATGAAGTGAAAACAATATTGTTGTCGTTATATATTTTAGAGATAGTACAATAATGACTCTAAAAGAATAACATGCTCATGAATACTATGTTATATAGTAAAAATATTATATTAATTCAATGATAAATTTATGATTTACAATGATTATCACTATTAAATTTATAGAGTTACAATTAAGAAAAAATATTATAACTAATCAATAAGATAATGGAAAGTATATTCAAGTCATGACATAAAAAATATCATAATTCTATATCACTTCTCTCTCTCATCTACGCCTTCACTCCATCAAGTCAACTTACTTTATCAAAAATAGTTATGATTTCATTAATATTCATCAAAATATCTCAAAATATAAATTTTATAAAATTTCTCAAAAAAAAGTACAGATACGTGTAAATACACATATAAATATACTCCAAATCACCCAAAATATTAAGTATGTGAAGTGTTGAACAACATATTTAGTATTGCAATATCATGAAAATTAGATTATAGAATAATGATTACTACTTCTTTTGAAGAACATATTTAGTATGTGAAGTGTTTGGATAAAAAACTCCAGATCACGACTAAATTTTGAACAACATATTTAGTAGATCCACTACAACATTCAAGAAGTTTGTATGTCGAATCAAAATGTGTCAACTTAAAGATTCAACATTAAGACATTGAAGACAAATCAAGTTAATTGTTAATATGAGGGGGAGTATCATCATACAATATTAGCCTACTAAGTTTTACTAGCAAAATTTTTAATGAAATAATTCTAACAATACTTTTCAAAAATATGAACATTCAAGGGGTATATAAATAATTTTACAATTAATTTTGATATTTTTTTAATTAGAAGAATTAAATATTATATTTAATTATGATATCTTTTAAATCCAATAGATAAGACTACAGAGTTAGATCAATAAAAATACAATTCAAAATTATTTCATAATTATTTTTTATAATATGAAATAGAAGGACAAGAGAGCGAGAGATATAGGAGAAGTAGGGAAGAGATTTTTTATTCATTCAAGTATATATTGACTCATAAAAGACTCCCTATTTATATGGTTTAATACATGAATACATTAATGTGCATATAAATACGTCAATGAATTCAATACACAAATAAATATATCAATGGATACATATTAATCTATGTCAATTAATACACATTAATCTATGAATAATAAGAGTCACAAGAATATCAATAGTCAATATATTAATGGAGAGTTTATGGACATCCATAATATTGTCCATAATATTCTCCTATTTATTCTTATTTCTTTATTAACACTTGTGCAAAACATAGATCATATACATTAACAAAAAATAAAGAATCAACAACATTTAAATTTGTTATTAAAATTTTTTTAAATTTGTTATTAATTCATAAATACGTCAATGAATTCAATACACAAATAAATATATCAATGGATACATATTAATCTATGTCAATTAATACACATTAATCTATGAATAATAAGAATCACAAGAATATCAATAGTCAATATATTAATGGAGAGTTTATGGACATCCATAATATTGTCCATAATATTCTCCTATTTATTCTTATTTCTTTATTAACACTTGTGCAAAACATAGATCATATACATTAACAAAAAATAAAGAATCAACAACATTTAAATTTGTTATTAAAATTCTTTTAAAGTTCATGCATTCATAAGGATTTATTGATTATACTTCATCATTGTCTTCAACTTTATTACAATTTGTTACAATTTATTACTCTTAACAACATAGATTGAAGAATCTTCTTTGTCTAAGAAATCCAATTTTGTATCGACATTAAAGATAGTATTATTCATGTCAATCATCATCATGAAAAAAGAATATAATAGAACATTATCATATTGGATTTTACTAGCAAAATATTAATAATATTATATAGTTCTAACAATTTTTTTAGTAAGTATGATCATTAAAAGTATATTATAAATAATACCATGAATTAAATATTCTATTTAATTCTAATATTCTTTAATATAAACTTGAATATTTGAATTAATTATGATGTAGATCGAATACTTGCTACAATCAATTTGTTACAATTTATTACTCTTAACAACATAGATTGAAGAATCTTCTTTGTCTAAGAAATCCAATTTTGTATCGACATTAAAGATAGTATTATTCATGTCAATCATCATCATGAAAAAAGAATATAATAGAACATTATCATATTGGATTTTACTAGCAAAATATTAATAATATTATATAGTTCTAACAATTTTTTTAGTAAGTATAATCATTAAAAGTATATTATAAATAATACCATGAATTAAATATTCTATTTAATTCTAATATTCTTTAATATAAACTTGAATATTTGAATTAATTCTGATGTAGATGAATGAAAATACAATTCAATACTATTTTAATAAATATAATTGTCTATATATTCCTAATTATTTTGTAAAATTCATGCAAAACATAAATGACATACACAATCAAAAAATATAATTATATTTTGGTGCACTAAAAAATAATTAAAAAATAACCTAAATTTAATATGAAATTACCTTTTTTAGACTAACTTCACTCCACCATTATATGTTAATACGAAATTTAAAAAAAAACTAATCAAAAGGGATAATTCGTGTTTCTTGTTGTCGAGTTCCATCGAGTTCGATGACCCCCTTGTCGAGTTCCATCGAGTTCGATGACCCCCTGGTAGAGTTCCATAAATCTACTAATCAAGATTCAGCCTTCATCAAACTCTTGATCGAGCTCCTGGTGCTCAACCAAGAGCTCCACGAGCTCATGGAGTTGAAGAGTTCGACCATGAGCTCTTTGGTGGAACTCAAAGAGATCTAGCAATCTCATTGGTGAAACACGATGAAATCATAATGATTTTTTTTTTTGGATATTTAATTCAAAAAAAAAGTAATTTCGTATTAAGTTTGGTGCACTTATTTTTAAATATTAAAACTTATGTTCAAATTTTTTTAAGTATTTTTAAATGCACAAAAAACATAATTATCCCTAATCAAAAATGAACGACATTTAAATTTGTTATAAAAATTCTTTGGAAGTTCGTGCAGTCATAGTATTTATTCCCCAGACTTCATCTTGATCCTCAACCTACGGGCTATTTGTGCTGCTTTTGGATGGATGGGACGTTTGCTACAATCAACTTGTTCGATCTCTACCCAGTTTATAACCCTCAACAACAGAGATTGAGGAATCTTCCTTGTATTGACATCATTTGCATTTGCTTTTTGTTTCTTCGATCCAGTTTCCAACACCTTCTCTAAGAAATCCATGAACCAGTCCCCCGATTCAGTTTCGATCTTCCTGCCTAATTTTATAGTACCGCTTAAGCTACAATACTCAGGCTTCTCATATTCATTGTTCTCGCGAGAATCCACAACCGATGGTTTCCAAAAGATGGCATTGTTCATTCCTTTTCTTTCAGAATTGACCTTTTGAAATTCATTTGGTCGCAAAACCTTTCCGTAGTTCCCACTTAATTTGATAGTTAATTTTCTTTTCGATGTTAATTCGTTTCTACTTGGATCCACAGAGTTGTTCCTAGCTTCTCGCAAGATCGGCAATTCTTCGAGTGCTTCCTTATCTTTCGGTTTGGATAATTTGATAATTTGAGTTTCAGAATCTGAAGAAGCTGTTCTAATGGACACCATATCACCTATTACTTGAGCTATTTGGCAGTGGAAATCCAAGAATTGATTAAAACAGTCTGTCGGAGCATCTGGTCTTGCCACTTTTATCAAATTAGAGAAGCTCCTAGAAGTACAAATTCAACTTACCAGTTTGGTAAATAAAATATTTAATATATTAAACCAGGAGAATCAGCGGAGAAGCGAGAAATTAATACTTGAGGGATCTAACCAAAGCTGCAGTAGCTGATGCATCTCTTAATGCCTTGAGAGCTTGCTTCTGTGCCATGTCTTGTTGTCGAACAACAATCTGCATGGCAACGCAAATTCAGTGATCGTCTACAAAACTCGAAAATATGGCGCAAAAACAATAAAATCACCTTGCAAAGTACACCAAGCCTTCCTGGTAAAATCATCGACAGATTAGAATCATTGTCTGATGAGGGAATAATTTCATAGTCAGACTGCAATCCAGATATGGATTTTGTTTGACAATAGGTTACTTCATCTCTTCTCTTTTCAAAAATTTCTTTTCTTGCGGAGTTAGACTTTGCGGGTGGGGTGCAGCTTCTTTTTCGCTGCAGGGGAGGTGTAAATCAGGACTTAAAAACTGAACATTTTAGTCCAAATTAACACAACTTATATGACAGAAAGGAAAATATGCCTACAAATGAGGGAAAGGGACTACTACTTGTATTTTGAGCCGCGCAATTGTGATCACTGCGGCTTCTAGGACATGATTTCGAAGCTGTAGGGATAGCACAGCTCTTCCTAAGCAGGGCAGGATTGTCACCCTTTATATTCGCCATCCTTGCCATCAACCCGCCGGCAAGAGAATATCTCAAACCAGCATTCCCCCTCACATCCTTGCCTTTTTTTCCGCGAACCAATGGCGACTTTTGTTTCAAACAGACTGACCTGGATTTCACAGGTGTACACTCAACAAAATCCAAAGAAATCGGTTTCAAAATAGACTTTTTTTCAATTCCCCAAGATCCTCTTCTCATAGGCTCGGAGCATGATTTCTTTTCGGACTTGTCATCCTTTTCTCTAAGACCCAATAATGATTCTGTCCTACTCACCAGTGGATGTCTACCTGGAAGTGGTTTGGCGCCTTTAACAATCGGAACCGGAGATCCAGGCTCTAACCTGTCGACGTAAACAAATTGGCCAAGCTGCATTTTATTGCTCAGAACAAAATCGTCTTGATTGGATGGAAGACTAACGTATATCGAATGGGTGGAATCAGAGACTTTGATATAAAATCCATGTTTAGGCCAGAGGGTTTTCTCGTCTAGATCAGCTGGGACAATGTCTGTGATCTGCAAAAGTGAGTTCCGGTGCTCGCTGGTGGGTTTTGTACTGGCGTTCATTCCATTTAGAAGGTTTAACAGTATCCCGGGAGCTAAAGTAGCCATGAACTTGAAAATCAAACAAATCTTCGAAAGACGAAGTTGAAGTTAATGAAACTGATAGAGAATAATCGATTAATGAAATTGGGTTATGTTTCCTGAGGGAGATGTTGATTTCTTGGCAGGTGAAGAAGGTCCCTAACAGTCACAGAGTAATGGATATCACTAAAAAACTTTTGAAACCGAAGATATTGCGAACGTTACGCTAACGGTCACATAAGTTTTCTTCTTATTTGAATCACCACAAGAACTAAGAAGTGAGGGATGGGTTGATGCTTTTATTTGTTTTATAAGTTTTCTTGTAAAAATAAGAAATATATTTTTGCACAAATGAATGGGGTAGTGAATCAAAGCAAGACAAATTCTGGAAGGTGAAATCATGAATTTTGATTTTTGAATGAATATTTCATGCTTGTTTCTTGTTTAGATAATTAATTTAAATTAATTTTTGATTATGTAATTTTATGTCATCTAAAATAATTTTTAAATTTGCGTTAATTTAAAAGTTTGTAAAAATGAGTTTGAAATTAAATCTTTATTTTGTATGTTACAATTTAATCTAAAAATTTTTATATTATTTATTACGTATTACTCTCTATAAGAGTTTCCAAAGAGTCTTCAAAACTATATATCTAAATAAAAAATTGAAATATGAAAGTTTCCAAGAAATTTATGCATGTAGTAGACCTTGGAAAATTTTAGGTCTAGTTCTATGCAATTGAAATATATATTTCTATTGTTGTGTGATTTATTTTTGGTTTGTTTGGTTTTTGTTGTTTTGTTTAAATTTTATAATTTAAATGAGTGGATACTCTCATTTAAAGTGTTTGCATCAAAAAATTAAAATGTTTTTTTTTCTTACAAAAACTACTTAAATGAATGACTACGTACACTAAACTGGTGATGTAATGACAAAGA
This sequence comes from Sapria himalayana, assembly GCA_029783825.1. NCBI lineage: Eukaryota > Viridiplantae > Streptophyta > Magnoliopsida > Malpighiales > Rafflesiaceae > Sapria > Sapria himalayana. The sequence goes on from JAREIK010000435.1 coordinate 666,772, forward strand.
AAAAAATGAGGAAAATCCTTGTGCACCACATTGTAATTATTTTCAAAAATGGGAATCATTCTCATTTTTGTTTTATTTCAAAATAAGCGAAATGAGATTTTATCTCTTGTGTATCAGTGTCACTAGAATGTGTGTACGTGAACCTGGAATGAAAATGGGAATTACTCCAATTTTTGTGTAATGGGATACAACCCTTTTGCGTGAAAGCAAAAAATGGGAATTAATCCCTATTTTAGTAACTTCCCACTATAATCTCATACTTTTAATATTTATAAGTACAGTTACTTTCTTATTCTTTTATTTATGAGGGTTATTGGATCCAAGCATAGTTTATGTCGCTTCTTGTGAGGTTCATGTAGTGTTTGTGTGTAATTTGTGTGGTATTTTGATAGAAGATTGTCCTTGTGATTGTATGTTGTGCTCATGATGTGTTTGTGATATATATATATATATATATATATATGTTGTGTTCGTATTGTGTTTATGTTGTGTTTATGCTATACTTGTATTGTACTCGTGTTGTAATAGTAGTGCTCAAGATTCTTTAAGAACATTGGATCCAAAATTGAAACTCAATTCTAATATGTTTTCAATTACATTTATATTTTATTTATTTTGTATTATTTGGACATTGATATATTTTATAATTATATTTTAATTGTATACATATTTTACCATTTTTAAAATACAAATTTTAATGTGATAATGTGAAATTGTGGTAATTTATTATTTACATATTTGGGCATAATCATGTAATCATAAAATATATATATTTCAAATAATTTGAAATATAGATATTTTATATTTATGTAGTTTTGATACAAAATTTTGAAAACTCAAAATGTGTTTTAAATTCATTGTGCATTTTGAATATATTTTCTGATAGAAATTTAAAAGATTTAAAAAAAATCAAAAATGCTGAATTATCTTAATTAGACCAATAATTTGTTTTGAGACTATTCTCGATTTTTCAAGTTATATCTTGATCGGGCCCAAATAGAAACAAACTAACACAAGTCAATTAAGATTAAAATTAAATTATTAATTTAAAAAAAATTAACATACTTGTGTAATGCCCATGGAAATTACAAAGTGATAAATGTCAATTTCTATTTTTTGTTACAAAAATAAATCACATTGAGTTTTTGTGTTAAATGGATTATCTTTTTTACATATTAATTGCCTCTTTTTTTTTTAAGTTTTTTTTATTATTATTAATAACCATCTCTTTTGGCGGAGGAATACCGTTTGTATATGCTAAATCTACCCATTTCCCTTTTACACCCAAATACTAAAGCTAGAAATATGTATCAATCTAGTATTTAAATAACTCATAAACTTTCCTAACTTTTATATTTAAAGACATGTTTCTTCTTCTTTATTTGTGCATCCTTATAATTATACATCTCTTTATTCTTAAAAGATCTTGCTATGAAGGATGCTTCCAGTATTGATCTTTGTATAGATCTTTCCCGTTCTGTATTTAGAGCTTTAAATCTTTGTAGATGACTTGTTCAATCAGCACCAACCAGCCTGCTCCCTTGTAGCTTCAACAATCCAGAATCGGCAGTCCAGAATCTACATTTCAAATCTCTTGTCCATGCACATTCTTTATCATTTGAGTGTGTCTTGTCCGTACTATATTTATGCATTTCCACTTGTGATATAACTGTTATCCTGCAAGAAAAAAGAGTATCATGTTCTTTCGAAAAGAAGGACCTTTACTTACCTTCTTTCTGCACATTACAACGAGGAGACTCTATCTCTTTGTGGCCTCCTCTTGATTAGAAGTAATCCCAGCTATCTTCCCTTTGATGATTCCCGAATGATGCTTTCATTGAATATCTAACAAAGACTTATCTAAACAAGTACAGACTTCCAGCAAAACCACCAAGAATCTAAGAATAACAGACCACCAAACCTATTACAGACTTCCGGGACCAACTTAAACCAGAAATTAATAAACAACAAGTGTTAAATTTAAACAAGCAGTAAAAGAAAAACAGCCCTTGGATGTCCAGCTTCAATACCTGTAAAAGGATAAACAAACAGCCCAAACCAGCAGATTTAATACTCATATTTCTTACCATTTTGTCTCCTTTAATTATTCACTTCAGTTTCGGTTAATCACCCTTCAGGACCAGGGTGAATTTTAAGAAACAAGCCTCTTATCTTCCCTTCTACTTCTTGCTGAATTACATGGATCTGTGTGTTTTGCTTCTTCCCGCAGAAAATTCCCTGTAAATAAAACTTCACACTGCACAATAATAAACTTATTTCTCTCTATTCTTTCTTATTCTTAGGTAAGGGAATGCAATTTTATCTAATCTTGCTATTCCTTTCTGTTTTATCGGTAAAGATTCCTCATCATATTCCGCAGCTCCTTCTATCAATCCTATTTTTGCAAGTTTGTCTGCCAATACATTTGCTTCCCTGTATACATGTGAAATTGATGCATTCAATTCTTTGGCAAGATTAATTATTATTTTTATCTCCTCCTCATGCCGCCACAATACTAGTTTTTATTAAATAACTCAACCAATAATGTCGAGTCTACCTGTATTTGCAAATTTCTATATCCTAGCCTTTTGCAGACATTTAATCCTTCCATTAAAGCTCTGATTTCCGAATGCAGTACAGAGTGGGATTTCCCAACAAGAGTGAATGCGTTCCTAACTCTGCCTTCAAAGTTTCTTATTACTCCTCCTCCCCCTGCAATTCCTAAATCCCTATTAAAACTACAATCCGTATTCAACGATAACTTCCCTTCTGGGGGCCTATTACAGCTTATACTTTTAACCCAATGACTCCTTATGATTCTAGTGGAGAGGTTCCATTTAATCCATACTTCTTTTTCAATATTTCCTATTATGATAGGTTTTATGCAGGATATATTACTAATTTCTATCTTAATTTCTTTTAGTATTTCTTCTGAATTCATTTTTCTTCCCTCAAATCTACTCTTGTTCCTTGCCTTCCAAATACACCAAATTACCACGTGTGGTAAATTTTGATTTAGCCATTTTTAGTCGGTGTATTTGGGGTATACCTCATCCATCTCTTCATCCTATCTATTAAAGTTTCTTCCTTGTTATTTATATTAGTAAATATTTCTAACTTTTTCCATATTTCTACTGCAATTTTTCCTTCTAAAAACAGATGATCCATAGATTATGTTGCTTGAAGACAGCAATCACATCTGGAGACTGTCTTTATACCTTTTCTTTGAATATTTGTGTCTACTGGTAATGCATTCACAAGAGCTTTCCATAAAAGAAAACACATTTTTTGTGGGGTGTCTACTTTCCATACCCATTTAAAAATTGGATTTATCACATTTTTCTTTCGTATTAAATTCTTGACCGATTTGAGTGTAAAATTACCTTGTGGAGTAAGGATCCATTTCCATCCGCTTTTCTCCTTTTTAGAATGAGACTCAACTATTTCTTTTTGTTTTTATAATGCTTTCCAATTATTCGAAGCCTTTTTACTATTTACCTTTCCATGTTCTAAATATTTTGCTCTCATAAAGCTTGCCCAGAGGCTATCATTTTTTAGCCTCCACCATCCTTTACAGTTCCAAGCATCTGCCATGTCCTATAATCTTATTAATCCTAATCCGGCTTCCTCTTTAGGGTAGCAAAGATGCTCCCATCTTTTCCAGTGAAGTTTATTCTTTCCATCTTTTTTCCCCCATAAAAAATTAGCTATTGCTGATTCTAATTTATTTGTAAATTTTTTAGGAGGATTAATAATTGATAAAATATGCACTAGTGTGCTTTAGAGGACATGAGAGATTAAAGTAATCCTGCCCCCAAAGCCTAGAAGTTCCTCTTTCTAGCCTGCTATTTTATTATTTATTTTATCCTGTAGTAATATTAAATATTCTTCTTTCAATCTACCCTCATATATAGGACAGCCTAGGTACATTAGCGCTCCTTTCTGCTGGATAAATCTTGTGATGTTTTTTACTTTATTTATCACCTTTTCTTTTGCTTTCTTTGCCAGCATAAATTGATACTTTTTTATATTTATCTCCTGCCCTGTTTCAGTTTCAAACGTATGTAAAAGATCCATAAAATTTATCAAAGATCTTTTGCTTGCATTTGTGAAAATTATAAGATCATCAGCATATGCCAGACATCCTATTCTTGGGGTGTTTTTTGGTTGTCTGAATGGAATGATCTTTCCTTCAGACATTCTTTTCTTTAAATTTAATATTAACAGTTCTAAATATATATCAAATAATAAAGGAGAAAACGGATCTCCTTGCCTTAAGCTTCTTTTAGGCTTAAATTCTTCTCCTTTTGACCCTTTTATAATGACTTTAACCCAAACACTAGACACACATATATTAATTGCCTCTTGTTTTTATTTTTTCTTTTTAATCATCTAATTGATTGACTATTATAAAAATAGAATAATTTTTTTTAAAATGTTTTGGAGATAAATTCTTTGCATTTTATTTAAAAAAAAAAGGAGGGATGACCCAGCATAGTTAGTCCAAATAGATAATTTTGTACATGATGAATATGAGATTGTTTTCTCTTAAATTAGCTCAATAAAAGCTCATGAAGACATCGAGCTTTCATCACATAGTAAAGATGTGGTTTTGAAAGAGAGATTAAATAAATAATCATTAGGGTTGAATCTTATTCATTCCTTACTAGTTAAGCTTGCTAGTTAATCACTAGAAATCATCTAGTTATTTCCTCTTTAAAGGTTTTCCATATTTATGCCTCACTTTATTTTTTTGATGTGTTTAATTTATGCTTATTTTGATTAAAATTACCATAATTAGTATGTAATATGTTAAATGTTATAGATAATTTAAATTAGTAGTGTAAACATAATGCTTAGATATGTAATTTTTTTAGAATAAATTTGTTAGTGGTAGCGTGTACATGTTTGTAAAAAAAAAATAATGTACAAAAATTACTATATTAAATTAAAAAGAACTTTATAGAAATCCTTGATTAAGTTTTTACATAAGTCACATTGATTATAAATCAATGATCATTCACTAAAATTGTGCTCAAAATAATTTATAATATTAAATTTTATATGAAGTATTTGTGTTTTGGTGTACCAAATACTTAATTTTTCAAAATAATTGTTTTTTTTTTCAAAATAAAAAAATATATACTAAAATAAAAATTTATTAAGTTTTAGTGCACTAAACCGTATAAATTTGATTTGACCCCTGAAAGTTTAAAAAATGAAAATAAAAAAATATTTTTCAATTCTAAAACATGGAAACGCTGAAACCTTTTCATGAATTCGGTAACCACTTTAGAATTTTTAAAAACTTAATGATCTCTAGTGCATTTCAAATCCACAAATTACATGTTATAATTGTTGTGCCAACTAATCAACTATTAGGATCAAATCATGTGGTAAGGTAAGCGATTTCAAAATTATATATATTGACTCGAACATATTTAAATATATTAATATATAAACAAACATATATAAGCATATATAAAGATATAAACATACACTACAAGAAATCCTTATACCAGAAATGCTCGAATCCATTTCTGATTTCATCGTGATGGGTGAATAGCGACAGCTTTAGAAATGGAGTAGTTCCGCTTCTATAATCCTTTATGGTAAATTTTTTGAAATGAATCATGTAATGATGTTTCTATAAATAGCGGTGGGTAAAAATCCATCGCTAAATATTATGATGGAAACGGGATCTTAGATTTCATCAGTAATTTTGTGATTTAATCATTAAAAATGTATTATCCGTTTCTAAAAGAGCGACAAATCAATAAAGACATGCATAAATCCATTTTGATTTAGAAACAAAAAAATCCATTTCTATTGTCTGCAATAGGTGCAAGTAGAATATATGTTATTTCTAAATATTGTATTCATTATACAATTATATACAAAAATAGTATGATCTGTAACTAAATAAGCACATTCATGTAATATTTATCAAATGATATTCACATAACATACACAATAAAATAACATGTCATATAATAAAAATATATATCCATAAATTTCAAAACACAAAAATTAAAAAAACTTTAACATAAAAACCATTAATTCAGATCAAAAATATACTTTGCAAAAAATTAATAATACAACACAATCAACTATGAGTCCTTCTGTTAAAGAGTATTGTCCTATAGAGATTTGGATGAATTATCTTCAGAATGATGAAAAATAGATGATGTCTCTGCTAACTTAAATATTATTTTCTCCATCTTCAAAATATTTGTTGCATTTCATCATCTCTTTTCATTCTTTCCTCATCTCTTTTCAATTTTTTAGTCTCTCTTTTTTTCAATTCTTCAATTTCTTGTTGCATCTCTTTATTCTTTTATTGTATCTCCTCATTTTTCCTTTGCAATGTTTCCTGAATATCTTGCATCTTGTCACACAACCTCTCATCAAACATGTAATTGTAATTGGAAGATGATGATGAAGAACTCCAAACAGAACCTAGATAAAATGTAGAAACGGCTACCTAAACCATATACTTGCCATTTTCACAACTTCACTCCGACAGCTTGAAGGTAAATATGTGCAACATCAATCTCTTAAGCCTATGTAGAAGGATTTATCAAGTGTGAAGCAATTATAACTACATGTGTCAAACAACTGTGCCATGCCGACGACAACCTATTTTTTAGGCCCATACGAGCTCACGCACGACACGCTAGATAATTATGTCGTGCCTAACACAGGATGGTACACTGAAGAATAGGGTCGACATGGCCCATGACCCAAAATTAGCATGGGTTTGGGCTGGTTTGGGCTAATTTGGGCTAGCTAGTTCGAGCATGTTCTAGGTTTCTTAACTTGGAATAAGAAATAGGGTCTAGGGATGGAGCACCCCCACCGCCATCACTCATCATGCATGTCAAGCCATTGCCCATCAAGTATCGTCATGTCATCCTCCATCGAGCATCGCTTGTGCCATGCCCATGTGATAGGCACGTAGGCTGTGCCTGACATGACATAAATTATACTAGGGTCCACCCAGCATGGGCCCTAGCATGGTCATGGATCATGTCATGACAAGCCATGCATATCTGAACCAGGCAGAGCTGTGGCTCAAGCTATGGCAGCCCAACCCATTTGACACCTCTAATTGTAGCCATACTTTCTAAAGCTTTTTATAATTGTTAAAATAGAAGATAACATATCAATTGTTATATTAAAATAAATTTTATACTAGCAAAAGAAACTGTCCTCTCAATATTTCAAAATATTTTAAAAAATGATTTTATTAATTATATTTAATGAGTTTATAAAAAATAAATCATTAGTTATTGTAAAAAAATATATTTGAGTTTGTATTTTATTGATATTTAATGCCAAATAATAAATTTAATTTTTTTTCTTTTAGTTTTTTCAATTATAAAATTAAACTACAAGTGCAAAATGAGAACCTAACATTAAAATTATTTGAGCACTTGAACACAAATGATACATCATTTTTCTTATGTATTAACTTGAATACCTTAAACAATATTATTGGATGCCTCAATTCAACCTCATGCAAATAAATATTAGTTACTATTATGGTACATAATTCATTATGTACCAAATATTATTCTTTTGATTATAAAAATATAAATAATAACAAAAAATAAAAGATAGTATACTAGATTAATCAAATGTTGGTAGGTCACATTTGAACCTCTAATACATTTTGAAGGTCATGTTCCCTCACCTGCTTTTTATAATCGGTGATTATGTGAGGCCACCTAAGACAAGGCCTTGAACTTCTCACTATTCTAGTAATCTCACTACTTTATCCAAATACCAAGAGGGATACTATTATGCTTTGCATCTTCACCATACTTTTTTCTTCATTTTCCAACCTTGTCATTATATCTCACACTTGTCACATATTTCCATGTATCCTTCAAGAATATCACCAAAGTGTTATTTTATTTGTATTTTTTCTACAAAAAACAAATAAAATAATAATACATTGTAATGTATTAATTTTAAGAGTATATCATATTATACAAAAATGAAAAACAAACAAATGCATCAAAGATTTACCTCAAATTTTTCCCAATAAAATTTTTCATACTTGGCAGTACTTTGCTTTACTTTATACCCTATACAAATAATTTTTTCTTAAATATCTTCCCAATTGTATGAGAAGTAGAAAGAATTAACCTATAAGTAATGTAAAATCATCGCGTACATATACATATAAATAAAATACATCTTTTTTTCTAATACTAAGTTACACTTTATTATTAATATTATAGAAGATAATGTTTAATAAATAACAATATAATACATTGTTATTATTGTAAAATACATAAATTTAAAAATTATGATATATTTATTATTTTCATTCACATATCATTTTATATTTAATTAAAATAAAAAAAAATTATTAAGAATGAATGTAGTAAATTTAAGAATGCTATGAATTGTTTATTATCAATTATGGTCCGAATGAGATTTTCTCATCACTTGGCATACAAATTAAGGATTGTGAATATCCTGTCAGTGTCACTACTATAGTACCAATGCATGGGCCTCCTAAGTAAATTTGATCATAACTATCAATATCTTTTGGTGAAGAATAAGATGATGATGAAATATCTGTGGTAGTAAATCTGTATATGTCATGATGAAGTGATGCCAAAGTTTCCTCCGTATATGTAGAAGAATACAAAAATATAATAGTAGTATTATTATCACTAAATACATGAAAATTTCTCTCCACGAACTATTAGTTGACTACCTTTGCCCCTCCTAACACTTTGAGAACCTTGGCCACTTGAATGTTTATCTCTCATACCTAAATCAAGTTACATAAATATCAAAATATACAAAGGTAATAAAAATATTATATGAAATGTCATAATAACATAACTTAATGATAAACTCATTGACGTTAGAAAAATTAATTAAAATATTTTAATTTAATATCCACTTTTTAATAATACAAAATAAGAAAGAAAAAATAATAAGGCAGTCAATAAATTTATAGTCATTATTTAGACTTTCTAAGAAATCATCTCTATCTATATATTCATCATCATCTGATTTTGTAATTAATACCTCCTCATTATCTTCTTTAACATTTTCATCATCAATGTCCAAATAATTTTTACATTTACCAAGTAAAGTTTGAAGGCCATCATTTACCCCATGAATGATTGAATGAACTTATATATTATTTTCTTAAAATGCTGATACACATGATGGAGTGATCATGACGTCCTTTTCAACAATTTCAATAGTTGATATGGGTTTTATATTACATATTTCCCACCAGTGACACAAATTTCTTCTTGTGGTTGGATAAATGGTGTAACATATTTGTTTGGCTTATAACACAAAAATAAATGGCTCATACTTATAATATAATTTATTATGATGCACATCAATAAAAAGTATTAATGATAAATTCTAGTACCGTATTTTTATAATTGGATCAGTCCATTCACACTTAAACTAAATAGTCCTTTTAATTGGTAAAGTGGGATACTCCACGTGTAGAATTTTAATTAGTCGACTATGGAAATCAATAATATATGTAGTATAGTTAAACCCCTTGATGAAAATACCACTATTCATTGTAGGTCTATTTGAACCATATTTCAAAGTATGAAAATTATATCCATTTACATAATATATGGGGTACGTCTATAAACTTTTTGTAATAGTCCTTTTGCTAGACCCTTCATTTATTTGTTATATATATTTGATGAAAAAAATTATACCTACAAAATGATAAAGGATAAAGTCATGTATATATAATGTTGCACATAATTGTATAGAATCATGAATGATAAGTTATATATTGATATATTTTTCAAACCAATTTATAAAATCCTTTTCAAGCTTTGCATCAATTGATTCATCATCAATATGATGTTCTTTATACTTTATTTCTTGAGCAAATATTCTTCAAAAACAAAATTGAAGATATTTTGATTAATTAAAATATTATATCGCATACAATGACAAAAAAAATGAGAATATGAAATTATTATAAATCTTACTAAGGATAAGGTGTAACTTCTTTATAGTTCAACAAAATGTATGTGTGCACGGAATGATACTCTAAGTCATCCAAAAAATATCTTGATGTTACTTTACCGTATAATCTACCCTCTTATCTAAAAATAGAAAGCATATCATTTTTATCTGATCCATCTTCCATACCTTATACATTATTTGGTAACAATATTTATATCAATTATATAATTATGACCGAAAGTAGTACACACAAAATATTGAAGCCTTTTCAACCAAGTATGCATTACATATCAATCCTTTGACTTTGGCTTTATTTTGAACATAATTTTTTTATTTTATAAGATATCTGAAATTGATATAAATTAGAAAAAAAAATAATCGACAGATAAATTAAAATTTTTATATAACAAATAAAAAATATATTGCCTCTGAAGTGGATACGTCCATCTAAATTGCACAAGACCTGTTATCATGGATTCGTAAGGTAATTGGACTGAAAGATATTCCATGGAATCAAAGAAGCTAGGAGAAAAAATATGCTCAAATTTGCAAAAGATTATGAGAATGTCATTTTGTAATTGCTCCATTTCTTCCTTTCTTACGATGTTGCAAGTGAGATTTTTAAAGAAAATACTTTTTTCAGTCAATGATTCCCAAATATTTTGTGGAAATAATCCACAAAATGCTATGGGTATTAGTCTTTACATGAATACTAGCAGACATGACTTTTCATTCCAAATAAATTATGCTTCTTCATATCAACACATCTTCTCATGTTAGATGTATATCCATTTGGGAACCTAAGCTCTATTAGTCATTTGCACAAAGCTTCCTTTGCATTTTTTTCCAAGAATATAACAAGCCTTAAAAAATTTATTCATTGATTCCTCCCTATGTAACTATAGAAGTGAATATAAATTTTTCAAATCCTTTTTTTATTTGACATTATCTTTTATTTTTTTACTCCACATTCATTAAAGTATTAAAAATATTATCAAAAGTATTCTTCTTAATATGTATCAAATCTAAGTTGTGTCTAATAAGATTTATTTATTAATATGGAAAATCCAAAAAGGTATTTTTTTTCTTTTAACCAAAATGATAAATCTTTGAAATTTATATATTGAGGCAATCTGCATCAACATCAAAAATATTTTTGAACCCATACTTTCAATTACATCTAATATTTTGTCACATGACCTCAAATGTGGTGAACTTTTATTGACTTTATGGTATTTCTTTAATGTATCAATATTCATCCAAAATAGATGTTCCACATGTAAGAATTTATGATGGTTATCTAACTAATAAGTCTTTTTTCCTTTGATTTGATAAAATGCATCTGAGTCCTCCATGCAATAAGGAAAATCTAATTTCTCTGTAGTACTTCATTCGGACAACATTGAATATCTAGGAAAGTCACTTATAATCAATACTAGCACTACTCACATTTTTAAATTTTTCTTTCTAGATATATCATATATTTCGACATCATCGTCTCATAATTTTTTGAGCTCTACTATAAGAGGCTGTACAAAAATATCTAATTTATCTTTTGGATTTCTCAGATTGGGCATAATAATACACAAAAATATGTATTCATTATTCATACACATATATGGTGGTAAATTATAAGGTGTAACAATAACAAGCAATGAAGAGTATTGTTGTCCTATTTGTCCAAATGGCTGAAATCCATCTGTGCACAGCCCTAATCTAAAATTTGACTTCCATCTGCAAATGATAGATGATAATCATCAAATTATTTCCAAGAAGGAGAAACTGAGCAATGTCACTTTATGTTATCTTCAATAACATGCTCTTTTTGCCAACACATATCAATAGTCGTGGCATCAGATGCAAATAATCTTTACAGACAAAGAATCAATGAAAAATAATATATCTTCGTGTAAGGAATATTTACTTTTTTACTTTTAAATATTGTATTTCTTTTGTACTAAGGATAGTTACAAAAATTATATACAATTGATTCATTATCTATGCCCTAATATATTATGTGACCATTAATGCCGTAATATATTTTTTCTACTGGTAAATCCAAACCTTGTATTAACTTCTTTTACCATAAAAACTATTTTTCATGATGTTATTCTTTAGTAATAATTCAAATAATAATGAACATATTTCATCATAACATATTTCTGAAAAATAATGTTTTGCCTTTAAGTTTATTAGTTTGGCCGCCACAAATAACTTTGAGTTGCCATACATATTACCTTTCCAAATCTCTTCTTCTGAAGACATTAGCATTTCAAAAAATTGTTTTGCTAATAATATTAGAATATTGTCAATAATATCTGGATTTAAAGAATGACCAATAATATTATTCAAAATCTTCATAATTATTATTGGGATTAGTAAATTCCATTGCAATAGTTGAATCAATATATTTATGTACATAATGCATAGTTATTTGTGACACGACTATTTTCCTGTGTTTATACTGAATATAATAGTCACCAACAAATCTTTTTTTACAATATGATATTGCATTGTGTCTACATCATAGAAACTCTGATTTTGACTTTTAAGAATATTACATGGACATCTTATTTTTATTTCACCCATAAATTTAGACTATTTTTTAGCAAAGACAATAAACTCTTTGATCTCATTTACAAATTCATCAGTTAAAAACTCATCTTTCAATCTTACATTCATCCATTAACGACTAGGTCGTATAATATTTTTCATTCCTGTAACACATAACATTACTATTTTGGAATTATAATAATATATATAAAGATATTTTTGTAATAAAGATGTAGTAATATTTTTACAAAACCACATAGATCAAACATTTAAGTTATAAAAAATTATTAGATAATTTTGGATGAAAATCAGAAAAATCAAGTTTTTCAATACAATTTTGTCATTTATATCAAACTAAAAATTTTATATTTATCTATTTTGGATGAAATTGTATTTTAAAATATATATATATATATATATATAATGTCATAATTTTTAATTTCTATATTAATAATAAGTAATAAATAATTATATAAACATATTATATATAATTATCAATGTCAATATATTAAAATTTATCAATGAAAAACATACAAAATAAAATAACTATCAAAGAAGAACAATATTAAAAGAATGAGAAATTCTTCTAATCTATATGAAGCATGTAGTATACATAAGCATATACCACATGTGACATAAGATATACATTTTTTTAATATTAAATAAAGGTGGCTAATATTTATTTTATTATAGTTTTAGTGAAATATAGAGCAAGCAACTATATAAATCTTTAAATTAGCTTCTAATTTTTTTTTAGTTTTAACAATTTTTGTTATGTTTCACTATTCTAATTTCATACCCTACTTAGAGGTGTTAAATGAGCTGGGTGGCTCAGATTCAGGTGTACCTGGCTTGACACGGCACAGTATAGGACCATGCCCGAGCCCATGCCAAGCAAACACTTGGTATTATACATGTCATGCCATGCCGAGGATCTTCATCCTATGAGCCATGCCAGGCATGACCCGGGTGCCTGTCATGTGTGCATGGCATGGACGATGATGCACCAAGCAATGCACGATGGTCGACACAGCAATGCCCAATTGCGGACAACCAGACGACGCGATGACACCCGAGGGGTGATGGTGGCATAGTGGTGCCAATCCTCCTAATTTTATCTTAACCTAAAATAGGCCTGACCCGACCAAAACCAGCCTGAACTCAAGCTTATTTCAGGTTGTGGGCTATTTTGGGTCTGCCCTCTAGTGAACCCAGCCATGTCAGGCATGTCACACGAGCCCGTAAGGGCCTAAAAAAATGGGCCGGGCTAGAACATTTGACACCTATAATTGTAATTATATTTTTTTTCATTATTTTTATTATTATAAATGAACATTTATTAATTGTTTTAATAATTACAAATTATTTATTGTTAAGGTTATGTCATTAATATGAGTTATTTGATTTTGAAATTATTTTATATCATGTAATTTTAGTAAGGAAACAAAAAGCAAAATAATTTTGGTGATATTAACTATAGGTCAATAACAAAATACACAAGACTATTATAAATCAATTAGGTTACAAAAAAATATGATAAATAAATGTATGAGAAAAAAATGCAAAAAAATATAAAAATTATATATTTTATCAATTATATTAATAATAATTCAGCAAAACAATCTTATACAACCTAATATAAATGTTAAAATTGGAAAAGAAAATTACATGTAACATGAAAATGCACAAATTGAGCTATTCCAGAATACAATACATATGAAATATAATAAAAATTATAATTTCATACCTCAATTATGGATGTAAATCATTTCAAACAATATATAAAGTATAAAAAAATCCAAACATGAATCAAATGAAATCACAACCAACCCAAAAAAATCCTTGAAACCCTAAGAACACTTCAAAGTTTCGAAGTGATCTTCGGAAATTAATTATCATATTTTAGCGATAGAATTTATTTGCGTCGCTAAAGATGTGATGGAATGATTTTTCGTAGCATAATAATTGTAATTTATATAAAAATGGACTTAATATCCCATATAATTGTAATTGTAATTTATGCAAATTTTGTCGCTAAATGTCACGCAAGCATATCTGCTTCTCATTTCGTAAATCATTTAGTGACGAAATAAAAAAAAAACTCAAAAATGTCCATTGCTAAATAGTAATAGAAATTTTTTCCATTTTTTTTCTGGTTTTGTATATTATGTTTTTAATCCGTTTCAAATCTATTCCTGCTTTTTGAAATGTATTTGGGCATTTCTAGTTTCCATTTCTAAATGATTTATTTATTGTAATGATATCTAATAAATATATAAACATATATAAAGATACACACACACACACACACACACAAATATATAAAGATATAAACATATATAATAAATATATAAACATATATAAAGATATAAGCATATATAAATTTATATATATAAATATATAAAAATATGTAAATACATAAACATATATAAAAATATAAACATATAAACATATAAATATATAACATAGATAGATATATAAATATATATAAATATTTAACTATATATAAACATAAAAATATATATAAATATATAAACATATATAACATGTAAGGTGTGGTTTATATATGTTAATATCTTTATATATATTTATATATTTAAATATGTTTGTGTGAGTGTGTGTTTGTGTGTGTGTGTGTGTGTTTGTGTTTGTTTTTTTTTTGTATGTGTGTGTCTCTGTATTTGAAATTATTTATCAAATGATTTAATAATAATGGAATTGGTTTCTGAACTTGATTTCTGAATTCAGAAATCTATTTTGCTTTTTGAATTAAAAAAGCTTCTATATTTAATTTTATTTAAAACTTTCTTGGGTAAAATCATTTTCATGCATGTTAGTGCTCTAAACCTTAATAAATTTTCATCTTGATACAATTTTTTTTTATTTTAAAAAAGTTTTTTTTAATATTTTATATTTGATGTACCAAAACACAAATCACTCATTTTATTACTATGATAATTCATTTATGATCATGATTATTGTCATAAACCATCATAACATAACGATTCAACATCATCCACTAAGATGGATATGATAGCATAAGTGACATGAAATATAAAATTAGATGAAGATAGGACGAAAATAGGTTGAACACAAAATACAATGTCACTTCACAAGAAATTATGATATTTTGGAATAGTTTGAAAAAGTTGATGGATAACATTATTACAACATAGGTAACACAAATCACAAAGGGCATGAAGTAATAGAAGCCCTTGAGGCATGAACCAATTAGACAACAATTTCCACAACTAATTAGAGTAGAAATTTAATAGACAAATAATTAATCTATATCAGATGACTTCTTTATTCACAACTCACTATTAATGGTATAGCTTTTGATGAAGTTTAGATGTTATCCTTCAAAATTTCAATGGATAGAGAATTGTTTTCGAAATGAATGAACTTGGATGTGTCAAATTGAGCATACATTTTTAAGTCACAATTTGGGCAACTTCATATCTCATCTATTTACTAATAAACAAACATCAAATAGTATTAGTTTATCCAATTAGATGCGTCAAACGGGCATCTTGAACCTAAATAACTCATTTGTATGGCCACATCGACACATCATGCCAGGTGACATGACATACGGGCCAATTGGTCAACCCTAACCAAATTGGGTTGGCATGGTTAGGCACAAATCATAGCACATAGCCCACTAGTTATGAGTGTGTGTATTGTAGCCCACATTCTCTTGGCATATGGGTACCTATCCCTTGCCAGTTGATATTGGATCATGGTCCATAGCCGATAGAACATAAGATACTCAATTCATATAATTATATTCTTTATATATAATCAGTTTTTAACATGGTCTTCACTTTTTTTAATTACTAAATGAAACAGTTTTATTACTTTAAAGTTTAAGCCCATGTAATAATTAATTATATTAATAATAAATTTTAAATAATAAAATAAAAGAAAATAAAAGATTTTTTGATCAATATCTCAATAAATTACTTGAAAATTAAGATTTAAAAAAGAAAAAAAAATACATGAAAATAATTTTGTTCAATCTCAAATTTTCATTGATCATCATTATCTTTAAAATCATTATCTATAGGAGATCCAATTTTTTGAAATCTTCAAAAAATTTATTTTCTAAAATTTGAAATCTTATTTATCGTTCTATAAACTAATTGTATAAATAATGAATCATTTCAAATTATAAATAGAGTTTTAGTCCTCGAAGAGATTATAATTATATTTAAATAAGTTATTTATTTATTAGTATTTTTTCACCTTCTATCAAAAAGGTTATTTAAATAGCTATAAAAATAAAAATATTTTGTTGCCTTCAACTTTAACATTTTGATCTATACAATCAGTTAAATAATATGAAGGTGGTATAGTTGCAAAATATTTCAATTTTTTTTATATTTCTACTCATACTTTACTAAAAATAGATGGTCGTTATATTATTGACATGTATCACTCATATTACAAAAATAATTAACGGAAATACAACAGATATAAGTGTATGCTAAAGAAGACATATTACTAATAACATAGATAACCTTCATAATTTTTTTTTAAATAACTATCTCCCAATCATTTGAAGATTTTAATATTAGGCAAGTTATTTTCTTATAAGTATAATTTCATTAATTTTAATATTCAAAAAATCTAATAGAATGTTTTCACACCCTATAAAAATTTTAATATTAGGCAAGCTAAATTCCAATAATATTGGACATAAATTGAAATGTTTTATTTTAAAACCTACTAATTTATATGAAGTATAAAATTATTATAAGTTATTAGATGAATAAATAAAATTTAGAAAAAATGCATCTTTTAATAAGGATGCTATTAATTCTATATGAACTTACATTATTAAATTAATATTATGTTAAACACATCCTGCTTAAAAACTTTGTCCTAATGGGCTTTTTCTAATTATTCATATAAGTATGTGGAAGATACTATTTTTATATGAAGGATTATGAAAATAATACTAGAATATTTATTTTGAAAATCATAGTTTCTAAAAATAGTTATAAGAAAATAATACATGGAAAACTTATTATGAGGATCGAATGTTTTAGGGAAAGATATGTGATGCGTGTGTGGGCGAGTGATTCCGAGCAGAAAATTTAAAATTATATGTTTGCATGATTTCGAAGCAGATGAGCATAACTACCTCAATCATATCGGATTGACCCAATTTAAAAAGTCACAGATCAAGGACTCGTAGATCTACAACTTTTGTGGTTACAGTATCCCAAAATAAGCTCTGTTGAGTGCATGATTCTGAAAGGAATTGAAGGAGGCACTATTTTTGTGGGGATGTTTGTAATTCATGATAAATGTAGTTCACCACCTAGGTTTAAAAGAAATTCTACCTACCAAGGATAAAGAATTGTTTGATACACCACCAAGGATGTTGAATAAAGAATCAAGATAATAATTCAACTCACAAAGAAGAAATTTCATTCATTCAAAAAAAAAAACCCCATTACAAATGACAATGTCTCCTTATATAGAGATTAGACTCAGAATAAAAAATTAAAAAAATAAAATAAAAAAAATGGAAAATAGGATCTTTTCTTTAGCCTTTGAAATATTTCCACCAGAGATAACCAGCAAATATTCACTTCAAAAAGACAGCAACAAATTGGGATCATCTTTCCTTAACCCATCGCAGTAAATTGTAACCGAAGTTAGTCTTGACATGAATAAGTACGGATAGTGGATGTTTTGCCGAAGGAATCTGCTCAGGACTTAAATGCTTGATTAGTAATCTCAAGTGCTCCCGCATCATTCTCCCCGGGTTGCTTGACATTTGTCCTCAAATCTGGTAAGTATTCATCCTCCAAGTAAGAAGAAAGATCACCACCATTAAAAGTTGCCAAAACTCCATATTCTCCAGGAAGATCAATCTTGTAAGCATGTTTGCCAATTCTCTCAAGATCTTCAAATGGACTGGCAGCTCTAGGCATAAGCTTGTTATTCCGCTGAGAAGTAAATCTTTCCTTCCTTAAGTAAAACCACACAAGATCACCTAGCTAGAAATGAGCTTTCCTTTGATGTTTATTAGCTTTCTTCTTATGAAACTCATTAGCCTTCTCGATCTTGCTTCGAATCTACTCATGTAGTTTTTTCATTGATTCAGGCCACTCTTTTCCATCAAAGTTCACTTGTGAATTAGATGGAATGGTAATTAAATCAATCGGTGGGAGCAGATTGATTCCATACACAGTTTCGAAAGGTGATCGACCAGTAGTATAACTTAGTGATCGATTATAAGCGAACTCAGCATGTGCAAGCTTCAAATCCCAATCTTTTAGAGATTTACTAACTATTCTTCGAAGCAAATAGTGAGAGTGCAATTGGTTACCTCCATTTGGCCATCGGTATGAAGATAAAAAGTTGTACTGAACAGAAGTCTGGTCCCAAGCATGCTCCAAAAGGACTTCCAGAAATAAATTAAAAACTTAGAATCATAATCAGATATAATGGTCTTTAGTACTCCTTGAAGGCAAATGATCTCCTTGAAATAAAGATCAGCACATGAAATGCATCGTTCATTTGTGACAATGAATAAAATGAGCCATTTTAGAAAACCGATCAACGATGACCATAAAGGCATCTTTTCCACTCTGAGTTCTTGGAAGAGCCACTATAAAATCCATGCTCATGTCTTCCCAAGGTAGTAATGGTATTGGAAGGGGAGTGTATAGTCCTTGATGAAAATGGCTCTTTGCTCTTGACAAGTTGCACACCTCAAAATGATAGCACATACGTCTCCACTCATCTTTGGCCAATAAAAGTGTTCTTGTAGGATTTCAAGAGTTTTGTTCACCCCAAAGTGACCAGCCAAACCTTCACCATGTAATTCACAGATCAACAGTTCTCTAAATGAACTCTTCGGCACACATAATCAATTTTCCTTGAAGAGAAAACCATTTTGGACAGAATATGTACCTTGATTCCATGCTTGCAACTATCGATAATAGTAGAGAACTTCTGGTCTTCAGAATATAGTTCTTTCATGGATAAAAAACAAGAATTCTAGAATCAAGAACGACAAGCATAGAGTATCTTCTTGATAAAGCACCCACAACAACATTAGTATGACCATGTTTATTTTATACTTTGAAACAAAAGAAAAGGATTGAAGAAATTCTACCCATTTGGCATGCCTTGAGTTGAGCTTGCGTTGGCCACTAATAAACTTCAAAACCTCATGATAGGAATGAAGTACAAACTATTTAGGCTTGAAATAATGACTCCAATGATCAAGACTCTCACAATGGCGTAGAACTCCTTATCATAAGTTGAGTAGTTCTTTTTCGAATCAGTTAATTTTTCACTAAAATATGCCAATGGCCTTTGTTCTTGAACTAAAACAGCTCCAATGCCAACTCCACTTGCATCACATTCAACTTCAAACACTTTATCAAAATTAGGAAGGACAAGAATGGGGGACTCACATAGCTTTTGTTTGATGAGTTCAAAAGCATCATGAGCAGCTCTTATCCATTCAAAAAACCCATTCTTCATGCATCCAGTGATATGAGCCATTATTGTACAAAAACTTTTCATAAAATGATGATAGAAAGAAGCAAGGCCATGAAAACTCCTTATATCGGTGATGGATTTTGGAACCGGCCAGGTTTTCATTGCATCCACCTTCAATTGATCAATGGAAATTTCATCTTTCGAAACCACGTATCCAAGGAATATAATGCTGGAAGAGAAGAATTCACACTTCTCCATTTTGGCATAAAGCTTTTGTTCTCTCAAGGCTTTAAAAACCTACTTCAAATGAGAAATAGGCTCCATCTCGCTTCGACTATAAACAAGGATATCGTCAAAATATACAATAACAAACCGATCAACAAAGGAATGAAGAACCTTGTTCATATGTCTCATGAAAATACTTGGAGCATTAGAAAGTCCGAATGGCATAACCACCCATTCATATAAACCTACCTCAGTCTTGAAGGCTATTTTCCACTCATCTTCTTCCCGCATTCGGATCAGGTGATAACCACTTCGCAAATCTATCTATGAAAACATAGTAGACCCATATAATTCATTAAGCATATCATCAAGTCTAGTTATAGGATACCTATACTTAATAGTGATGTTGTTGATGGTTCGACTATCGACAAACATTCTGGATGTTCCATCCTTATTTGGTACGGGTAGAACTAGAACAGAACATGGGCTCATACTTTATCGAACATATCCCTTATTTATAAGTTCATTGACTTGTCTTTGCAACTCCTTTGTTTACTCTGTGTTGCATCTATATGCTGCTTTCTTCGGTAGAGAGGCATCATTAGCAAGTCAATTTGGTGCTCAATACTTTATCGAACACATCTGCAAATTTTTTTATAAGGTATGCATTTTCAGATGTATAGGTATTTTTTTATCATTCCTTTTCTCTACCATAAGAAAAGCAAATATATTTTTATATTTGGTAATGGCTCTCTCAACTTGTGTTTCACTCAAGTAAAGACTTTCCTTACTAGTGTTTCCCTCCCCAGGTTAATTTTGATGTATTACGCTCAGTCTCAAAGATTCAAGAGTAATGCATTTTTGTTCCTTGTGAAAAGAGTATGTATTTTTCTGCCCATCATGTACAGCCTTTCTATCATATTACCAAGGTCTGCCTAACAATAAGTGACAAACATCCATAAGAATAACATCACACAAAACTTCATCTCGATAATTCCTCCTAATGGAAAATGATATAAATGCTCGTTTGGTTACCGTCACATCACTTCCTTTGCTAAGCCACTGAAATTTGTAAGGTCGAGGATGCTTCGATGTTGGT
The DNA here is from genome assembly GCA_029783825.1 of Sapria himalayana. Lineage (NCBI taxonomy): Eukaryota > Viridiplantae > Streptophyta > Magnoliopsida > Malpighiales > Rafflesiaceae > Sapria > Sapria himalayana. The sequence continues at coordinate 688,097 of JAREIK010000435.1, forward strand.
AGCTTCAGTTTTTCAATCATGGTTGTCGAGGCGACATTGCTGCAGCTTCCTCCATCGATAATCATCATACACACCTTCCTATTAATAGTTCAATGGGTGTGGAAGATGTTCTCCCTCTGCTCTTTCTCTTCAGGAGATATCTTAGCATGTAATACTCTCCGTATCAACAACAACTCGCCATCATCAGCCTTTTCAATGATATTTTCAGATTCTTCAGCTTCAGAATCATTTGGGTCATATTTTTTGCTAGCCTCTTGAAGTTCCAAATTGATCTTCTCAATTTCTTGAAGATTCATAACTCTTTAATTTGGACAATTAGCTTGTAAATGCCCATAGCCATGACACTTAAAACACTTCCTTGTGTCACCATCAACTTTCTTGTTGGCCTCTTTGATGGGTTCCACCAACTTTTCTTTATCCTTAGCTTTCGACAAAACACTTTCATATTTGCTCGAGGAAGCATCCCTAAAATAGGATGTCCCCTTCGAAAAGATTTTGGAAGAAAACCTCTTGCTTTTCTTTAGTTGTTTCTCAACCTTCATTGCAAGCTTGCAAACATCTTCAAATGACCAATAAGGCTGAAGTTCAACCAAATCAGCAATTTCCTGATTCATGCCACCAAGGAATTGAGCGATGATTTGCTTGGGAACTTTTGGAACTTCGCATCTCATTATGAGGTTCGAACTCACAAATATATTCTTCAATACTCACCCCATGTTGTCTCAGGGAATTCATCTTAAGAAATACATATTGCTTATAGGTATCGGGCAAGAACCACTATTTCATAAGTTTCTTGAGTTTACCCCAAGAGTTGATTTTACTTTTCCCTTCTCTAGCCTGTTGATGCTTTAAATTCTCTCACCATAGAGAAGTATATTTAGTAAGTTTCAAAACATTAATTTTGCACCTCTTCTCATCCGAGTAGGATTTGAAGTCAAAAACTCATTCAATGGCATGGAGCCAATCGACAAAGTTGTCAGGATTAAGACTTCCCTCGAATTCAGGTATATCTATTTTAATTTCACGGTCATTCTCATGGTGTCTTTTTCTTCTTCGAACTCGGTGCTCAGAGGCACTAGAGTTGCCTCTAGTGAAATCAGAATCATCATTGAAATTGTGATGCAAATTTGAATCATTATGGTGTCGCTGAACATAGGGATGTCTTACTAGTTGCTCTTGTCTCGCTGGGTTCTCTAGGAGATTGAGAATTTGCTCCATCTGCCTTTGGAGATTCTCTATAGCACAATCTCGCCTTTATTTGTGCACTAGCTTAAAAGTCAAGCATTGTGGAACTTGTCTGTCATTCATGATAAGTGGAAAATAACAACACAAAGGAATCACTCAATATAAGTTCAACCTTGAGCTCTGATACCAACTTGATGCGTGTGTGGGCGAGTGATTCCGAGCAGAAAATTTAAAATTTTAGATTTGCATGATTTCGAATCAAATGAGCATAACTACCTCAATACATGTCGGATTGACCCGATTCAAAAAGCCATAGATCAAGGACTCATAGATTTACAACTTTCATGTTTATAATATCCCCAAATAAACCATGTAGAGTGTGCAATTCTGAAAGGAATTGGATGAGGCACTGTTTAAGAGGGGTGTTTGTAATTCGGGATAAATGCAGTTCATCACCTAGGTTTAAAGAAAATTCCACCTACCAAGAATAAAGAACTATTTGATTCACCACCAAGGATGTTGGATAAAGAATCAAGATAATAATTTAACTCATAAAGAGAAAATTTCATTCATTCAAAAAAATAACCCTATTACAAATTACAATGTCTCTCTATATACAGATTAGACTCATAATAAAAAATTAAAATAAAATAAAATAAAAAAACTAAATAAAAAAATGTGAAATAAGATCTTCTCTTCAGCCTTCGAAATTCGTCCACCAATGATAACCAGCAAATATCCACTTCCAAAGACAGCAACAAATTGGAATCAACTTTCCTTAACCCATCGCAGCAAATTGTAAGCGAAGTTAGTCTTGACATGAATAAGTATGGATAGTGGATGTTTTGCCGAAAAAATCTACTCAAGACTTAAGGATTGATTAGTAGTCTCGAGTGCTCTCACATCATTAGAGGTACTCATTCTCAATTAGTATGGATATTATATAGAATGTTCTTTTAGGATGTTCACCTTCAGTGTGAGAGTCATATCATTATCAAGAAGAATGGTGATATTAAAATATCAAGACATGAGTGAGTGTTTTGTGGCTAGTAAGGTGATTATAGCTCTTAATAGTTTCTTTTACTCATGATTTTTATTGGTGAAACTCAAAGGAATCAAATGTAAATTGTGTGAGTCTAGTACTTAAGAAGCTGAGAGTGTAAATATTGATAAATCATTCCACTCATTGATCTTTATGATAATAGACTATTGCATAAAAGTGTGCTTGTGAAGAAATGTTAAGGATAATTGATGAAGTTTCCTAAAGGGTATGAGATTTTAAATAACTCTCATGCATGAATATTATTTTGGTGATGACATACTGATATGACAACTATGAGGGGACTACTATTAGAAGGGTTCAATGGTAATAACTACCTTGTATATTGAGAAATGAGTCATGACATAATACCCCAACCTTCATTATATGTCCAGCATAATACATATCAAATAACTTAATACCATATAAATTAAATAAATGAACTTTATACCTAAGACTATTTAACAATCTACTTATCTGTCATATTGAAAATGGGTTGTCTCATGTTGAATAGATGAACTATCAATACAATTTCTATATGATCAATATCTAGATAATAGGCAATAACATGTCTTATATGAGCTTTGTAGATATTACCTAACTGATTAAATTTGATGAAGTAACAAATTTGCAATGTGTATTTTTTACTATTATCGAGGATTATTTAGTTTGGTTAGTCAACTTGAGTTGACATGATTATTATTGTAAAATAATAATACCTTTTTAGTAATTTAGATGACATTATGTTTGATAAATGTTCTCGAATCTAAATGCTAAGTCAATTAACAATGTTTGAATGAAGATAATTATCTTTTGGATTTGCTTGAATTTTTTCTCTTTTTTTTAATTCTTTCTTTCTTGCCACCCCCAATAAAAAATTTGAATGTCTATCAACTATTATCAAGGCTTCCATGTAAGTTATATTAAAAAGCTATGGAAAGATAATGAAGCATACAATAGTCATTTTGACAAAATTACATCAATGAACAAAAATTTCCCATGCTATAATTATAATGAGACTTATCATGCTTAATAAAGTGACTTCTATTTCGAACCTTATAGAAATCATATTATCAACCCTATTATCAACATGAAAAGAATTATGTAAATTAGGGATATATAAGCCATGAGGGAATGAAAGAATATAGGTCTTAGCTATTATTAGTAATTAAATGGATAGCTAAACTTGAGGAATTGCTAGGAAACTTGAAGAGCTTCAATGCTCATGAAGAAGAAATGATGAGGCAATAAAGAGAGAGAGAGAAAGTCATAAATTAGTTTAAGTCTAAAGGAAGTACTTAATTTTAAATCTCTATAGCAAAGGTAAGAATAATAATGGTTGAAACTTTTGAAGAGGAAATGAATGACATAGCCTTAACTATCTAAGGTGAAGATGAAATGAAAGACATAATTTTTATATCTTGTATATAAAAAATGGATATCACAAATATTGATGAAGAACTCAAATATGTGGTTTAAACTTTTCAAGAGGAAGAAATAGAGATAGATTATAAAACTTTTTTTGGCTAAATTGAAGAAAGTTGATGAGGTATATGTTCATGTAATTGAAAAAAAATCAAGAATTTTCAATATGCCATGTCTAAGGAAAAATAAGGATGGAGATAAATTAAAAATTGAAAGGCATGGATGAGAGAATATAGATAATAGTTTCATCCATCGTCAACTAATAATACTTAAATTACAAGGAAGAAGAAAGTAAGACAATATGCTAAAAAACTCACTTGGACAATAGAGATTTCTAAAGAATAAGAAGTTTTATAGGTCAAGCTATGGAAGTATAACATAGCACTGCTTGGGAGGCAACCCAAAAACTTTTTATTTTTGTGTGATGAAATGTGATGTTGTGAGAATAAAAATGGTATGTACATAATTATACTTACACTACTTCTCACATACAAAATAATAGAAAATTCAAACTAATAACCAAACAAATTTTTTTTCTCAAAGCCATGATAATTTTTTATAGCCACGACTTTGGTATTAGAGAAAAAAAAAGCTCATCATAATCTACATGACAAAGGCAATAAAGTTTTTTAGAGCCACGACTTTGGTGTTAAAGAAAAAAAAATTATAAAAGATAAATGACAAAGTTGTGGTAGTTTTGCAGAGCCATAACTGTTGTACTATAGAATAAAAAGAATTATTTAAGTTATATAGAAAAGTCATGACTTGATGCAATGTCATGACTTTGAAGGTATTTCTTGCTCTAAATATGTGACTTTTCATTTATATAAGAAAAACAAAGCCATGACTTTCAATTATCTAGTCATGATTATAAATACTTAACCTTTGAATCTTCTCAAAATTAAAACCTTTATTTCTGACTAATGTCACGATAAACACCCCAAAGTTTTCATTACTTGTTGATTTAATAATGGAAGGAAGAAGATTGTCAAATAAAATGTTAAAATGAACCATAAAGAGAAAGGTAAGTGACAAAGACCTAACACCATAAAGATGCTACCTGGGGTCATGGCACCTAAGGAAAATTTTCTATAACTTGCATTATAGAAATTAGGCAAAGATGAAAGGATTTCATGCTTTTCAAAAAGAGGTTTATTGTAGAGATGAGACTCACAAAATTCATTCCTTCTTTTAGTAATGTTATTAATAAGTATAAATGAATGATATTTTGTATAGATAAAGAATGAGAAAATATCTCCATTACAACAATGTTCTATGTGAATTCGGAAGATAGAAGGGGAAATCGTGCTATGTGAGAGTTATTTGGGTTTGATTTGATAGAGGAATCATTCATGAGTTTCTAGGATTCTTAGGGGCAAAAGATTGTTTGAATTTCAAATCTCTCCACAGGGACACAAATTTTCCAACTATTACCAAGCTATTGATAGATGGTAAAAACACATGAAGGGTGATGTTGAAGAGTACATAAGGGCATTTGATGAGGGGAGAAATAATAGAGGTGAGTAAAGTATGGTTTTATTATATATGTTCATTTTTGTTATATACTCTCTATGTTTATATGATTATTTTGGAAAGAATTATATTGTTGTATGTTATCTTTGTTGTGTATCACTTTGATGTTAAAAAGATTTTGGAGAAATCAATTCTCAGATTCTCTAAGGATGAAAACTCTAGCCAACTAATTCACCCTCCACTTATTACTAAGCTATGCATAGCCAAGGGAGTTCCAATGGATGAACATGTGGGTGTAATGTGTATGATAGTGTCCCCCTGATATTATTGGGAATGAAAAAAGAAATTGAAGGAGACAAAAAAGAGAAAAAGCTTATGCTTGAAGGGGAAGTAATGTCAAATATTTGTGAAGAAGGCTCAACCATTGCCATAGGTGACAAATGAGAGATGGAAAGAATGGGAGGAATACGAGAAGATATGCTAGCCTACATTGATCATTTTTTAGCTACATATGGTGATATATTTACGGATTCATTGCATAATTTGAAAAATACATAGTTGAATATAGAGTAAAAAAAGGAAGAGCTAAAAAGGGAGATCCATTATCTATGCATAGTGACCAAAAAGCCTAGCAAGTTTTAAGACCAAATCAACAAACTTTTTGAGAAAAGAATGGATTGCATTGAAGTTGGATTGATGAGAAGTACTTAATCCTTTGGAATTCTATATAAAATGATTATGGAAGATTAGAAAATAATAAAGGAGGAAAGACACATAATGAATGGGAAGGAAATAGAATTTTGGGAGCATTTGTGAAATAAAGAAATAGGAAAATATTGTACAAATCAAAAAAAAATTATTATGTGATGAAAAGCTTTAAGGTTGTACTAAATTTGATAGGATGAAGATATAAAGCTCTATATAGCAAACCAGCAAAGATATTGGATGAGTTATCTACATGCAAGAAATATTCATAAGGGCCATTTATTCTTCTACCACCCTTTGAGAATGCATTAATAGACTTCACTTTTCAAGAGTATGATCCTACATTGAAATTGTATCAACAACCTCTATCACTATCATGACTTATACTATCATTATTTATTCTCATATTATGATAATATATCTATTGTATGTAAGTGAATATAAAAATTGAATGTTATATTTTTTTAATCTTTTGGAAGGAGAAATTATTGCTCGGAGAGGAGCAATTAATTTATGATGTGATTTTGTTCGATATTTAATTTATCAAATATTCTTGTATATTTTGGTTGTTGATAATGATGTGTAAATATTGAAATATAGCTAATATGTATTGATTTTATGATTTTTGCTATTTTTGAAGAACTTTGATTAATAGTCATAAAATTAATGAATTTTAGGAGGTATTTAATAGAGGAGATAGATATGTAAGTCTCTCATAGTTATTTTGACATCTATTCTTAGCTGAAATATTACCTAAATTATTAATGAAATTTCTTGTATGTCATAACTATACCAACTCATTAGCATAATCTTTTTACTATGTGACATATTTTCAATGATTATGATATTATCATGGAGCATCTATCATATTTAGCTCAAAATATTTTAATGGTTGTGATATTAATTCTTTATCTCAACAACCAAGTAACTTATTAATGCTCAAGATCATAACTAATTTTATAAATCCATGACTTTATCTTTATATGGCTCGATAGTCTTAAGTTAGAGTCATACTAGTTACAAAGTCATGACTTTTGGCTACAAAAAATTATAGAGCCACAAGTACTCATACCAATGTCATGGAAATTATTCAAATCTATGACTTTTGGGGTACTCAATAATATAGAGGACATTACATGAGTGACCATTTCTGAGGCCAATGACTTTTGTCCTCAAAGGAGGGCATAGCTCTGACTTGACACAAGCCAAATATAAATGTTGTGTCATCCTAATAGTGTTGCGGCCCTCTATGGACTATAAATGAATGAAGATACGAGGCTACAACCATTTCATAGCACAAAAACTTTGTGTTACAAAAAAAATTAGCCTTATGTCATGGTTGTTACAACCAACATTACTTTGTGTTACAAAAATATCAAGATATTGAACAAAGTCAACCATTTTCTAGAGTTATGATATCAATTTGAAGAGATGAAGGTCAAAGTTGTGATTTTTTTTTGAAAGTTGTGACTTTCTACTTAAAGCTGCCTAAGAATAAAAGAGGAAATTAGATTATTTTTTATGTAAAATCATCATGACTTCTATTTTTCTATCATGCAACAAGTAAAGTCATGACAACTACACACCTTAGAAAAAAAATTTCATATTTCTTATGGGTTTCACAAGTAAGCAATGGATGCATGATTTATGAAAATTTATAGAGTTGAGGGGCATGACTCTTAAACTCCTCTCCTCTAGGGAATGATTCAAAAATTTGTATAAAATTTGCATAGTCTAGGGTTTGTGTGGTTTGAATTATGTGATATAATTGGTTTGAATTATTGATGTATTAATAGTTTGATTTATTTTATATTATGGATATTGATGAATTATGATTCAATAGAATTTAAATTAGGATTTTGACTAATGGTGAGTTTGTGCAAGGTTATTATGATGGATAATAATAGACAAATCAATAGGCTGACTCATGCATATGGTAGAAAGGTAGTGAGAGCCTTTCTAATTTTGATGCTTGAGATAAATATATATGTTGAATCCTAAAATTTAGATATATTAATCATTGTGATTATGATACTTATAAAGCTAAAAGTACAAATACATTTACATGATAATCCATTATACATATCTTAGAGGGATTAGTTCTCGATTAGGATAGATGTTATATAGAAGGTTCTTTCATGAGGGTTCACCTTTAGTTTGGGAGTCACATCATTACCAAGAAAGATGATGACAAATAATCCTTGGGACATGCACGAGTGTCTTATAACTCACAAGGTGGTGAAAGCTCTTATGAGTTTCTTTTACTCATATGGTTCATACTGATAAAATTTTAAGGAAGCATATGTTAATTGTATGAGTATAGTATTTAAAAAGCTAAAAGAAAAAATTCTTACAAAATATATCAATCATTGATCTTCATAATAATAGAGGCTAGTAAAAAAGAGTGTGTATATGAATCAATCATCAATGGTAGCTGACAAAATTGCCTAAAAATAAAAGGTAAGGCATTGTGATTGACCCTCATGCAAAGATGAATTGTTATTTAGTGATGATGTATTGAGGGGATAAGTACGAGAGAACAACTTATTGGTAAAGACCCAATAATGACAACCATCTTATAGGCCAATATGATATGGGGTCATGGCACAATACCCCAACATTCATTCTATATCCAACTTAATATATATTGAATGACTTAAAATAATCACATAAATTAAATAAATAAACTTTGGACATAATATTATTTAACAATCTGAGTATTTATCATACTAAAAATGAGTTGTTTCTTGCTGAATAGCCAAACTACTAATACAATTCACATTGGATCTATTTTTGGATAAAAATCCACTATATTATTTATATGAACTATGTACTTGTAGATCTCAATTGATGAAATACTTTTATTAATAAGATTTTGGGATATTACTAACTGATTAAATCAGATAGAATTGAAACTCACAATAGCATGTAACATGGGGATGGAGATTTATAAAATGAGTGACTATAGAGGAAGATGACAAAGAAGCATCCCAAGGAGGTAACAATGTAGATGATGGGATTGAGAGTAGTATGAATGAATTTGATTGAGTAGAAGAGCATGAAGAGATACAAAATGAGTAGGAGTGGTAGACAACTAGGTAGACTCAAATTAATGTGGTATGATGGAGGAAAAAGATCAATGAGCAAAAGTAAAATCATTTTGACAAATCTGACATGTCAAGAGATATAATACGTAGATATCAATAGATCATAACAATGATAGGTACCTTGGGTTGAAAAGTTACCTAAATATACACACATTTTTCATTTAAGTTATATTTTGTGAGAAGTATACGAACAAACACAAGTATAATATAAATAACCAAAAATGAATAGTTTTGATATATTAGGTAGTTTGAAAAACAATTTTTCATAAGAAGACAACTTTGTGAGGTTTTTTAGGCATGCAATTAATGAGGTAGATAATTGTATAAAAGCCAAAAAGTGGAAGGAACATGGGCATGATGAAGAAGAGTGATACCTGTCTTGATGATATGAAGATGATGGTGTTTAAAAAGACCATTTCATTTAGGGGTATGGGATGAAGTGGTGAGATAGGAAATAAAATTATAAGATAAATAGTTTTTAAGAGCAAGGTATTCTCCCCATTGTCACTTTGCAATGAATGATTGGGTTGTTAAAAAATTTTCGACAAGAGCTTTAAATTGAGCAAAAATGATAAAGACATCAAACTTGTATTTTAGTGGGTACAGTTGACATGATGAGTAATGTGATCTACAAAAAGATGTAGTAATTATATCCATCATTTAAAAGAATTGTAGTGGTCTAAACATTTAAAAATATTAAATATAAGAGGAATGAAAATACTAAAATAGACATAAAATGAAACAAAAATTATGGCTCTTATTATATTTATAAGAATCACAAGAAGAGTTGAAAATATATCTAGAGTCATGTAGCAACTTATTTTTAGAGAACAAATGACTAACAATATAACTGGAAGGATGAACTATGCGTGAATGCTAAACAATTAGTGTCACTTTGATGGATGAGAAGGAAAAAAGAGGTCTTGAGATAGTATAAGAATTGGGCCACAATATACACCATCTTTACTGGGTCCCTAGAGTAAAGTACCCTTGTGCGAAGATCCTTCACCTAAAATGAATTTGAAAAAAAAAATCATGGACACATGCTTAGTTTCATAGAGTTGAGAAACTACACAATAGCACCCACACTATGAAATACACAGCACACACTCTACATAATCAAAAAGTAGTTATATAATTTGCACAAATTACACAATCCATAAACTAATAGTAATACACACATTGCACATTGTATAAATACTATTTTATATAATCTATACACACACAATGCACAAACTATAAATCAATAGTAAATTTAATTATTTATTTGGACAATATTGAATATATTAATATGAAATGTAATGTGCAGAGTGGAGAATAATAAAGAAAAACTTAGCTTCAAATATATAAAATTTCACTCGAACTAATGTATAGCTAAGAGAGAGAAGATAGTGAAGCCATAAAGGAAAAACAAAAAAAATGTATGTCTAAAAACACTTCCTTAAAGATCCTGTAAACCATAGAACTGAAGTGGAAGAAACACACAACTTCTACAACCTATACAAACTAGTAGAAGAAAAAATCCACAACCCTCTCTAATATTTTTTTCGTTGGTTTTGGTAAAATTAGACAGGGGCACTCCTTTACCCATGAGGCACCACATTAAAGGTGTCAAGCATTAGCATGCCCTCCTCCATTTGAGGGTACACCTGGCACACACCCGGGCATGCTACAGTAGTTTGCCTTGTCGGGATAGGTACACTTGAAATGGGCTGGGCTTCGGGTCGGGCCTGGCCCGCCTGCCCTGTTAGACACTCTACACCACGTGGCATTTACTAAAATGAGAATGTTTCAAAATTTAAAAAACAAAACTTACCATTGGCAAACCAAAACAAAATTTACAAGATCTTGGCATGCTTGGTCTACTACATCGACTTTGAAAAAAAAAACAAAATAAGAAAAAAAAAACATATCTATTGTACTCCACAATTTTTATTAAACATTAAAATCTATGTTTTTTATAAATAATTTGAAAAAAGTATGTTTTTTTTGAAAAGAGTATGCTAAAACAAAAATTTCCTATATATTAATTAGGAAGATTTATGTTTTGATTTACCAAAACTAAATTAATTAAAAAAGGACTATTTTTCCAATTTGATGCACCAAAAATATATCAATCTTCTGATCTTGCCACCAACAAATAAAAAAATAATAAAAGTCAATTTTGGAATTTTGGAAGCCAATGTTTAATATTCAGAAATCAATTTTATAATTAAGAAACCAATTTCTTTTTTATACAAATTATTTTTAATCATGATGGACAAAGCTTTTCAAACCCATGACAACATGAAAAATTGTCATTTGGCATCCAGACACAAACAACAATTCACTCAAAACGAGAAGTAAATCAATAAATATATGTAACAAAATACATTAATATAACTATATATAAACACATGTAGATATATAACAAATAGATAAATAAATAAATATAAATAAATATATATATATATATATATATATATATATATATATATATATATATATATATATATGTTTATGTATCTACATATATTTATATATAATTATATCATGTATGTATATATATATATATATATATATATATATATATATATCTACACACACATACACATATAATTATATATAAATAGTTGTGTATATAAATAGATATATACATAGATACACACACACACATACATATATCAAGACACACACACACACACACACACACATAAAGACACACACACATACATATAAAAAAAACACACACACATATAATTACATATGCATTTTTATATATAAACATGTGTGTGTGTATACATACATACATACATATATATAATTATATATAAATATCTACATAACATATATAAATATATTTCTATATATACATATATAAATATATTACTATAATTATATATTTCTATATGTATGTATATATAAATATATTAATATATTTAATTACATATATTTATTTATCACCTGATGCAAGTGAATTGTTTTTGTATTGATGTCAATCTGGACTGAAACCCAACTTTATCGACTTGGTTTAAAAAATTGTGTAAAAAAAGAATATGTTCTTCTAATTGGAAAACTATAATTACTATTATTTTTTAAATATTAAAGGGGTAAATTCGGATTGATGCATTTTAATGCATTACAACATAATTATTTTTTATTTTGGTGCATTTTTTAAAAAGTTTAAAAATAAGTTCTTTTTATCATTAATTTGATTTTTTTCACCGAAACACAAATATACCTATTAATTATTAACGTAATACTCATAGCAGAACGGCGGATGAACGTATTTGGAGCTCGGAAGATATTTCTTTCGAGCGAAGTAAAGTAAAGAGGAAGAAGCTTCAGCTTATGATCATTCTATCTCCGATTCATGAATGGGAGAAGATAACTTTGGGCCAGGACCTATTCCTTTGGACTGGAACGCGATATCAGATCAATATGACGAGGAACCACCTTCGTTGGTCATCGTGAAAACTTCCAACGAGCCAGTAAAATTCTTGTCATTGAGTTATCGGGGTCTTGAAGAATCTCTTAAAAGGCAACAAGTTATTCTCAGATGCGTAGGAGATTCATTGCCTGACAAAGGAGAGAAAATTCGGGCTTATATTAAAGCATTAAAGGAAGAGGCCAGGGAAAGAGAGATTAAAGTTGCGGATGCAGTTAGTGTATTTTATCTTTGACTATTTTGTTTATGAGATTTTAGCATCTAGTTTGATGTTGTGTTGTTATTGAGGTTGATGACCACACAAAATCTTGTAGCATTTTACTCGTGTATGGTATGATCTATGCACATTACCACATCTAGAATTTGTTTTTTATTTTCTATTGTTTTTAATTTAATTTTTTTAGTTCTTTAACATATAAATTTAACTTTGCAATATATATTTTTTCATTTAAGACTCTTGAAAGTGTCATTAATTTAGAGTAATTATTAATAATTTTATAATCTATATTTTTAATTGTGTAGTTTATAAAATTATAAATATACATATATATTATATATATATATATTATTTTTTTATTTTTTATTTTTTTACTTAAATTATAAATATTAAATATTATTGTTTTAGGATTATAATATATTCAATTTTAATTGAACTATTGATTTATATTGATTGATAGTTAGAATTATTATCAAAATATTTTATTTTGAATGACTAATTTTATAACTTTTTAATCTTTATTGCTGCTTACTATTTTATGTAATGTATAGCATAATTTTTTCTTAATTTGATTGACAAGCTAAAAACAAAGTTAGAAATTAGAGCAAGCATCTAAAATAGAAATAGATATCATAGGTATGTTATAAATAAAATGATTTATGCTTAAAATCTAACATTTTGACTAGTATTTTTCTTTTTAGATCGTCTATCTTTTCTCTATGTCAACTGGTTGATCATTGTGTTAGATATTATCTTCCACTAACATCTCAAGTGTGGCTAGACTTTTCACAACAAGAGTCTTGGGTGGACTCAAAATGTTCTTTGTTTTAATGAGAAGTAGACTTGGAGTACTTGACAAAAATATTGTGGCCTAGTGGACTAGTAATAATAGTGGAAGACCAATCATGTTTTGGCAAATATCAAAATTAAAGCATATAAATTTTTAAAGCATATATTAATGGATGACAAATATCATTAGGTATACGTCAAATATTCCAACACCACGAAGTATACATCTCTCACTGAAAAGGCATCAATGATATTTGTATCCTTTTATTGACGTAGTTTCATATTTCCCAATAAATAGCTACTAATGAAAAAAATTCTTTGTGAATAATTTTACTATTTTAGGTATTTTGGTTTGTATTATCTTCTTTAAAAGGCAACAAAATTTCTGATTTCAAAATAATAGATTATGATTATGTCTTTTTTATCCTTCAAGTTGTAGCTACTTTAAATTTAAAAAAATAACTTTTTTATTATTATGAGGAAAATAATTAAAAATGAAAGTGATAGATGAATCAAAAGTAGTGAATTCTAATATCATAAGATGATTAAAACTCTTTTAAAATGGCAAAAAAATGTCTTAATTTTATAGAAATAATTAATGAGTAGTTTAAGTCACATTCTCATTTGATTTTTGGAGTTCCCCATCGGTGAAGATTTCAATAATTCCTTGACTTCTTGATTGATTTTAATTAGAAGTAGTAAATGCGTCAGGTGGCTTGACAAGGCCTTTGACATTTATTAGAAAAAATTAGGCTAGGCATAATGTGATATGACACGACATGCCCAAAACCATGTCTAGAAATGGCATGGGTTAGTACACCCCTAAGGCATGGGCCGTGGTGGGCTTGAAGGATTGACTCGTGTGCTTTCAGAGTAGGGGACACAATATGACCCTGGGATGAATCTAACATGGGACATAGTTCATGCTCATATCATGATTCGAGGTGGTTGAGCCAATGACCCAAGTACTGCACATGAGATTCACATGAAAAAAAATTAATATAGATCTTGAGTAGGGTTGTGCCTCAAGTGTAGGGAAAAGAGGACCCAAATAAAAATAGTCATACCACTATAGTATTCGAAAGTGTGTTCTCTTGGACAAAGTCTTCGAAGGACTTGTCTTAAAAGAACATATCTGTATTCATAATAATTATTTTGATCTTTGGTAACATCAGTATGCATTCTAAGTATTAGAATATCAAACAAAGATAAACTTGATGACACAAGCATTAATTTTTTTACTTAGAAGATAGAGATTATGAACAAAAGAAGTGTACCTACAAACCTCGGGGGAAGGTGAAAAAGTATTACTTAGTATAAAAGATAATATGAGATATAATTGGAGAGAATAAAAGATATTATCTAATTTATTAGGAAGTTAGTGATTGATGTTATTTTTTTTTTAAAAAATATCTAAGAATATTTATATGTAATATAAGTGTGTTAGTTGTGTTAATTAAATATTAATTTTTTTCAATTATCTGTGTCAACATAGGATATTTAATGAATCATTTTATGTTTCTCAAAAAAATAAGAAAACTGATTGGAAGCATATTCCTATGCATGTTATTGTCAAATTAATTTTTTATTTTTTTTATAAAATTTCATAAATATATATAAAATCTGAGATATTTTTTTTATAAGTTGATAACTATATATATCAAATATAATAATCAAAAAAAAAATAAAATAAAATAAAATATTTTAATTTATTATGCATGATCATTGCATTAGCTATGAATTTGATAAAATGACAATTTCATAATATTTTCATGTTGTATTAGATATGAAATTTTAATGTGTTTTTATAACTGACATGCTTCATAATCAATATGAATTATTTTCTACTTGACTTCAAATTTATTAACTTATTGAATAATGAATGTCCAACCTAAGAGGGTATAAATAATGAATTAATGGTAGTTAAATACCTAGAGGAAGATTATATGGGTGGTGAAAAATAAGTATTGTCTACTTGGTTAAATTCATAGGGAAGTCATTTGTGTAATCAAATTCATGCTAGCTTCTTTGCATGACTTGTGCTTAATGCACATGGCATGTCAAGTTAGGTTGGGTTAGTAGCAAACTCAACATGACTTGAGCACTAGGTGCAACATGGTTGGTCTGACATTGGCCTTGCTCAGGAGACTAGCCTAAGTTCGTGTCAAGCTACCCTTGGGTTGGGCTAATGGCTAGCCTTGGCTCAATGAAAAGATTGTGATTGAGTCAAGTCGCAAATGGGCACATTTGATAAGTCCATCCTGACCTAATTGATTGTGGCCTTTTTTTAAAAATATGGCACATGAAACTCATGTGCTGATCTTGGGTCATGTGTTCAGCTTGACCCTCGACATGACCCGAGGATAAATCAAGTATGAATTTTGAGCAAGGCTAATTTTAGTCTAGGTGAGTTGTTTTGGATTGTGTTGTGCCTTATGGTTTGGCAGCATGTGGGCTGACCCTATAAGAATGATACAACTTGCTCTGGTTCTAAGCATGATTTTGATAATTTTGGGCTAATTTTTCTAATTATCTTTCATGTCTAAACATGATATGATATTATTTTGTATGAGATAATATTTTTTTCAGAGATCTTTGTTTCATTGTATCATCATGAGTTGTAATAAAAGAAGTAAAGAAATAAAAAATATGAGTATGATAATATTTGTGAAATAAAATGCTAATTATAATTTCTTAGTTTCTTATATAGATTAATCCGAATAGTAAGATTAGAATAACTAACTACATGTTTATTTAGTTTCTAGAAAGACTCTTTAACTTTGAACATATTGTACATATATCTCATTTTAACATTATAAACTATAAATTTTGTGTGATCAAGTCTCTTAATTTTTTTCTTATTTACTTATCCTGAGCTAGAATTGGAGCATATTTATGAACTATCATATCCCTTGATTTGAGGGATATGGTATTATGATAAGTAACTAAGTCTCTATAATATTGATTATTATAGCAACTTTCAAAAATCTTATTTAAAAATCTAATGATTATAATCAATTTGATTGTTTTTTATTTTAAAATTATACTGGTATATGAAAGTGATTAACAAAGTTAAATCTAAACTAGATCAAATTTGAACGACCTCGTCGCTCAATTAGATTTATTTAAGATTTAATATCCTATATTTTATGGTGCATTAATTGGCATATCTATTTTGGTGAAAACTATCATATGCACTTTTATATAGGGCATAATTGGTGAAAACTATCTATTTTATAGGGCATATCTATTATAGGGAATTTGAACTCGTCGCTCAATTAGATTGACATGGTTCGTGGTTCTTGAGTTCTTGGCTTAGCATTGTACGAGTTGTGCCATGAGCTAACACTACTATGGTCTAGGCATAATTTGAGGCTCTTGCATTCTTGGCCTAGCATGGCACGTGCCGTGCCATGGGTTGGCATGACCAAAGAAACATGGATATGACAATTGTATGAAGTATATGTGTGCGAATACTTGGATACGCGGATACATCTAGACGCTTGTTGGATACGTGTCCAAAATATCATGTAGCAAATCATTGACCAAATAGTAGGTCAAAGTTTTGAATACGTGTCGGACACGGCTTAGAAAAAATTGATTTGGAGTGAAAAAAATACTATGGGACAATGTTGTCACCGACAATGCTAGAGATATCACCGACAATGTTAGAGACAAGGTTAGAATATCATGGGGGTTTGTATTGAATTTCGACCCAACTGTATGAAATTTTGATTCTTGGGGGGGCGGGGGGGGGGGGGGTGATTTCGATTATGTGGGAGGGAGGGGGTGATTTCGATTATGTGGGAGGGAGGGGGTGATTTCGATTATGTGGGAGGGAGGGGGTGATTTCGATTATGTGGGAGGGAGGGGGTGATTTCGATTATGTGGGAGGGAGGGGGTGATTTCGATTATGTGGGAGGGAGGGGGTGAGTGATTTCGATTCCGTGGGAGGGAGGGGGTGAGTGATTTCGATTCCGTGGGAGGGAGGGGGTGAGTGATTTCGATTCCGTGGGAGGGAGGGGGTGAGTGATTTCGATTCCGTGGGAGGGAGGGGGTGAGTGATTTCGATTCCGTGGGAGGGAGGGGGTGAGTGATTTCGATTCCGTGGGAGGGAGGGGGTGAGTGATTTCGATTCCGTGGGAGGGAGGGGGTGAGTGATTTCGATTCCGTGGGAGGGAGGGAGTGATTTCGATTCCGTGGGAGGGAGGGAGTGATTTCGATTCCGTGGGAGGGAGGGAGTGATTTCGATTCCGTGGGAGGGAGGGAGTGATTTCGATTCCGTGGGAGGGAGGGAGTGATTTCGATTCCGTGGGAGGGAGGGAGTGATTTCGATTCCGTGGGAGGGAGGGAGTGATTTCGATTCCGTGGGAGGGAGGGAGTGATTTCGATTCCGTGGGAGGGAGGGAGTGATTTCGATTCCGTGGGAGGGAGGGAGTGATTTCGATTCCGTGGGAGGGAGGGAGTGATTTCGATTCCGTGGGAGGGAGGGAGTGATTTCGATTCCGTGGGAGGGAGGGAGTGATTTCGATTCCGTGGGAGGGAGGGAGTGATTTCGATTCCGTGGGAGGAGGGAGTGATTTCGATTCCGTGGGAGGGAGGAGTGATTTCGATTCCGTGGGAGGGAGGGAGTGATTTCGATTCCGTGGGAGGGAGGGAGTGATTTCGATTCCGTGGGAGGGAGGGAGTGATTTCGATTCCGTGGGAGGGAGGGAGTGATTTCGATTCCGTGGGAGGGAGGGAGTGATTTCGATTCCGTGGGAGGGAGGGAGTGATTTCGATTCCGTGGGAGGGAGGGAGTGATTTCGATTCCGTGGGAGGGAGGGAGTGATTTCGATTCCGTGGGAGGGAGGGAGTGATTTCGATTCCGTGGGAGGGAGGGAGTGATTTCGATTCCGTGGGAGGGAGGGAGTGATTTCGATTCCGTGGGAGGGAGGGAGGGAGTGATTTCGATTCCGTGGGAGGGAGGGAGTGATTTCGATTCCGTGGGAGGGAGTGATTTCGATTCCGTGGGAGGGAGTGATTTCGATTCCGTGGGAGGGAGGGAGGGAGTGATTTCGATTCCGTGGGAGGGAGGGAGGGAGTGATTTCGATTCCGTGGGAGGGAGGGAGGGAGTGATTTCGATTCCGTGGGAGGGAGGGAGGGAGTGATTTCGATTCCGTGGGAGGGAGGGAGGGAGTGATTTCGATTCCGTGGGAGGGAGGGAGGGAGTGATTTCGATTCCGTGGGAGGGAGGGAGGGAGGGAGGGAGTGATTTCGATTCCGTGGGAGGGAGGGAGGGAGTGATTTCGATTCCGTGGGAGGGAGGGAGGGAGTGATTTCGATTCCGTGGGAGGGAGGGAGGGAGTGATTTCGATTCCGTGGGAGGGAGGGAGTGATTTCGATTCCGTGGGAGGGAGTGATTTCGATTCCGTGGGAGGGAGTGATTTCGATTCCGTGGGAGGGAGGGAGTGATTTCGATTCCGTGGGAGGGAGGGAGTGATTTCGATTCCGTGGGAGGGAGGGAGTGATTTCGATTCCGTGGGAGGGAGGGAGTGATTTCGATTCCGTGGGGGGGAGGGAGTGATTTCGATTCCGTGGGGGGGAGGGGGGTGATTTCGATTCTGAGGGAGGGGGGGGGGGGATTTTGATTCTGTGGGAGGGATTTTGATTCTGTGATGGGGGCTGCTATACTGTCGAATTTTATCAATTATAATTGTTAAACAATATGTAAATTGCATATTCTGTAGGTGGTGGGGGACTGCGGTACTGTATAGATTAAAATACGCAATATGTAAATTGCATATTTTAATTTTTAAACAATCCTAAGTCTGATTTTTAAACATACTTTGGATTATAATTGTTAAACAATTATTTTGAATTATAATTGTTAAACAATTATTTTGAATTATAATTGTTAAACAATTATTTTGAATTATAATTGTAAATTTTAAAAAATTATTTTGAATTATAATTGTAATTTGAATTATAATTGTAATTTTGAATTATAATTATAATTTTAAACAATTATAATTTATTTTGAATGAATTATAATTTTTAAACTATCCCAAGTATAATTGATTGGATTTTTAAATAATTTAAATGAATTAAAATATGCAATATGTAAATTGTAAACAATTCTAAGTATTAATGAATGAATGAATATAATATATAAATATGCATTCATTTACAGAATTTTTTGATAAAAAAATTCTGTTGATTTTTTTTATGCATTAATTTTTTGATAAAAAAATTTGAATTATAATTGTATGGTATGGATGAACAAAAAAATTACATTGATTGAGTTTTGAAATAATTTAGATTTATTTAAATGCATGTTTTTTTAAATCATGCATAATTATATAATGAATAGTAATTCTGAACCTTCAATTAATCAATAAAATAATTAAGATGACAATGCTCCATAATGGAGGTATGTCATGAAAGAATCGAAATTGGATAAAAGAAAAGGATGAGAAAATATTATTTTTAAATATAATTTTTGTAGACAAATATATAGAGGATCATTTCATAGAGTCAATGCTCACTTGTTAAAAATTAAAATGGTTGAGGTTGCATCTTGTCCTAAACCAATTAATGAAAATATAGTTGAGATGCGAAGGGTGATGGAGGAATTTGAATAAATAGTGAAACAATATAATCTTAAGTTCTTTACTCACAACAAGTGCTGCTACATCTAATTTTGAGAATTTAATTTCTAGTGCTAGTGCTATTAATTCAAAAAGAAGAAAAAGGATCATTTGGATCAATTGAATAAACATTCAATATGAGTGTACGTGAAATAGTTGACTGTGAGATAGCTAGGATATTTTACACGGAGGTCTTTTTATTTTGCTAGAAATTCTTATTGTGTTCGTGCCATTAAAGAAGCAAGACAAATATATAATAAATAAAAAATAATTATATATGATATGATCGCTAGCTCCTAAGTCAGTAATCAATATGAGTGGAAAAATAAGTGGTAAGAGTTATAATATATGGAGAATAATAAATACTTGTTGTTGTCATATAAATGAATTTTGTGTGCTACTCTAGTAAGTATTATTGTGAGAGAACTCAATGAGGATCACTAGTCCCTAGATGGCACTGAGAATGTATATTTTTTCAATATATATAGTTCTTTTGGTTTCTTTTTTAAAAATTATTACAATTTTTTTTGATATGATTATCCATCATATAATATGTGCATTGTACTAAATATCTCTTATATTTGTTTCTATCATGATTGATATTTTCTTTTTTTTAAGATATGCTGTATATGATATATCCTTATTGAATCTTTGTCTACCTTACATGTATTGAACTAGTTGATAAGAAATATTTTGTTTGGAGGGAAAACTATTATTACTTATGATCTGATTGTAAACATTTATAAAACTGCCAGGTTGGGTCTTGGAACTACAATAACATCATGTCAAGAAGCTGTTCTATTTAACATGTTCTATAGTCACATTTATTTTCCATTGTGAATACCTCTAAAAATTCCGTAGTTAACTGTGTGAAGTAATTGATGTGATGACCATCTTTGACTTTCTTGCTTACTTTAATTCTAATCCTATCAATTGTGAAATTGTCTTGCATATCTATATCGTTTTGGATGAGTACAATTAAGCAAAGTGTTCCTAAAGCATGTTGTAAATTGTGCAATGTAAAAATGGAAGACACATCAATTTCAATGGATTATTATAGAGGTGTCAAACGGGCTGGCCCAGCATGGCACGACCCGTTTTTCACGTGCCCAGCCGTGCTACCGTGCCGTGCCGGGCACGGCACGGTTTTTTAAAGTCGGGCACGGCAAGGCCGTGCCGTGCCGTGCCGGCCTGCTCGGGCACGGCTTGGCTTGGCCAGGCGGCACGGGCGCACGACAAGGCAGGGTAGGCGGGGCGGGGCGGGTCTGTTTGGACCCGACCCGCGGTCTTTTTACCGGGGGCGGGGCCCGGTTGGGTCACGAGTCACGACTCACGCCACGGCACGCGTGGCACGCCGCCAGTGCCACGCGTGCCTGCGTGAACCGGCACGGCACGGCACGGGCCCGGGCACGGTTTTTGAATGTGCCAGGCCGGCCCAGGCACGGCCTAACCGTGCCGTGCCTCGTGCTGGGCCGGGCCGGCCCGACACGTTTGACACCTCTAGATTATTACATAATAATTAATAGTCTGAAATTAATCAATAAGCAACCTCTTTTATCTCACCAATAGGAGATTTCTTTGTTAGGTGATCAAGTTTCTTCTTACTATAATACCACATTTGAAATCTGCTAGATCATTATATGTAATTTAGTTGTTTGAGCTTTCACATAGTAATAATCATAATTTTTTATTCTATCAACCAAAATAAAATATGTATGCACCACTATACTATTTACTTGTACATTATATGATACTTGTCCCATGTTCTCCACCACTATACTGCTTACTTGATTAGTTTATGTTTAAAAATTTTTAAATTGTAAATTTTTAAAACTTTAAATTTTTTTTTAAATATTAATTATTTTTACTTTATAGTAATTAGAATTAGTTGTCGTCCCATTGTTTGACACCTTTATCGACAAGCCATCCCATTGTTTCTTCCTCGCTAACTAAATGAAAAAGTTGTCGTCTACGACTATGGTATTCATGTCCGTACTTGGAGTCTCATTACTACTATTACCATATCTAGTATCGTAATATGTAAAAAGCTCAGTCATCTTTTCGTGAATGAGCCATTCATGTGGGTCTTTCAGGTTCATGCACAAGAAAATATAAATCAAAATATTAACTATCCATTCTACCTTAATCCAAAGGTCTATGCAGATAGTTAGACAATAAAGAAGTGAAATGATCGACTAGTACTTTAAGTACTTGGTTTCTTTCTTTACAACTATATGACTAACTATCGGGTCAACTCGATACTTTTTAAACATGCTACTAATCTTGCATATGCACCTGAGTATAATGCAAGTTATGGGAGTATAAATCAATGATCACATGTTTGTAATGTCATAAAAAATTTACGAATTTCATAAATAAAATTTTTATAGTCTAGTCAGTGTCATCAATAGTAAGTTCGTTACTCATGCTTTTAACTTAGTCGGATATCACGTGTTTGTATCCAATACATGATTTCAATATCAGGTAAGTATAATTCAAATGGTATCTCATATTCAATTAAAATTTTTTTTTCTTAAGATTTATAGATAAATAGAGACTACCAAACTCCTGTTATATGTGAGGTATGTGAATATATTTTAGTGAGTTATGTATGTTTTTTAAAATAGGAGAACACACCTTTATCCCGCTTGTACAATCAGGTTAATCATGTGACACATGAATCTAACGTGAAAAATCTTTCATAATGATTCGTCTCAAATATTCTTAACAAACATATTAATCACTGCTCCATTATTAGATACATTATCAAATGTTAACCAAAAAAATTATATTTAAATTTTATTCTTTAAAAATTTTCATTATTTACTCAAATCGTTGGGCCATCATGAGGATAAAGAATCTCTGTGAATCCGAAAATTTTTTATTTAGAGTCTATTTTGAATCTACATAGTGGGCGGTGAGGTATTCATATGATATATCATTGTAACTAGTCAAGATATCGGACATCAAGGATATTACTCCATAATAATCTATAAATTCATTAATTATTATTTATTTTTTTAACTTATAATATTTTTGTATGTTGTTTTTTGATGTGGGCCTAGGAATCCTACGATATGCATGCTGAAAAAATATTTGCATGATACTGATTATCATTGGATCCTTCGAAAATCTAATTAGAACACTTATTGTGGTGATTAGTTTAGTCATGCCCTCCATTCTCAATTTGTCGTGGTATATGAAGGGGGTAAACTTTGAGACAGAATTAGATTCAGCCTAAAAAAACCCACCGCTGAGTAGGGTTTGTCTAGGATCTAATGTACTATATTTTTTGGTGCATAGTTTGGTATGTCTCTTAAGGTGACCAATCTTACATGAATTCTTATAACTTAAAATTTTCTTACAATATTTGCACTGTACTTAGTTTTCATCGACTTTCCTAATTTTTTTTTGTTTTATTAAATTAAAGTGAGTCCAAACACATGAAATCTTTCTAATTTTTTATTTTTTAGATGTTTGTGTTGAGGTGAGCGGAGAAATCAAAATTTCGGCCACTTCGGATTTTTGGGTAAGATTTTTATTTTTTAAATTTAAATTAATTTCATTTTTATTATTTAAATTATTATTTATAATTTTTTTAGACTAGAGAGTAAAGTAGAGAGAAAGAAAGAGAGACTATTTAAATTTTAAAATTAAGTTAACAGTTAAGAGTTAACTAATTAAAAAAATATGAAATATCCATAAAGCAGTGTAAAACATGTGCATCAAAAATTCAAATTCCAAATATTAACTAAAGTTGAGCTTAAGTTGTGAGTCCCAAAAAGTCGAGCTTAAGTTGTGAGTCCCAAAAAGTCGAGCCAAAATCTTGATTCCTGAGAGAGAAATTTAGGGGAGAGAGAAGGAATGAGAATTGAGATGATTTATGTTTTTAAAAAACATAAATTTGAGAGAGAGAGAGTGAGTTTATAGATTAATAAAAAGATTTTTTTTTAAAGTTTTTTTTTGATTTTTTATCAATTTTTAATGATTAATTTAGGGCAAAATTATCTGGACCATAAGATTTTGCTCCATAGCCATTGGACGAAATCCAAAGGCTTACATTCAATTTTTTTTTTAATTTTTCCATTGCAGGGTGGACTAGAACTTGAGTCAAAAAAATCGTGGGTCTGGTTTGAGGCCCGACACCATAATGGAATTTTTGGATCTGTCGGGGGCTTGGGGTTATTCTCGGCTAGTGCCGAGTAATTGTGCCCATGGGCCTCGGCACTGGGCCATGGCTGGCCTGGTACGAAGCCCGGTTGGCCTTAGCACAAGCATGGTCACAAGTAGAGGTGTCAAACGGGATGTGCCGGGCTGGCCCGGCACATTTTTAGCTGGCCCAACTGTGCTTTGGTGCTGGGCCAGACACGTCACGATTCTTTGGAGGTCAGCCCGGCATGGACCCGCGGCAAGAATCTGCCGGGTTTGGCCCGATAAGGAGGAACCCCTATTTTAAAAAAAATTAGGGGTTCAGCGCGCACCATCGCGCCGAACTCCTAATTAAAAAAAATTAGGGTTTTTTTAAATTAGGGTTTTGGCGCCAAAATCCACGACACAGTCGAACTCCTAATTAAAAAAAATTAGGGTTTTGGTGCGTGTTGTCGCGCAGCAGCACCGCCCGAAATCCTAATTAAAAAAAAATTAGGTTTCTTTGCTCATGCTGAGATACCGTGCCGGGCCAGGTACGACATGAGGTTCGGTTGGCCTCGGCACGACACGTCATGATTGGTGCCGTTATCGGGCATGACACGAGCCTGGGCACGGGAAATTTCCATGCCGGGCTGGCCCAGGCACAGCCAAATCGTGCCGTGTCTCGTGTCGGGCCGGACCGGCTCATTTGACACATCTATACTAAGGTATATGAAGAAGTTTTTAAAACTCATAATTATCTTTAGTGATCATGAGGATTTGATATTATTTGGTTGTTTAGATTTGAGTTGGGCACTAGCTTATATTCATAGGAGATCAATGATAAATTTTATATTTTTTTTATTGATAATTTTATTTATTAGAAAAATAAGAAATACTTAATATTTCAAAATTCTGTGCAAATGTATTTTTCGAAGTGATAGCGGCAATTACTTTTTAGTTATTTTGGATTCGACACATTCTTTAAGAGATTGTGTATTTAGTGTTTGCTTTCTTCTCTTATTATTATTTACTGTTGTAGTTTACAATGAGTTATATAGTTTCTAATTCAGTATTTTTATGAGTGGATGAAATATATAGAGATAAAATATTTTTTTCTCTATGAAATGATTCATAATAAGATTATTATAATAATATATATGTAAATATCATATCAACTTTAAAGAGGTACTAATTTATTTTTATCTCATCAAAACTTGGTGTTATGATCTTTTACGTACCAACTTTAAAGAGGTATAATTCATAACTTTTTGTAGTTCTTTTATTCTATTGTATTTTGCATATGAGCACTTCACATGTGAGTTATCCCTATCCGAAAGGAACCAAAAAATTTGGTTGCACATTACAATGGAAAACACGTTGGACAGAGAAAAAATCTGTTTGCACATTCAACGAAAAAGTAGAAAAAATATAATACTTATTTGTATTTATTGGGTTGAATATATTGATGACATTTATATCACAGGTCATAATCTATCAAGAATTAGCTACTCAAATTTCAAAGATGTTTTTATCTGATAGATGCTAGATTAAAAGATCCTGAACAGATAAGAAAATGAGATAGCATATTGGTGCCGTTGCAGTATAATTTATCATACTGGAATCTCAACTAGCTGATGTTTTGATGAATTTCTTTTTTCTAATCAACTTCTCTATTTTTTCTGTCTTCACAGTTGTGAAAATGAGCATTTTTTTTTTTGAGGAACTCACAATAGTGTTCTCATTCCTTGGTGTCCTTTATTATGGCAACAGCAAAATAAAGTGGTTGCATGTTGTTCAATTTATTCTGTTTTTGAAAATGTCAGAATACTAACTGGGAAGCCAACTATGAAAGCTTAAAATGTCAGGATCTGTTAACAGGAACATTTAATTTCTAAAAATACATTATTTTTCAACAGGCTCTTGTGGGTCATATTCCAACCAGTTTTTTTTTTTTCATGTCTTGTCCACTAATGTTATGGAGATGAAACACTAGAAACTTTGATGTTTGCCATTATTTGGTACTTGTCTCTCAAATTAGGCTTGCAAGTTGTTTGCCAAATATTAATAGGCTGCTATTATGTTGGTGCATTTTCATTTATCTTGATTCAGATGAAAGCAGGTTATGTTTGGTGTTTTTTAATTCAGATGCTAATAAATTAATAGGACTATTATCGTGAGTATTTCAAACATAAATTTGTCAATGTGCATTTTCCAAGCACTATCACTGAGAACAACTTGAGATCTGATTGATCAATTTTCTAATAATAATTTCAGTAATTGCATGCTATACACTCTACATGTTCACATTTTGCGTTTAGCTTGAAATGTGCAACTTTCATTGACAGGATGCTGAAGAATGTGAAAGACCTGCACAGTCAATGAAGTTACATATAAATGGTGGGTTATCTTTTCTTCCTGTCAATCCGCCCCCATGGTAATTATTTCTTATCAGTTTTCAACCATGGGTTTTATTTCTTAGTTTACTGTTTACTCAGCGCCTCCATATGGCTTTAGAAGAGAAAACACATCTCAAGCCCAGGCAGAATCACAGTTTGCATATAAATTTCGTAGAAAAATTGAAGAAAGAGTATATTGCTAATTCTTTTTTTTTTCTTTTCTCTAAATCTAGTTTCATGTAACCTCCATCTTTGCATAACATACTTTCATTGCTTTAAGTTGTTTAACAGTCAGATTGTGGCTCAGTTCAAGCATTTGAGAAAGAGCTCTCCACCATGGGTAGTTGCAAAACCAAGAAAATGTTGTCTAATGGTGGTCCTTTGGAAAGGAAAAGGCAAAAGCATCAGCTAATATCTGGGCCATGGTCTGTTCTATGTCTTCACCACCACTTTTTAAATATATGAATATGGTCCGCTTAATGGTCCTGAAGGACACTTTTTATACTGCAATAATATTTGGGATGCCCATTCCATTGTTTTTTCATGTAGTATGTCTTTATTATATATTCATTTTTGTCACTGAGATAATACATACATGTGTATATGTGCATGTGCAAATATATTACCAGGATGGGAATCGGTAAGATGATTTGGTTCATTTCACTTTTATGAAAAGTAACAATATTTAGATGAGTACAACAGGTATCTGGCTGCCTGGGCATGTTCCATTATAGTTACACGTGTTAACTTATAATGGTTAAATATGAAATTTAAATGTTTTGCCCAAATACTAACACATCAGATCTCATGAATTTTAAAGTTAAAAGTATATTTGTGAGAATAATATTTGGATGACTAATCATTAAACAAGTCTTTGTGCTGTATGTAGTTGTTAGAGGTTATGCCATGATGTAATGACCAGTATCTTCATTTAAGGATGATAGGTCTTTGGTTCAAAACTCAGTAGACAGTTTTTTTGAAAATTGAATTTTGGGTATATGGATATAGAAATATTAACCTTTCCTAGATCTCATACTAAAGTGGCACCTCGGTGTATCTGGTACAATCTCCATCTTTAAATGTGATGCCTAGATTTAAAATTATAATGGTCATCATTGTAAAATTACAAAAACATTACAAATATAGTTGAAGATAAAAATTGATTAATGCAAATTGTGGTTGATGCAAGATACACATCCCACCAAAAAACACTGATCTTTTCCGAGATGACATGTATGTTCTATGTCTTTGACGACTCTTTTTTCTTTAATAGATAGATGTGGAGCATGTGTGGATAATAGATGTGCACAAGCAATTTTAGTATTGTATGAATTGAAAATTCTATGTTGCAAACTAAGTTATCAAAGAGCATTACAATTTTATTTATCGTTGAAGAAATGCTAATATTTATATAAAACACACACACACACACATATATATAAAGTACAATCATCAACATACATAACAAAGTACTTCAAACTATGAAGCATGGTATTCTTACAATGTCATCTAATATACAATGAGTTCTTTCTAATGTATTTCATATATATCAAATAAGAAACTATAATATATTTTTCTAATTGATATGTATTATATTTAATGAAAGTTTTATTTTTGTGTTTGGTTTAATAATCTTCAGTTTATTCTATGATTAGTATGAAAGAAAAAAATATTTAGTAGGATTTTTTAAGGTTGAGAAAAATGTGTACTGTTTAGATCAATAAATTTACTGGAAAGTTACCCATATGGTTTGTTTATCCTACACAGGAAAATCATAAGAAAAAAAATAATTTATATTTTTATTATTTAATAAAATAATTAAATAAAAATAAATTATAATAAAATTCTATTGTAAAAATACTAATGTCATAAAAACAAATACGATATTAATATTGCCATGGCTCCTAGCTTGTTCAAAGATGTCATTGGCCTTAACAATATCTAATGCTTTAAATTTAATAAAAGTGAAACATATAACTCAATTATTTATAGTATGAGTATTGACTACAATAATATTATATCTAATACTTTAAATAAAAATAAATTATGCATAGTTATAGTTGCACCTCCAATCTCATACACACGTGCATCAATGTTGCTAATCTACGACACATTGGATATGCATCGATTAATTTAGCATCAACAGTTTATATTTTCAATCATTCTTACATTGTTGTTGTCACATTGTCATTAAATACACATGGGTTCTACAAAATTGCTTGTCACACCTTCCTATATCATATTGAAAAAAGAAATGCCAAAGTTCACTAAACTGCAAAGTGCAAAAGAAAATACACACACACACACACACACACACACACACACACACACACACCTGTATAAGGTTAGGCTAACCCACAAGTCTGGTATTTTCATACAAGTAAAAATAAAAAAAAAGTCTTTGAAATAGAAAAGCAACAATTAAATCTAGAGGTGTCAACCGGGCCGGTCCGGCCCGGCCCGGCATGGAAATTTTTTGTGCTCGGGCTTGTGCCATGCCCGACCACGACACGATCGTGCCATGCTGTGCCGAGGCCAACCGAGCCTCGTGCCGTGCCTGGCCCAGCACGGTACCGTGGCCCGTTGGCACGGTACCGTGCCGAAATCATATTTTTTTTTAAATTAGGGTTACGAGGGTGCCAAAACCCTAATTATTTTTAATTTAGGGTTCGGCCTGACCGGGCCGAACCCGGCGAATTGTGCCACGGGCCCGTGCCGGGCTGAACCCCCACAAAATCGTGCTGGGCCAGGCACGACATGAAAGCACGGTCGGGCCTGAAAAAATGGGCCGGACCGGCCCGACACGTCTCGTTTGACACCTCTAATTAAATCTCGACATTTATAAATACTAATGTGCCAAAATACAAGTGTAACTTTTCTCTTTTAAATTTTTGTTAGAGAAATAAACTCTTCTTCCTTTTATAGAATAATTTATTGGTCAGTCTACAACTACATATTAGTTTCTTTCATCATAAAAGCAAAATACAAAGAGAATAAAATCAAAGAAACTATGATACTTGCCATTGGGCTTGTGTGTAAATATTTAAAACAGAATGTTTGGAGGAAAGTGAAACAAGTTGAGATCTTCTCAAAGCATTAATAAAAATATTGATAAGCTGATCAACTATATGAATATGAAATGTGATTATGATCATATCTAAAATTTATTTCTTGAGAAAAAAAAATAATTAATTTTTGTGTTTTGACAGCTTTAGAAATATTGTATTGCAGACTATATGCTTCGTACTCTACAATTACATTAAATGTGGTAAGACAATTAATTGAAAATCATTTTTTCAAGTAGATTCCTAATCTAAATGATCTCACAGGTAGCCTCCCCATCATCTTATATATGTTTTAGTACTTGTAGTTTTTATTTATTTATTTTTTTAACTTTGAAGCTTTTGATGAGATCACCCAACTTGTGGGTTGTTCCTTGGGGTTTTCCAATTATTTTTTTATCTATTATATAATAGTATTGATTGTATAACATTATATATTGAGAGTTTATTTTATTTTTGTATTTTAATTTTTAATAGGGTATTAGAGCAATTTGCAAAACATAATCTCTCCTCCCACTAATTTTCTTTTCTCTCTATAGTACGCAAAATAGTAGTTGCATACCCATTGTGTATGATTACCCATTGTGTGGGACTACAATGCACACAGGCACACAATAACACAATGAGTGGCACGCAATAGCACAAGGAGTTGCACATAGTACCATGCGTGGTGAACAATAGTGCATGTGGTAGTGAAAGGTAGTGTGCATGATGGTGCAATTGTTTTTCGACTTGTCTAGATATGTGCTAGGGGAAGTTGAATTGGTGCAAATTTGTGGTTGATGAGACATGTAGTGGTTGTGGCATGCAATTGTACTTTTTTGATCAACAAACCCTAGATGACATTGATGATGTATGATATCCCACGGTGGCAGATGTTGACATATGATGATGAATGGTGGTGCTTGATGGTGTTTCGGCAAAAATCCTAAATTGGGTTCTAACACATGAAAAAAATTGGGTGTAGTTTTTTTGTGACATGGTATTGATTATTATAGTAGTAGTTGAATGAGAGTCCCAATCCAATTTACTCATTGCAGAAAGAAAGATTAAAGTAGAAATAGTTGTATATTATTTTCAAAGATGATATTGAGATTATTATATAGTTGTGACATGCTAACTACGGGAGCTATTTAGGGGTCCTCACATAGTTAATCCACCTTCATACTTGTTAGAGATGGGTATACATAATTATTTTCTACGATAATAGTAAAATTTTCACTTCTTTTAGGTATTATTAATTGTTTCATCCTTGCTTATTATAGATTTCTGAATCATCGACACATAAGTAAGCTGTCATATTATTGGTAATTATATTTGATTCTTCATGTTCTTTTATTATTTTAAAAATACTATTATCATAAATATTAAACACTTGAAAGTCATTAAATATGATATTATTCAATTTCATGTCTTGCTTATTGTTAATTATCTTATTTATTTTTGATAGTTTCGTTAGTTTATTGTTTGTGTTGATATTCCAGATAATTTAATTATAATTTTATTTTTTCTTTCTACAGATGTTACTCTGTATGATCTAGACACTCTATTGAAGATTCTAGTTGAGGTTAAGCATGCTAGATTATATATTCTTTAGTTCAAGATTGTGATCTCCTTTAAGTTATTCGAGTGTTTTCAACTTAATACTTGTACATTCTCAGTTTGATCACTTATTTTTATTAAAAATAAGAATATTTTATCTTAGTTTTAAGGATATTTTGACGTCAATATGTCCTATGTTGTGCCTGACATGATTTACGCCCCTGACACGATGGAATGGAACATGACACAAATGCAATTGTTTTTTTTAAGAAATCAGTCGTTTAAAAATGATTGACTTAGCACAATTGACAACCATTTTTAAAAATGATAGTGTGGATTGACATGACCCTACTAGATCCATGGGCAGTGAGTTGTGCCTAGGCACTGGCCATTGGATAGTGACCAATGTAATTGGCAATGTTGTGCTAGTGTTGGCCAGATCTGGCACAACTAGGTTTGACTCGACATTACCTTACATGCCTGGTTTAGAATGGAGTGCCATAGGGCTATGCTAGGATGACCTACGATGTTTTCATGCCGGCATGACATGATATGGGTGCCTTTTTTTTATTGTAATTGTCACCAATGAAGCATGGATATGCTAATCTACAATCGTGTTCCTGTGTCGGACATGTGGACAGTTGGATATGGTACGAACGTGCACTGGATATATGTTTGATACGTCACGTGACATATTGTTGACCAATCCGTTTCTGATACGCCTCCTAGTGTATCGGACGGACATGTCGGTTATGTATTTGACGTTTAATTATTAAGAAAACATTTAGCTTAATATAAAATCAACGTGCTACGCCTACGAAAACTCCAACAACTCTGAGTGCCTGATGAACACCGACAATGCTAACGTTGACAATGCCATTTGAGCCTGAAAAGGTAATGGTGGGGGAGGTAGGGGTTGTTTTTGCTTTGGGATTTCGAAGCAGTAACATGGGGGAGGGGGATTTCGAAGCAGAAATATGAGGGGGGGGGGATTCAAATCTATTATTTTAATTTTTAATTATGATTGTTTAATAAATATGCAAAATATAATAAATAAATTATTTTGAAGTATGTAATATAAATTTGCATGATTTTTGTAGTATGTAATATATGCAATATATAAATATACAATACGTAATATGTAAGTATAATGGTTTTGGTTTTATAATATAGAATTTTTTAAATGCATAATTTTCTTTTCATGCAAAATTATATAATACAATGAGTTGTAATTCTAAGTCTTCAAGAAATCAATAAAATATTCAAGATACTGTTGCTAATGCTCTATTATGGAGCTATATCACGAAAGATGTAAAATTAGATAATGGAAAAGGAGGAGAAAATGCTACTTTTCAATATAATTTTTGTAGACAAATATATAGAGGATCATATAATAGAGTTAAAGCTAACTTGTTAAAAATTAAAAGGGTTGGGGTTGCATCTTGTACTAAAGTAATGAATCAAAATTTGGCTGAGATATGAAGGGTAATGGAGAAAGCTAAACAAAGGGTGAAACAATCTAATCTTAAGCAAGTTTCTTTACCCATATCAATCATTGTACATTCTAATTTTGAAAATTCCTCTTCTAGTACTAGTGTAATTGATCTAAAAAGGAGAAATGGACCTATGAGATCAATTGAAAATGCATTCAAATGGGTGCATGTGAATTAGTTAACATTGAGATAACTAAGATGTTTTACACTGGGGGTTCTCTTTTCACTTTGCTAGAAATCTTTATTATGCTCATATCTTTAAAAGTGCAAATCAACTTCCAAGTTATATCCTATAAAGTTATAATACATTATGAATAATATTATTACAGAAGGAGAAGAGTAATATTGAGAATCAATTGAAAACAATCAAGAAAACTTGTAATGAGAAATGAGTGAGAATTTATAGTGATGGATGGTCAGATGCTCAAAAAAGATTACTTATTAATATTATGACAGTCTCAGAAAGTGGATTAATATTTTTGAAAGCAATAAACTGTGAAGGGAAGACTAAGGACAAATATTTTATAGCTGATTTCTTGATTAACATTATACAAGTGATTGATCCTTAAAAAGTAGTTCAAGTTATAATTGATAATGGTACAGCTTGCAAATCTGCAAAACACATTGTGGAAGCAAAGTTTCACCATATCTTTTGAACATTGTGTGTGGTTCATACTCTTAATCTTGCTTTGAAGAATATTTGTGCACCAACAACACACTCAATATATGATGATGTGATGGAATAATGTGATTGGATCTCTTGGGTTTCAAGTAATGTCTCTTTCATCAAGAATTTTATTATTAATCATGCAATGAGATTGTCGATGTTTAATAATTAATACAAGTTGAAGTTACTTTCAGTGGTCGATACATGTTTTGCTTCAACTATTGTTATGCTTAAACAATTTAAAACAATAAAAGAGGATTGGAGTAATTAGTGATAAGTGAAACATGAGAAATGTATAAAGAAGATGATTTAGTGAAAATTAAAGAAGTAAAGGATAAAATTCTAAATAAAGACTTTTGAATGGATGTGAATTATATTCTTAGCTTTATAATTCTTATTTATGAGATGCTTCGATTAGTTAACACTGACAAACCTTATCTTCACAATATTTAGAGTGGTGAGATTCGATGATTGAAAAAGTGAAGGAAGTTATTTATAAGAAAAAACATAAAAGTTCCACAGAAAATGCAAGATATAATTTAGATTTATTAGTCAAATATTAAATTTTTAATTGAAAGTTTTAAATTTTAAATTATATTTGAATTTATATGAATTATTATGTAATTTTACTTGTATGTTTTTTTTAGTATTGTGAATGAAATCTTGGTAGAAAGATGGAATACAAGCTACACACCTTTATATTTTTTAGCTCATTCCTTAAATCTAAGGTAATCATAAGAGATTAAATTATAGGTTTTAATAATTTTAATATAATTGATATTTTATGATGTTTAATTTTTTATAAATAATGTTATAACTCAACTTGTAGATATTATAGTCAACAATGACTTGATGAGTCTCATAATCGTGAAAGAAATTTTTTAGAAATAGTAAGAAAAAGAAAAAAAAATATCTTGAGAGATATTTTTCTAATGAAGGTGAAAGGAGACAAACAAATGACAAGTAGTATTTGAGTCCTATTAAATGGTGAGTTGTTCATGAAGTTTTTGTACTAATGCTTTAATCTATAGCATTTAAATTGCTTGGATAATCTTATTCATCCTCATATTATGAAAGAAATTGGAGCACATATAATATTATTCAATCAATAAAGAGAAATAAGTTGAAACCACAATGAGCTGAATACTTGGTTTATGTCTATAACAATCTTTGATTTCTGTCAAGGAGATCTCTAAACTATAATGAAGGCGAATCTAAAATGCGGGATATTGGAAATGATGGTTTTGACTCAATGGATATTGAGAATGCTGGAATTCTTGAGATTGTAGATTTTTCTTTTCATGAACCTAAGCTGGAAGCCATTTTATTTAATTCAGAAGAAAATACTAATTTTTTATTTTAATATTTCTTATGTTTGTATTTGAATGTTTGTGTAAAAACAATGTTTATTGTTTTTGTTTATTTAAATTGCTTTTTAAGGATAATATTTATATTTATTTTTTATTATCATGTTGTATTTTAGCCGTATTTATATCATAGTTTTTTAAAATTTGATGCGTCCCCGTATCCTGCCGTATTCTCATATCACTCGTGATCCTGTATCCTGCCGTATCATATTTCGTGTCCATATCTGTGTCCTTGTTTCTTAGTTTGTCACGACATGATAACTTATCTAGGCCACTGAAAATCCAGTATAACTTATTTGACACATTTAGGATTGGGTAAGAACCTATTTGATTTGAAATACTCAATTATATGAGGATCTAATAGAGATGTGATATGATAGATTTATATATCTTATCATTTTTATTGATAATTGCTCAATAGAATTAAAAAGTTATTTCTTAAAATGACAAGATAGAGATTTGAAACTCTTTCGTGATTGATGAAAAATTTTTTATATTTTTTGGATATTTCTCAAAATGATTTAGCATATTAGTCCGTAGGTTCTCCTTCAGATTGCTATTGAGCATTGAGCTTGTTTAATTATATATTCTTTAGATATTATTTAGAGATTATATCGAAGATTCTATTTGAGATTGAACATGCTAAATTATACATTCTTTAGTTTAACATTGAGATCTCCTTCAAGATATTCAAGTGTTTTCAATTTAATACGTGTGCATTTGTAGTTTGATCATTTATATATACCCAAGATGAGAATATTATGTTCTAGTTTTAATGGTATTTTGATGTCAATATGTCAGGTGTCTTGCCAGGCACGACTCACTCCCCTAACATGATGGTATGGAACATGACACAATTGTAATTAATTTTTTAAGAAATCAGTCATTTAAAAATGGCTGACTTCCACCACTGACAACCATTTTTTAAAATGATCATGCGGATCGACACGTCCTGACCATACTCATGGGTAATGTGTTTTTCCAATAGGTGTCAAATAGGTTGGGCGGCTAGGGCCTGGCCCAAAGTCCTCTCTGGTTTAGGCGTGCATGACACAATAGGGTCTAGGATCGTGTTTGGGTGCCATGCCTGGCAGACCCTTGACATTGCTTGTGTCGTGCTGTACCGTGAAGTGCAGACGGAATTCGGCCAGCATGCCATGCCAGACATGACCCAGGTGCTTGGCACGTGGGGACGATATGGGCGACGGCGTGACGGGCAATGCTGCGACACCATTTCTAGGTTAAGAATTATCTTAATCTAGAACTGGCCTGAACTTGCGCAAAATCAAGCTGATTTTGGCATGTGGGCTGTGTTTAGCCTACCCTCCAGTGAATCGTGCCGTGCTTGGCACGACATGCGGGCTCGTATGGGCCTAAAAAAACTAGTCGTGCCATCCCGGCATGGCTTATTTGATACTTGTAGTTGTGCCTAAGCGCTGGCCATTGGATAGTGACCATTGTCATTGGCAATATCATGCCAGTGTTAGCCAGACCTGGCACAACCAGGTTTGACCCCAACATGACTAAGTTTGACTTTACATTATCCTATACGCATAGTTTAGAATTGATTGCCATTGGGCCATGCTAGGATGACTTACAATGTCTTCATGTTGGCGTGACATGGGTACCCTATTGTGTTTGTCATGGCATGCTTACTCTTCTAAACCACCAAAAATCTAGTACAACCCATTTGACATATTTAAGAGTGAGTAATAACTTGTTTGATTTGAAACATTCAACTATGAGGATCTAATAGAGATATGACAAGAGATAGATTTAAATATCTTATTATTTTTATTGATGACTGCTCAATATAATTAAAAAACTATTTCTTAAAATGACAAGAGAAAAATTTGAAACTCTTTTGTGATTGATGGCATATTCTTTATATTTTTTAGATATTTCTCAAATTGATTAAAATTCAATTTGATATAAATATTAAAAAGCTAAGTAATAATAAATTAAAATTAATGTCAGACTGATTTAATACTTATTGTATTGATCATACGACTATACATCAGACTTCTTGCGCTGATATAATTCAAGATAATGAGGTGATTGAAAGAAAGAATAAACATTTGATTGAGATGACTCATATACTTCTACTTGAAAAGATTATTATGAATTATTTTTCGGGAGATATAGTTTTAATCACAATCAATTTTATCAATCTTATTTTTTTTTTGTCGTTTCTTATCACATATTCTTCTAAATCATACATTATAGAGATGCATTATTCAGCTTATTTCATAACATCTTTGACTATACTTATTTTATTATTAATAGTTTCTAAGGCAACACAAATTGGCATCTAAGATTTTTAGATGTATTTTTTGGGATACGCTAGTACTCAAAGAGAATACAAGTATTTCTCACTTAAGACTAATAGGATTTTAATCAGTGTGATTGTTACATATTTTGACCATAACTCGTTCTTTAAGGAGCTTATGAAGAATTTGAATCTAGATGTTACACTTGAATCTATTATTTTATTTCTTTTATCTATAGTCATGCATAGACGTTTAGTTAGCAGAGAGAGTTTAATATTATTCTTTAAGAGTAATATTTAATCAATTCATATCATATTGAGTCTAGATAGAGAAAGTTTCAGAGTATGAATTTCATTCAGACTCAAATGATGTGGTAGTACCAAAGTTTGCACCATTACATGCTGATATTAAGTCAGCAAATAAGAAATTTGATTACTCATGACATAAAGTCTATACTAAGAGAGATATATGGCTAGTTTTATTAGACCAAAAATGAACTTACTGAGGAGCTAGTTGAACCTGTAGCTATTCACTTTGATCTTAATTTTTTGATCGCTTTTCAAAAGGGATGTATAAGTTATATCGAGCACTCAATTTTATAGGTTTTGCCATACTATCATCATATTTTTTAATTTTTTTTATTATTTTTCTTAATGATACTAACGTACCTAAATATTTTCTAAGGTGTTATCTCATCTATGATAGCATTAGATCATGATAGAAGATGTGCATATTTTTTACTCAAATGAGACTTAAAAATAATACTATGATTTTTGAGAAGATCTATTGTTGATTGTAGATGAGTATTCACTATGAAGATAAGTCTAAATAGAAAGATAAATCATCTTAAAATGAGACTTATAGTGAGGGATACCCTCTGACATATGATGTGGACTATCAGGATACTCTCTCGTGGCCAAAATATTTTTAATACATATTCTTATTTTTTTTATAATATTTCATAATTAGAGGATATATCAACTAGATATGAAGAATACTTTTTTCATGGTGATATTGAGGAGGATGTGTATATGGAGTAATCATCATACTTTTGACCAATATAGTCTAGATGTAGTTTGTAGATTTTGAAAGATATTGTATTACTTAAAGTAGTCATCAAGAGCCTTGTTTGTGAGGTGACAATCACATCATTTTGGTTACACGAGTGTTGATTTTTTTTTCTTTTGAATAAGTCTTGATGATATGATAATTTTGCTAATTATTTACGTGAATGGTTTTCTGAATATGGAAGATGATGATTTAAGAACTTTCCAACTTAATTAGTATAATTAGATATAGTTTCTAATGAAGAATCTTGGGAAACTCAAATATTTTCTTGGCATAAAAATAATTTATTCTTTGAATGATATTATCTTATTACAAAAGAGATACCCACTTGATATTTGTATAGATACTTATTTTTTTCTTCAAGTAGATATTCTTATTAATCTAAATATTAATTTTATTTTTGATGTAATATCTTGAGTTGACTCAACTACTTATAAAAAGATCATAGAATAGATTAATTATATAATCATAATCAAACCAAATATAATATATGTAGTTAATAATTATCATCATTTCTTAGATTCTCTTTAGCAAATTCATCATGATGCATGATTTTGCATACTGAAGTATGTGATGACTCTCTAGGACTTGAAATTTTTTATAAGAATCATATATTCTTAATTAGTTAATATTTAGATTTGATTTGGACACCAATATGCCAAAGAGAAAATCTACTACATGATTTTATATTTTTTTGGTGATAATTTTGTATTTTAGAAAAGTAAAAATCATATAATTATCTTAAAATCAAGTATAATGATTGTATTCAGAATAATGATACTATTTATTTATGAGATATTTTGGATGCGGCATCTACACAATGATATTGAGTATTTACTCTCATCTTTCACTATTCTTTACAATAATAGTCAAACACTAAATCATAATATTTTATCTAGTATTTTATGAGGAGACAAAATAATTTGAGATAAACTATTTTTTCTTCAAAGAAAAGATATATTATAAGATCATAATTAGAACATACATTTAGACAATATAGTAATCAGTGAATATTTTCACAAAAGTCTTGAGAAAGTCTTAGTTTATTTATTTTCTCTAAACTGAGTGTTGTTGACTTGTATGTATTAATTTGATGAAGGGTGTTGCAGTTTGTATTTGTTTATTTTTTATTTTTAATATTTTTGATGGGAGCTCCCAATCTATGAGTTTCTTAATTTTTTTACTGATTATACAAGAATATTAATTGTATGCTGATAGTTATTTAAAAATAATAACCTATAATAGATTTTCTTCTGCATAAATTGATGCTCACTAGAGTCTGAAATTATGACTAGATAAGGATACCAATAATAACCAAATAAAATATTTGTATTAAAGTTTTTTTAATGTATCTAAATATGCGAATAATTGCATCAAAGTGTTTTTATCATTGGGACTCTTCTAAATGAGTAATTATATTGACTGTATAAATTATATATATTTTGATAATATTTATGTCGAGGATTGCTTTTCTTTTTTCTTTGTTCTTTAATTATTTTGAAGCATTCGACATGTGAATTATCCTAAACTATATATATATATATATATATAATTGATATATTTTGAAAATAAATTTTGTAAAATAAATAAAATTTATTTTTTTTTTTATTCTTTTTCTTTTTTTTGTTTCTTCTCATGAAATCACCTTAGTAGAAACCCTAATTCAGCCATAACATGGTATGAGCGTCTCCCATCCACACATGAGTGTATGGTCGATGATGTACCTCCACTATAGTAGAAACCCTAAATCACCACATTAAATAACACTCTATGCCACACATGAGTGGTAGCATTGAGTTGCATGGTTGATGATGATTGATAGATGTGATGATTATGTTTTCGTATTGTTGAGATAGAAACTCATATACGATGGGTATTTTAGTGTAATTTGGCATATCGAGGTTGTCAGATGTTCTACGACATCATTTTGGTGGTCAAGAACCTAATGCTAATGAATAATAGTGGACTCCATGATAGTGCTGATACAAAACTAAAACATCGTGTGTTTTTTAAAATATTTGAAACCTCTAATTTTTTAAGTTTTGCATAAAATTAGGATGGTTTGTATAAAGGTTGTCTTTATTTGATATTATTATAGATATTTACTCTGTGATTTATTTAAATAAATAGGAAAAAATTGGCTTGTATTATTGTTTAACTACTAGGAATAACCCAGTTCAAATTGAGAACAAATACATATATTTTATGAGCTTTGTGGCTTAAGGTTTCATGGATTACTTATTGTAAGTTCACCTCATATTGAGATTGATAAGTGCATAATAATTGTCAGCTATTAGTGCATCTCTATCCGTCAATCAATCCTAGCATGTTCAATGTGTTTGACTTTTATGACATTTGCAAGAGAGTTTTAGATTCGACTGCATTAATGTATTTTTTAGGAATATCATATTTGTACGATGCTATTACTCAACTGATAGCATTCAGATTGACTGATATGTATGAGATGACTCATTATGTGACTTAGGCACAATTGTAAGAGATGATTATTGGTGTAATACTCATGTTGATATGTTAGACTGCTTTGAGATGATTTGGAGATCAGATTGGTAACATACTTTACATGCATGTGTTAAGAGAATAATATATTTTTTAGCAGACAAATTATTGGGGAGAATAATATTTTCATTTCTCTCAAGGATTTATCAAATAATGACTCAAATATTTATGACTATACCTAGAATACATTAAGTTGGCATGACTAGTAAACCCAGGCATCGCTATGCTCGGAAAAAAGCACCTTACCTCGCATTACCAAACTTGGGCAAAAGTTCCTTGCTGTGTCTCACCTCATGCATACCCTCACAAAGCATATTATTTTTGATGCCCCCCCCACCAACCTTTTCCCACACCAAATATATCATATTCTTCCGTATCCAAATTCTCAAAAAATTATAGATAGTATATTTGATATTTTAGTTGAGTTATTAAAAATTTATTATTTTAATTTAGAATTTTGAATATTTGTAATGATGAAAAATATTAATGAAATTTATTTTTTATATTTGATATTATTTACTTGATTGTATGTTAACCATAGATAAAAATTATAAATAATATTTAGTGTATATATATATATATATTATATCACAAAAAAACTTGCACTTTAATTGTGTTTTGCACCTCAAGGCTCCAAAAGTTTTCAGTCTCAGTGCACATTATGTCCTAAATAATTGTGATCATAAAATCATGACATTTTCATCATATAGTGACAACGAGAGGATTAAGTAATTTGACATATGTTTTGCATAGAGGTGCTAGGCACTCTGAGAGAGAAAATTAGTAGTGATTTGGACTTACTCAAGAGAGATGCTAGGCATAGAGGTGTCAAACGGGTCGAGAATCCAAGCATCGGCCTGAAGTCCGGCTTGTCATGGTTTGGAACTATGTCGCGGGCTAGGCTGGGCTGATTTTTGGCATGGTTCATGCCGTGCTGGGACGGCAGGATATGTGCTTCATGCCGGGC
Organism: Sapria himalayana; assembly: GCA_029783825.1. Lineage (NCBI taxonomy): Eukaryota > Viridiplantae > Streptophyta > Magnoliopsida > Malpighiales > Rafflesiaceae > Sapria > Sapria himalayana. The sequence goes on from JAREIK010000435.1 coordinate 729,574, forward strand.
CAGACATGCCCCATGTGACTGGCTCGACGACACGGTAAACTGATCCAAAGACTCAACTGGATTTTTTTTTTAATTCAGCTGGAAAAACTGGGGGTACGACTTGGCCCAACCCAACAAGTCTAGGCATGACCCAGCACGAATAGAGTATGAGCCAGGCTGACGGTTCTCAAGCTAGACATTGCTTATTGAGTTACGATAGATTTTTTGAGATTCAGAGATTATACAATAAATTGCTTGACTATTAGCAAAGGCCGAAATACATCTACATCCATCTCCCTCTTTGCTCACCAATTCACTCCTATATTTTTGAGTCATAGACATGTGGGTTAATACTCATATCACATGAAATTATTATCTATTTATTTTCTTTGTAAAGTCATGAGCTTTTCATGTTGTTATTTACCAATATTAATATTTTATGAGTTAGAAGGCATGATAATGTTAATGTCGAAACTTTTTTTCTAACACATTTTATGTATATTATAGTTTTGTTATAATTTATTCTTTTTTGGTTGCTTTACTAAATAACACGTGATATTATTTTATTTTTTTATGGTGTTTAAATGCAATAATAACAAATTAAACTGATGACTTCCTTGGATATTGTGAGGTGAACTATATCTGTTTTTTTACACATAAAAGTTATTTTAGATGTTTATCTATTATTGATCAATTAGTTTTACACTGTGAATATTCATGACCCTAACCTGACCTAGGTTGCCAGCGAATCATCTTGCCATATTGGGATGCTCTCTTTTAGAGGTGTGCCGAGCTGATATGGACTCACTTCCATAATGGGCCATGCTGATCCAACATAATGACCTGCTTGGGCCACAAAAAACTTGGAGGTGCTATCTTGGTACTATCTATTTGACATTGATATCTGAAGCAGTCTTATAAGATGTGATTTAATATATATTTATCATCTTTGATATTATGAGATCTCTATCAATCTATTCTTTTTTTTTTTTTTGATGTGGGTCTAATTGTTAATATATGATATTAATAGTATATGCTGATGATATTTTAATTTTAAGAGATGATTAACTGAGTATTTCTAGATATAGAGGTCATGTACTTGAGAGATGTCATTTTTTTTCAAAGGAGTTATGCTTAGAGGTGTCAAACAAGCCGGGCAACTTGGGTCTGCCCTGAAGCCTGGTTTGTTTCAGGTGTGCCTGGTCCTGTATGACATGCTACTGTAGCATGCTTGGGCCCGTGCCGAGTGCACTCTCGGCACGAGTTGTGCAGCACCTGGCCGAGGGTTTTTGGCCCGTGTGCCATGCCAGGCATGACAGGAGTGCATGACACTTGGGTACGACACGGGTGATCACTTACCGAGCGACGCCCGATAGGGGGATTACCTGGCAAAGCCCGAAGGGTGACGGCTCGGCACGCCCGACAGGCGACGACGACGCTAAACTCCTAAAACCCTAAAAAGTAGACCTACCTGACTTGATCTAGCCGACCCAAACTAGTTCGAACCAGCCCGAACCTAGGTAGTTTTTGGACTGTCGGCTCGTGCTGGGTTTTCCCTCCAAAGAACCGTGCCAGGCACGACACGCCAGCCTGGTCGGGCCCGAAGAAAATGGGTCAGACTGGCCTGACCTTGTCCTTTTGATACCTCTAGTTATGTTTTAGATATTTTGTTTGATTTCAGTATGTCAGGATGTGTACTGATCTCATACATGGTTATGGTGTCTCACTTGAGAGACAACCGCTCTACATCATGGTGTGCGACGCCCTTTAATAAATATAATAATAATTAAGGTCAAATTGATACCTATGCCTCCCTCCCTCTCTATGTTTGCGTGTGTTTGCTTCTCTCTCCTACAACTAGGTGCCTCACTTTCTCCCCAACAACAAGATGCCTCCCTTCCTCCCCCACAACAAGATGCTCATAGTTGTGAAAGGCGTGCTTAAGGCGCGCCTAGGCTCAAGGCATAACCACTCCCTAGCTATTGCGCCTCTCCTTCCAAGCCATGCGCCTTACTGAAGAGGCGCACCTTATATACTATAGTTTTTTTTAAAAAATATATTTTTCTCAAAATTTATAATTATATATTGAAATTAATATAATTTTATTTATTTTTTTCATCAAAATTTATTTAAATATTAGGAATATTTATTTTTTTATCAATAAAAGCATATTTAATAAAAAATTATGTGCATCTAAAGTCACATTTCACTTCACAAAAGCTCACGCCTTATGCGCGTCTTGCCCCTCAATATTCCAAGAAATCTTTGTGCCTTGGTGTTTCTTGATGCGCCTTGTGTTTTTTAAAACTATGAAGATGCCTCCCTTCCTCCCCCACCACAAGATGCCTCCCTCTTTTGCATTTTTGGGATCTGGTGGGTTTCTCTTATTGTTGTAATGATGGATAATGAATGTAGAGTTCAAGTAGATTTTATCTCAAGTGGAAGAAAAGATTCTAAGTGAAAATATGCTCATTTGGTCAAAGAGAAATATTTGAATGCTCATATGTATTTTTTGTGATAAAGTTACACATTGAGCGACATATAAACACAAACATCTTGTTGGTGGTTTTCCAAATGTTACTAAGTGTAGAAAATACACATAACATGTTAGAGAAGAAATATAAGAGTATAAAAAAAATTACAATAAGAGCAAATGGATTTGGATAGCTAAAATGTGAATCAAGATTCCTTTGGCTATCAAAGATGATTTGATGGGAAGATTAGTAGTAAAATGGGAGTGACCAATGCCTTTAGTGGAGGTAGTAATCGATGATGAAGTAGTAGTGAGTTGTAATCTTCAAAGAGACCAAGACAAAAATGTATAATGAATTATTCTTTTACTCATAACCCGAAGATGATTGTTTGAAATAGAAAGAGTAGAAAGATGAATAAAACTACTATCAAAGATAGTTACAAAATGATGTAAGATAGAGTGAGAGCTTGAATGCTTTTCACAAGGCGGATGTATGAGGCTGCTATGTCATTTAATGTATTCACTTACTCGAGTTTTTAACTAATAATCTGGTCTATTGACTAATATGATATAAGTATGAAGGGACCGATAGTAAAGAATTGACTGTTATCAAATTTAAATGTGAATAACTATCTCTTAGATATTTGTTCACATAAAAATTTTTTAAACTTGAAGAAGTATACATTAGTTCTTCATTAGATTAGTGTTATTAACCTCAAAAAAAGAATTAACTCTTATCAAAAAATTATTGAAATATCATCTGATTGAATTGAAAAATATGGTTATTCAATTATGTCGGATATATGAATTGATAGGAAAAAGAACTTTGGAAAACTATTTTGGTATTTGTTTTATAAGAATAATATTTATTCAATCTACTGATGCTTCTCCTGTAGATTACATAAATATGGCTTCATTTGAATAATTAATTAAATACTAATATATCGGATCTCATAAAAATTTTAAATTTAAATGTGTTTATTTGAGAATAGTAATAGAATGACTGATCAGCTATAAAATTTTTCTGTTGCATGCATCTATTGGAGGTGACGACTTAATGTGAAGGCAAATGCTTTCATCTAAGTGCGATAATTCTCTGGTTTAAGACTCATCAAACCTAACCTTTTCAAAATTTGAGAGTATGTTGATAAATTAACCATTTTAGACTGCACAAAAGTAGAATCCTTGTGTATTAGGTATGCTCTATATCTCAATTGACACTACTTCATTGATTAAGATGAGAGTGTGTTTGAATTACTCGACTATTGAGTGGAGTAATTTGGTAAATAAAATATTATGTAAGTTATTTCAAATAATTACCCATGTTATGTGATGCCAAATAACTAATATATACTACTTTTCGATTTTTTATTTAATTATAAAATTTAAATTATTTATGTCTTAAGTAGTAATTTATATAAATTTATTATTGATAATATTATACAAGGAGGCTGTTGAAAATAAATCGACTACAATTGTATTAGACATCATTTGTTGCACTTTGCTTTAACTTGATATTGGAGAATATTAAAAAATTATCAAACATTAATAGGACATTAAAGAGGGTTACATCATTAAATGACTGTTTTTATAACCGATCAGGGTTGTTCAACATGATAAGTAATTTATCATATTGTCTTGCTTTATCATATGTTTATTAAAATTCAGTTTGTAAATGCCTTTATCATAATCAGATAATTTTTTTATAATTCTCATATTAGTATAGAAGTGTCAAACTAGCATCCCATGTCGACATGATCCATTTCAGTGTAACACGGTCTTGTTATTGTGTCGTGTTGGGCATGACATGAGAGGGCACAAAACTAGACCCTTAATTGTGTTGGTTAGGGCTAATTCATGCCAATATGAACCAGTTCATTTTTTTTTTATGGCCTTTGGGCATGAACTTTACTTTTAAATCTGAATATAAATTTAAATTTTAACTTGATATTGTGTTTGGTTTGACAAAAATAAAAAATAAAAAATTTTATTTAATTTTAATAAAGTATTAATGGAACATAAACATAATGTAAATAATATATAAATTATATTGAAAAAAAGTATCAAAAATAAAAATGATAATAGCTACAATCTAATATTTAATACATAATTAGTGCATAAATTATAATGAAATAAAAAAAATGACAAAAATAAACAACAAATTATTACTATCATATGATTTAAAAATCATTAATGATCAATTAATATTTATAGTTTGGTAATGATGATACAAATGTAGATCATTATAATGAATGCATCTGAAGATTTTTCTAGCGTCCTTAATATTCTCGATCTTAATGTCGCATAAATTATTATTTGTTATCATCTATTATGTCTTATTTTGAAAGCTTAATATTGAATCTTTTTAATTTTTTATACATGCAAGTGTCTTTATGATATCTAGTCATAATCTTGATTTTCTATCTAAAATTATATAAGCTATCAATATCATAGACAAAATTAAACTTTGATACTAAGCTAAATAACAAAGAAGTTAGTAGATCATGTGCTATCATAAATAGTACAAGATAAGTGTGTTCATATAATTTTAATTATAATAAAATATTTAAATTCTTATTATCATTATGTGATAGGATGATATAGTAATTGATATTTAAGTATCAAGATAACTCTCTCCTATTTGATAGACTATCTCGTCATTTTCTTCTTGTTAACGGAATAGAAAAGTCATCATCTCCGAATATGATGTCAATGTTTGTATTGGAGAATGACTATAACTATTATACTTTGTATCGTAGTATAAAAATAATTTAGTTAATTTTTTGTTAATGAATCTTTTAGGTTGGTGTCCCTGGTTAATACACTTGGATATAAATGTCAAAATATTTTTTATCAATTTTATCTTAATCTAAAGATATATACAGTCAATCAAATAATTCAAAGTTGAAATGAAAGACTAGAATTTTAAATACTTAAGTTTCATCTTAACAATCATTGTACTAAATGAGAGATATCATCTATACTTGCTAAATATGTTATTTATATTACATATGCATCTAAATGCAATACAAGTAGTGAGAGTGTACACAAAAAATATATGTTCTTTGTGTCATAGTGATGCGTGCGTGAGCGAGTGATTCCGAGCAGAAAATTTAAAGTTTTAGGATTGCACGATTTCGAAGTAAATGAGAGTAATTACCTCAATACAAGTCGGATTGACCCGATTCAAAAAGCCACAGATCAAGGACTCGTAGATTTAGAACTTTCGTGTTTGCAGTATCTCCAAATAAGCTCTGTGGAGTGCATGATTCTAGGAGGAATTGGACGAGGTACTGTTTTGTGGGAATGTTTGTATTTCGGGATAAATGCTGTTCATCACCCAGGTTTAAAAAAAATTTCATCTACCAAGGATAAAGAACTGTTTAAATTTCTACCAAGGATGTTGGATAAAAAATCAAGGTAATAATTCAACTCACAAAGAGGAACTTTCATTCATTCGAAAATAACCACCCTTACAAATGAGAATGTCTCCTTATATAGAGATTACACTCAGAATAAAAAATTAAAAATTAAAAAAAATAAAATAAAAAAAATAAAATAAAAAAATGGGAAATAGGAGTCTTCTCTTCCGCCTTCGAAATTCGTCCACCAATGATAACCAACAAATATCCACTTACAAAGACATCAATGAATTGGGATCATCTTTACTTAACTCATCACAGCAAATTGTAACCAAAGTTAGTCTTGACATGAATAAATATCGATAGTGGATGTTTTGCTGAATGAATCTGCTCAGGACTTAAGGATTGATTAGTAGTCTCGAATGCTCCCGCATCATTATCCCCGGGTTGCTTGAGATTTGTCCTCAAATCTGGTAAGTCTTCATCCTCCAAGTAAGGAGAAAGATCACCAACATTAAAAGTTGTCGAAACTTCATATTCTCCAGGAAGATCAATCTTGTAAGCATTTTTACCAATTCTCTCGAGAACTTCAAATGGACCGGCAGCTTTAGGCATAAGCTTGTTCTTTTTCTGAGAAGGAAATCTTTTCTTCCTTAAGTGTAACCACACAAGATCATCTGGCTGGAAATGAGCATTCCTTCGATGTTTATTAGCTTTCTTATTATAAAACTTGTTAGCCTTCTCGATATTGCTTTGAATCTGTTCATGGAGTTTTTTTCATTGATTCAGCTAGCTCTTTGCCATTAAAGATCACTTGTGAATTAGATGAAATGAGAATTAAATTAATCGGTGTGAGCGGATTGATTCCATATACAACTTTGAAAGGTAATCGACCAGTAGTATAACTTGGTGATCGATTATAAGCAAACTCAGCATGTGCGAGCTTCAAATTCCAATCTTTTAGAGATTTACTAAACATTCCTTGAAGTAACGTAGTGAGAGTGCGATTTGTTACATCCGTTTGGCCATCGGTATGAGGATCACAAGTGGTACTGAATAGAAGTCTGGTCCCAAGCATTCTCTATAAGGTCTTCCATAAATAACTTAAAAACTTAGAATCACGATCAGATACAATGGTCTTCGGAACTCCATGAAGGCGAATGATTTCCTTGAAATAAAGATCAGCCACATGAGATGCATCCTTCGTCTTGTGACATTGAATAAAATGAGTCATTTTAGAAAACCGATCAACGACTACCATAATGACATCTTTTCCCCTCCGAGTTCTCGGAAGAGTCACAATAAAATTTATGCTCACGTCTTCCCAAGGCTGTAATGATACTGGAAGGGGAGTATATAGTCCTTGGTAAAAAAGGCTCTTTGCTCTTTAATAACTTGAATGCCTCAAGATGATAGCATGTACGTCTCCACTCATCTTGGCCAATACAAGTGCTCTTGAAGGATTTCAAGAGTTTTGTTCCCGCCGAAGTGACCAACCAAACTTTCACCATGTGCTTCTCTAATCAACAATTCTCTAAATGAATTCTTCGGGATACATAATCGATTTTCCTTGAAAACAAAATTATTTTGGACATAATTTGTATCTTGAATTCCATGTTTGTAACTATTGATAATAGTAGAGAACTCTGGGTCTTCAGAATATAGTTCTTTCATGGATTGAAAACCTAGAATTCTAGTATCAAGAACAACGAGCATAGAGTATCTTCTTGATAAAGCATCTACAACAACATTAGTAAGACCAGGTTTATACTTTGAAACGAAAGAAAAGGATTGAAAAAATTCTACCCATTTGGCATGTTTTGAGTTGACATTGCGTTGGCCACTAATAAACTTCAAAGCCTTATGATCAGAATGAAGTACAAACTATTTAGGCCTCAAATATTGACTCCAATGATCAAGAGCTCTCACAATGACGTAGAATTTCTTATCATAAGTTGAGTAGTTCGTCTTTGAATCAGTTAACTTTTTACTGAAATATGCCAATGGCCTTTGTTTTTGAACTAGAACGACTCCAATGCCAACTCCACTTGCATCACATTCAATTTCAAACACTTTAAAAAAATTAGGAAGGGCAAGAATGGGGGACTCACATATCTTTTGTTTGATGAGTTCAAAAGCCTAATGAATAGCTCTTGTCCATTCAAAAAAACCATTCTTCATGCATTCAGTGATAGTGACCATGATTGTACTGAAATTCTTCACAAAATGATGATTGAAAAAAGTAAGACCATGAAAACTCCTTATATCGGTGATGGATTTTGGAACCGACCAGGTTTTCATTGTATCCACATTTATTTTATCATCGGAAATTTCATCTTTCGAAACAACATATCCAAGGAATATAATGTTGGAAGAGAAGAACTCACACTTCTGTTTTCTCAAGGCTTTAAAAATCTGCTTCAAATGAGAAATATGCTCCTCCTCGCTTCGACTATAAACAAGGATATCGTCAAAGTATACAACAACAAACTGATCAACAAAGGAATGAAGAATCACGTTCATATGCCTCATGAAATAACTAGGAGAATTAGAAAGTCCGAATGACATAACCACCCATTCATATAAATTTGCCTTTGTCTTGAAAGTTGTTTTCAACTCGTCTCCTTCCCGCATTTGGATCTGGTGATAACCACTTCGTAAATCTATCTTTTAAAACACAGTAGAACCATATAATTAATCAATCATATCATCAAGTCTAGGTATAGGATACATATACTTAATAGTGATGTTTATGGCTCAGCTATTGACATATATTCTGAATGTTTCATCATTCTTTGGTACGAGTAGAGTTGGAACAGAATATGGGCTCATACTTTCTCGAACATGTCCTTTGTAGATAAGTTCATTAACTTGTCTTTACAACTCCTTTATTTTCTTCGGGTTGCATCTATATGCAGCTTTGTTCGGTAGAGTGGCACCGGACAACAAGTCAATTTAGTGCTCAACATCTCTTATTGGAGGTAATCTAGATGACAATTCTTTGGGGAACACATCTACAAATTCTTTTAACAAGGTATTCATTTTCGGATGTATAAGTATTTTTTTATCACTCCTTTTCTCTACCATAAGCAAAGCAAATACATTTTTTGTTTGGTAATGGCTCTCTCAATCTGTGTTTTACTCAAAAAAAGATTTTTCTTACTAGTATTTTTCTCTCCATGTTGATTTCGATGTATCATACTTGGTCTCAAAGATTCAAGAGTAATGCATTTTCGTTCCTTGTGAAAAGATTATGTAATTTTTATGCCTATCATGTACAACATTTCTATCATATTGCCAATGTCTGCCTAACAACAAGTTACAAGCATCCATGGGAATAACATCGCACAAAACTTCATCTCGATAATTATTCTCAATGAAAAATAGTATAAATGCTCGTTTGGTTACTTTCACATTACTTCCTTTGTTAAGTCACTGAAGCTTGTAAGGTTGAGGATGTTTCGATGTTGGTAACATCAGTTTTTTAATCATGGTTGTCTAGGTGATATTGGTGCAGCTTCCTCCATCGATAATCATCATACACACTTTCCTGTTAATAGTATAACGGATGTAGAAGATAATCTCTCTCTGCCCTTCTCTTTAGGAGATATCTCAGCATGTAATGCTCTTCGTATCACTAATAACTCGCCATAATCAGTATAATCAATGATATTCTCTGATTCTTCAGTTTCAGAATCATTTGGGCCACGTTCTTCGCTGGTCTCTTGAAGTTCCAAATCGATCTTCTCATAGCAATGATACTTAAAACACTTCCTTGTGTTACCATTAACTTTCTTGCTGGTCACTTTGACAGGTTCCACCAACTTCTCTTTATCTTTAATTTTTGACAAAACACTTTCATATTTGCTTGAGGAAGCATCCCTAAAATAGGATATCTCCTTCCAGGAGGTTTTGGAAGAAAACCTCTTGCTTTTTTTTTAGTTGTTTCTCAACTTTTATTGCTAGCTTGCAAACATCTTCAAAGGATCAATAAGGCTGAAGTTCAACCAAATCAGTAATTTCCCGATTCATGCCGCCAAGGAATCGAGCTATGATTTGCCCGGGAACTTCTGGAACTTCACATCTCATTATGAGTTGTTCGAACTCACGAATATATTCTTCAATATTCATCACTTGTTGTCTCACGGAATTCAACTTGAAAAACAAATCTTTATAGGTATTGGGCAAAACCCTTTTTTTTATGAGTTTCTTGAGTTTATCCCATGAGTTAATTCGGCTTTTTCTTTCTCTAGCCTGCTGATTTTTAAAATTCTCCCACCATAGAGAAGCATATTTAGTATGTTTCAGAACATTTGTTTTGCACCTCTTCTCATCCGAGTAGGACTTAAAGTCAAAAATTCGTTCAATGGCATAGATCCAATCTACAAAGTTGTCAGGATTGAGACTTCTCTCGAATTCAGTTATATCTATTTTTATCTCACGGTCATTCTTATGGTATCTTCTTCTTCTTCGAACTCGGTGCTAGAGGCACTAGAGTTGCCTCCAGTGAAATCATCATCATCATTGGAATTGTGATGCGAATTTGAATCATCATGGTTTTGCTGAACATAGGGATGCCTTACTGGTTGCTCTTGTCTCGTTGGGTTCTCTAGTAGATTGAGAATTCGATCCATCTGTCTTTGGAGATTCTCTATAGCACAATCTTGCCTTAGGTTGTGCACTTGCTCAAAAGTCAAGCCTCGTGAAACTTATCCGTCATCTATGATAAGTAGAAAATAACAATGCAAAGGAATCATTCAATATAAGTTCAACCTCGAGCTCTGATACCAACTTGATGCGTGCGCGAGCAAGTGATTCCGAGCAGAAAATTTAAAATTTCAGGATTGTATTATTTCAAAGTAAATGAGCATAACTACCTCAATACAGGTCGGATTGACTCAATTTAAAAAGTCATAGATCAAGGACTCGTAGATCTATAACTTTCGTATTTACAGTATCCTCAAATAAGTTCTGTGGAGTCCACGATTTGGGATGAATTGCACGAGGTACTATTTTGTGGGGATGTTTGTAATTCCGGATAAATACAGTTCATCACTTAGGTTTAAAGAAAATTTCACTTACCAAGAATAAAGAACTGTTTGAATCTATACAAAGGATGTTGTATAAAGAATCAATGTAATAATTCAACTCACAAAGAGGAACTTTCATTCATTCAAAAATAATCACCCTTACAAATGAGAATGTCTCCTTATATAGAGATTACACTCAGAATAAAAAATAAAAAAAAATAAAATAAAAAAAATAAATAAAAAAAATAAATAAAAAAACGGGAAATAGGAGTCTTCTCTTCAGCCTTCGAAATTCGTCCACCAATGATAATCAGCAAATATCTACTTCCAAAGACAACAACGAATTGGGATCATATTTCATTAACCCATCACAGTAAATTATAATCGAAGTTAGTCTTGACATGAATAAGTACCGATAATGAATGTTTTGCCGAATGAATCTGCTTAGGACTTAAAGATTGATTAGTAGTCTCGAATGCTCCCGCATCACATAGAAAATCGTTTGGAATTATATAAAAGAAATTTATGTATCTTAGTTTGAATCACCAATAATAAGTTGGTCACTCTTACTATTGATTAGTTGGATATTATATATTGGTAGCCAACACATGATTTCATCATTAGATATGTATAATTTCAACGGATGTTCACTTTTTTTTGGAATTTTTTTAGCTCCATAGATAAACATAGATTGTTAAATTCTTATTGTCTAATAGATGTCTTGAAATATTTTAGTGAATGTCTTATTTTTTCTAATTTTTGTGAAATAATTTTTATTATTGTCTGTATAATCAATACAGGCAATAATAAATTATTGCCTGTATATTACGTGACACATGCACTTAATGTGAAAAATTATATTAGATCTATCTTTAATAGTCTTAATTAATATATTAATAGATATTCCATTATTAAAAGTATTATTGAAAATGATATTAAATATTTTATTTTGAATTTTATATTTCATAAAGATTTGTGTCACTCTCATACGTGGCTGAGTAATAATGATGATGAATAATCTCAGAAAATATTAAATTTTTTTAATTAAATTTCTATTTAGTCTACATAATAGGTGGTGAGATTCATATTTTTTTAATTATATCAAAGAAAAATATATTTTGTTCGGACAATATCCAATATTATTTTACCGAGAATGTTCCTATTTCTTGGAATAATTACAAAAAAATAAATACTTTTATAGATACATCCATACATATATACACACACACACACACACACCTATGTATATATATCTTTATCTATATATAATATATCACACATGGCTTCAGCATGTGTGAGGGAGTCGTTGAGACTTAGGAATATGAATATATAAATATTTTATTCATAATTATATACATATAAATATTGTACCTGAATGAGTATTGATATATATGTATGATGATTTACATGTACTTAGATAAAAAGTAGCCATGTGTGAACTTATATCGACCGAGCTTTCTCACTCTGTCCTGGGACCCCTTTTAAGTACAGGTCTAAGACAGATGACAGACCCACATGTGGGATCACACGTGTGAAGGGAAGTCGGTTGTGCATTGAATAATAGATTATTTATTTTTATTTCGCTGAGCAAATAAAAAAAATATATGTTATATTTGAGAATTATTTTATTGCACATTTTGTTATGTGATGAAATGAATGAGATCTCTTGGGGGATGAGGTTTCTCAGTTTGCTATCAGAGGATTAGTATACGATTACCTATAACTTAGAAATTAGTTCAAGTTTGATGGTGTGGTAGGAAAGTTTAGATATATAAATATTTAATACTCAGGAAAAAAAAGGAACACTAGAGTAAAGAAACATAACCTTAGTGGTTTAGAAAATGAAAAAATATTTTTAAAATGAAAAATTTATTATCAGTTATCATGTACACTAATAATAGGAAATAAATGTGATTTCCAAATTATTATTTGACTTATGTAGATGAAAAATAGAGCACGTGGATACAGAGACGTTCACAAAATAAAGATCAACCCCCAGTCATCTTTGACCAACAGGTTTTCATATAAGCTGTGGGTGTCGCTGTTATCACGATTGCATAGACTAGTATAGTTGGAGGCCAAAAAGGACCTAGTAATCTCCAAAGATTCAAGGCAAATCATCCTTTGACATTTGTGAGAGGAGTGGACATAGTGATAGTAAATCATTAGTTATGATAATCTAAGAAGCACAAATATGGATACGGACACGAGGATATGACACATGAGTATATGAGGACACGACAAATTTCAAAAAATTAGGATTCTGATACGGCTAAAATACATCATGATAAATTACATATTGCATATTACAAAAATCATGCATATATATATATATATTCCATATTTAAATATTGCATATTTATCATTATATTTAAAATCATGCATTTAAAATCAAAATAAATTATATTACATACTTCAAAATTATTTATTTTTTATATTTTACATTTTAATTAAACAAATAATCATAATTAAAAATTAAAATAATGGATTTAAACCTCCTCCCAATGTTACCTTTTTGAAATCCCTCGCAATTGGCATCGTTGGCCACTCAGCGCTATCGGTGTCATTGGCTATTCGAGTTGTTGGAGTTGATGTTGATTTTATAATTAACCGAAGGTTTACGACGTGTCGGATACGTAACCGACGCATCTATTAGATATGCCATGTGGCGTATCAGACATGGATTGGTCAACGATATGCCACTTGGCATATCAGACATGTATCCAACATGTGTCTGTATCGTGTCCACATGTCAGACACGTGAACACGGTTGTATAGTGACACATTCATGCTTCTTAGGTGACATGTTGAGAAAAACTTTGATGAGTCATTGCAGGTGAGGTGTCAAATGGGCTGGGTCGGCCAGACACAGTTTTTGGCCGCCCAATCGTGCATTCGTGCCGGGCCCGGCACAACATGGTACGGTAACCGTACCATGCTTGGCCCGACACGGGTTCTTCAGGCCAGGCCTAGCACGGCCCGTAGGCCCGATCAATTAAAAAATCTTGCCTGCTCGAGCTCGTACGGGCTCGGTTTTAAATTTTAATAATTCTTTTAAAGATAATGTTATTTTATATAAAATTATTTACGTATTTATTATTTAGAAAATTATAATTAGTTATTATACTTTAGTTAATCACTTTGGCCATGTTTGTTTTTTTGGCTTAATGATGAAAGCAAATCACTTACAGCGTTAAGCTAAAATCTATTTTATTTTAAAGATTTGTCACAAATGTTTTTAAAAAATGCTAAAATAATTAAGCACATTTTTTTGGCCTTTTCTATTCAGAAAAAGCCATTCGAAAAATATTGATCCAGCATTTTTCTCATTTCCATTTAAAAATTATTTTATTTTATTTATTTATTATTATTATTTTTGACTTTATTTTATTTTTTGTTATTTTTATTTAATAACATTATAATAAATTAAATTCTCTCTTTTAGAAAATTATTATTTAATGGATGTAACATATATACATACTAGAGGTTTTATGACACCATATCATAATATACGTTATTGGTTGAGTGATTTTCGTAGTGGTGGTAAAACTATAGGAATAGATGAGATATTTAATTTATGTCATGCAAGAATAAGAAATATCATTTAACGTGCATTTGGTGCTGTCAAGGCACATTTTCTAATATTGAAGAAAATGATACCTTATTCATATGCTACACAAACAAAAATAAGCATGACATGTTTCTGCATTCACAAATTTCTTCAAGTCTCAGTTGCAGATATATTGTTTTGTGTATATGACACTGAAGAGGAATTGGAAAATGACAGTGAAAATCGAAACAAGGCTTAACAATCAATAACTTCTTTAAAGCTGTTGATCAAGAGTTCATGCTATAATTTTGAGACTATATTGCAAATGAACTATTTCAAGTGTTTAATTAACTTATCATTTTAACTTTTATCATTGTATAAAATGAGATATTAAATGCAAGTATCAATTATCATTTTAGTTTTTTATCATGGTATGAAATGTGATGTTAAATATAAGTATCAAATATTATGACTTTAGATATTTAAAATTTATACTTAAATTTGCATGTTTTTTATTAAATATATATGAATATGCATTTGAATTAAAATATTTTAAATTTACCTAATCTTTATCTTTTTAGTTTTTTAATGTTGATGAAATGAGATTAAATATTGACATCAAATGTGATATCTTTATATATTTGAAAATATGTAGTTAACATTTCTTAATATATTAAGTTGTTAAGATGTTAATTTTTAGTATATAAAAAACTTACAACTTAATTCTTAATAGAGATAAAATATTAAAAAAAAACTACTTAATACTTAATACTATTAAGTATCATTTAGCATTACCCGCAAAAAAGTTCTATTCAACATTAAGTATAAAAAACAAACATCACATTTATGTTTAAAATAATTTTAATTTTAATTTAATACTTAATGCTTTAAATTTTTTTTAATGTTAATTGTATTTACTTTTTAGTATTTGCTATTTAGTAAATGTTAATTGTTTTTAATATTTTATAATTTATAAAAGTGTATCAGTGACTCAGTGTATGTGTATTAGACTATTAGACATCAGTGTAAGTGTTTTAAATATTTACATATGAATTAAAAAACATTATAACTTACATATGAAAAAAATTTTTAAAGCAATGCAAAATGAAAAAAAAATTAAATATTCAAGTTTACATTTTCAAATATTACAACTAAAAATTAAATTAAAACAAATGACAAAGACAAATACAATGTAAATAAATATGAGTAAATCAAAATCAAAAATTAGAATCAGACATAAGCATAAAACATAACACATAAGTGTCACAATTTGACAATCGGTAATCGTCAAGCATCAACGTAATCAATCATCAATCATCACATTATTATAATCCTCAATATCAATATCACTATTATCATATGAATTATTATTAATAATTAACTTCTTTACTTTTGCTGCAGTCCCGACACAATCCTGGATGTCCAAGATAGAATCTTTTTATTCCTTCATATATGCTAAAACATTAATAATATCTGGACATAATCTTGATCGTTTATTCGAAATCACATTCACTGCAACAGAAAAAGTAGACTTCGATACTACACTCGACACTGGAGGAGTCTTATTTTCTGTGCTATCTTAGATAGCATGGAAAAGATTGACTCGTATGATTTTTATCACTGTAATATATTAATATTTTTATTATCAAAATATAATAGGATTGAGTAGTAATTGATATCTAAGTACCAAGATATCTTGTTCCTATTCGATGGTTCACCCATTTGTTTCTCCCTCGCTAATTGAATGGAAAAGTCTTCATCTTCGAATATGGTATCCATGCCCGTACTCGAAGCCTCACTACTACCATTATTATACCTAATATCGTAGTATGTAAAAAGTTCAATCAACTTCTCGTGAATGAACTTTTCAGGTGGATCTTTTTGGTTCATGCACGAGAAAATATAAGTCAAAATATTCTCTATCATTTCTATATTAACTTTAGGTTCTATGCAGACAGTCAGACAATAAAGAGATGAAATGGTGGACCAATACTTTAAGTACTTGGTTTTCATCTCTACAATCATATTGCTAAGTGTCGGGTCATCTCGATACTTCATAAAAATAACATTAATATTATATATGCACCTTAGTGTAATGTAAGTCGTGAGAGTATAAATTGACGAACACATATTCGTCGTGTCATAAAAAATATTCAGGAATTTTATAAATGAAATTTTTGCAGCTTATTCAGTGTCGTAAATAATAAGTTCGTCACTTTTATTATTGACGTAGTTGGATATTACATATTTGTATCCAACACTTGACTCAAACATCACATAAGTATAATTCTAACGCTGTCTCACATTTGATTGGAATTTTTTTTGAGATTCAAAGTCAAACAGAGACTATCGAACTCTTGTTGTTTGTCAGGTGTACGAATATATTTTAGTGGATTATGTATGTTTTTTAATGTGGGGGTATACACTTTCATCCCCGCTTGTACAATTAGAATAATCACATGACACATGTATCTAACGTGAAAAATCTCTTCTAATGATCTATCTTTAATAATCCTAACAAACATGTTAATCATTATTTTATTATTAGATGTATTATCGAATGTGATATTATAAATTTTATTTTGAATTTTATATTCTTTAAAGATTTTTATTATGCACTCAAAAATGACCAGACTATTATTAGGATGGATAATCTCAAAGAATTCTAAAATTTTTTTATTTAGAGTCCTTTTTGAATCTACATAGTGGGTGGCGAGACATGCATAAGATGCATTATCATGATTAGTTCAGATATCGGACTTCACGGACACCACTCAACTTTAATTACTAAATTCATTAATTATTATTTATCTTATTAACTTATAATATTTTAGTATGTCATTCCTAGATGTGAACTTAGGAATCCTATGATATGCAAGCTGAAAAAAAATCTGGTTGATACTTAATACTCTTGAATTCTTCGAAAATCTAATCGTAAGATCCATCATGATGATCAGTTTGTCCATGCCTTTATTCTCAACTTGCTGCGGTATATGAATGGGGTAAGTTTTAAGACTGAACTGGAATCATCCTAAAAAACCTGCCGCTGAGTAAGGGTTTCCTAGGACTTAATGTACTATGTTTTTTGGTGCATAGTTCAGCATGCCACTTAGGTGCTCAGTCCCACATGAACTCTTACAACTTAAAATTTTCTTACAATATTTGTACTGTGTCGATTCTTCATCGACACGCTTAAATTTTTTTTGTTTTATTATAGTAAAGTGAGTCTAAACATATGAAGTCCTAATTTTTTGTTTTTTAGATGTTTGGTTTGCGACGATTGAAGAAATCAAAGTTTTGGCAGCATCAGATCTTTGTGTATGATTTTTATTTTCTAAATTTAAATTAATTTACTTTTATTATTTAAATTATTATTTGTCATTTTTTAATTTTTTTAGATTAGAGAGTAGAGTAAAGAGAGAGAGAGACTAGTTAATTTAAGTTAACAATTAACTAATTAATTATTTAAAAAAAATATGAAATACTCATAAAGTGTAAAACAAAATGCGTATAGCCGTATACTATAGCTTTTTTGAATTTTCACTGGCCACAACTCACGCACTATAAGTCAGAACACCAAATCTGAGTTGTGAGTCCCGAACAGCCAAGCCGAAATCCAGATATAAAGAAAATTAGGGGAAAGTGAGAGAAAATTAGGGGAGAGAGAGAAAATTAGGGGAGAGAGAGAGAGTGAGGAAGAGCATGCTTTACAAGCAAGAGAATGAGATGATTTATGTTTTTAAAAACATAAATCTTAGAGAGGGGGGAGGGGTTTATAGATATATAAAAAGATTTTTTTTTAAAAACAAATTTTTTAATGATTTTTTTAAATATTTAATAAATAATAAAGTGGCAGAATATCCCTAGGGCCGTCAAATTTTTCCCCATAGCCATTTGAGGCAAAATTCAATGGCTTATATTTAAATTTTATAATTTTTTTTATTGTTTGGGTAGGTTCGACCGTCGAACAGACCCAAACGGTCCATTCGAGAAGCTTCGGCTTCTCGAATAGCAGTTGGGGTGGACTCGAACTCGGGTCAAAAAAGACCACCGACCCAATATTGGGACTAACTAAAAAATTGGATCCGTCTGGTCTCGGCTTAGTGGTTAAGGTCGGGCCATCATGTTGGCTGGGTCAGGGTGATTCTTGGTTCGTGTCGAGTAATCGTACCCACGAGCCTTGGTATCGGGCCGTGTCTGGCCCGACACGGCATGGCACGGGTATGTGCATGGGTTATTCCCATGTTGTGTCGTGCTTGGCCGGGCTGGCCCGACACATTTGGCATCTTTAATTGCAAGTGATTTTTTTCTTGGGAACTAATGTGAAAATTAATTAGATATGTAAAGATATTGAGTTAGAGACCTCTGAGTTTTTTAATCATGACAGACCATAGGGTCATGAACATGTCGGGTTTTGATATAATTCTTGGCATAGACTAGTTAACAGCACATTGAGTTATTATTTATTGTGATCGTAGAAAAATTAATATCCACATATCAGATAATGTATGTGTTGTATTTTAGGGAGATAAACATGTTGATTTACTCTAGATTATATATAATTCTAAATGACATGAACAACTTATGGGTTGTCTGAGATGTCTCATCCTAGAAGAAGAGGAGACATTGAATATGCATCTTCTAAGGATAGTTTGTAAATACGAGAATATTGTTTCAGATGAATTATCTGGATTACACCCTCACATGAATATTTATTTTAGTATTGAGTTATATCCTGATACATCATCCATTCCTATGGCTCCATATAGGATGCCATCGATTGAATTACAAGAATTCAAAGTTCAGAGTTTTATTGAAAGATTTAGTAGTTATACATTCCCTATTAAATAAAGTAATTGAAATTCAGAAATAAGATGCAAAAATATTATTCATATAGAACTGAGTAGAGGTTGGTACATTCGATGAAAGTTGGATTGTTCATATGGTTGGTAGTTCTTGGATTAGGGGACGAATTGTGGTTCCCTAGATAGTAAAATTGAGAGATGAGATTCTTAGAGAATTTTATTGTTCTCATTTTATGGTGTATTCGGGTGGCACAAACATGCATAAAAATTATCGTCAGTATTACTGAAATGGGATGAAGAGATACATCGGGAATTTTGTTCGACGATGCCTCACGTGTCAACAGATAAAGGATGATCATCAGAAGTCAGCAAGATTTCTCTAGCCTTTGGAGGTATCAGAGTGGAAATGAGAGCATATCACAATAGATTTTGTGATTCACTTGTCACGGACATCAAGAAAACATGATGCTGTATGAATAATTATGGACTGACTTATTAAGTCAGCATACTTTCTAGTAATGTGGACGACCTTCAACATGAAGAATTGTGCATGTTATACTTACGAAAAATTATCCGATTACATGGAGTGTCAGAATCTATTGTATCGGACATAGATCTCAATTTTATGACTTTTTTTTGAAAGAGTTTTTAGAAAGTAATGGGAACACAGTTGATAATGAGCATTATTTTTCATCTGCAAATATACAGTTAGTCAGAAAGGATCATACAAGGTTTGGAAGATATGTTGTGAGAATGTTGTCTAGATTTTAAAGATAACTGAGAAGAATATCTGTATTTATTTGAGTTTGCATATAACAATAGTTATCGGGCAAGTATCCAAATGATATCATATGAAACATTGTATGGAAGATCATGTCAATCTTCAGTTTGGTGGGCTGAGGTAGGAGACAGATCCATCATGAGTCCATATGTGATTAGAGATACATTAGAGAAAATATATTTGATATTATGTTTTCTTATATCTCAAAGTCGACAGAAAAATTATGCTGATAGACGACAGTGATTTTTATAATTTGAGGTGAGATATTATATTTTCTTGAAAGTAATGCCAAAAAGGAGAGTAGTTAGATTTGACAAAAATGAAAAGTTATCATCAAGATATATTGTGCCTTTTAAAATGCTTGAGAATGTGAGTTTGATTACTTATCGATTGATATTATTACTATATTTATCTGGTGTCCATGAGATATTTCACGTCTCTATACTTAGGAAATATATTCCCGATTCAACTCATGTAATAAATTAGGATGAACTCGTTATTGATGTAAATAAAATATTTAAAGAACTGCCAATGCATATCATTGATAGTCGAAACCAACTTTTACGACGCAAGACTGTGAGACTAGTAAAAGTGATATGACAGTATTAAGGAGTGTGTTTTAGTAATTTAATAATTATTTAACTTCAATATATGTTTATAATTGTAAAGTTCTATATGTGAGAATTTTGAGACGAAATTCTTTAAGGAGCCGAGAATGTAAAATGGGCAAAATGATAATTTTGTAGAAAAAATATGGGCAAAATGATAATTTTGTAATAAGAAAAATAAGCTGAAAATTTTAGAATCCTGATGATAAATAAATTTTGTTATTGAATTTGTTTTAGAAAATATAACTACGGTGACAAATTTCATCAAATAAAAAATGAAGTTATTTTTTTAATTATTTAAATAATTATTAGAATAATTAGAAAAAAAAGAAACGTAAAGATTGCACCATGACGTCGGCACATGGCAGCACATGTGCGGTCCAAGCATCACATGCAAAAAATAATAATAATAAGTTTTTTAAATATATTATTTTAATAAAAAAAAATGATGGGAATCCGAAAAATGGGATGACGAGAAAAAAATAAGAACATACTTTGAGGAAAGAAAGACAATGCAAAAGAAAAAAGAATAAAAGTTTCGTTGATTTTTTTTTGATCATAATAGATTATTTTGGAGTTAGAATAAAATACTCTAAGAACTAAAATTGTTCTACGCAACGAAATTTTTAGTTTTATATCAAATTTATAAAATTTTTGTGAAATATTTTAAGAGGTAGTAGTATACTCCTATCAGAATTTCTTTTTATTTAAAGATCATAAATGATCATGTTTTATATTTCAATTCGAACTGTTTAGAAATTTCATTAGGAATAGTTAATTGGTAAAAATTTCTGTGTTTCAGTTAGTAAAATATATTGCAGTATGAATTGGATTTGGATAGTTTAACTATGTCTGAAATGTGGTTTAATCGTAAATGACATGTTTATATTTCATATGCACGAGAACATTCTATATAAATGGGTGGGTGCATGACACACACACACACACACATATTAAGTTATAATAGATTGTATTTTGTAAACTTGAATTTGGACAATGTCCAGGTTGAGTTACGTGGTGATTTTTGGAAAATATCTAAGAATTTTTTTTTTTCCAGAAAATATCCACTATAGTATTCGGAGGTCCATATTTCTTGGAGTATGTCCAAGAAAAATTTATTTTGTTCGGAGAATGTTCAATATTGTTTTTCGGAGGAAGTTTATATTTTTTGGAATAATTTCAAAAAAATTAATATTTCTATAGACACACACACAAACACATATTTATATTTATATATAATATATCATACTTGACTTCAGTATGTGTGAGGAATTCGATGAGACTCGGAAATATGAGCATATAAATATTCATTTATTATTGCATTCATATAAACATTATATTTGAATGAGTGTTAATATATATGCATGATGATTTACGAGCACTTAGATAGTTAGTAGTCCTGTAAGAGTTTATCTCTACTAAATTTTGCTCACTCCGTTACAAGATTCCTTTCAGGTATAGATCCAAGATAGATGACAGACTTATATACGGGATCGTACGTGTGAAGGGAAGCCTATTGTAACTTGAATAATAGATTATGTATTTTTATTTTACTGAGTAAATAAAATAAGAAAAAAATATATATTAAATTTGATAAAATTTTATTTTATTGCATATTTTGTTGTTTGATGAAATGAATGAGATCCCCTGAGGGATGAAATGTCTTAGTTGGGCTAGACATCATTTTCATGTCGTTCCTTGTGCAATGCTCAGGCCTCCTGTCTCAATTTGCACCTCTGGGTTTGACCCAAGATAAAACTTTGCATGACCGAACCATGCATTTCGAGTAACTTAGGCTAGCCTGAGTTAGTTGTAGCCCGTAGGTAGGTTGTAAAGGCTAGTGCTACTGCGCTAGCTTGCCCTAGCTAGCTAGGCTATCCTATAGTCATGGGCTGGTTGTGGTGGCTTGCTTAGAAGTGGTTGTCTCGTCTAGGTCCAATCTAGTCTCTAGAGTTCGAAACTAGCCTGGATGGCCAATGGCAAGCCTATCCTATAACTATACATACATATATGTATGTATATGTGTAAATATATATATATATATATATATATATATGTATGTATGTATATATATATATATAATTAAAAAATAAATTTTTTAAAATATAAAGTACAAATATAATGTGTATGAATTTGAACATAACAAATACTTTTAAAAAGTACAATGATATTTGAAAATGTAAATGTAAATTCTTAAAAAATATATAAAAAAAATTGTAAAACAAAATGCATTTCATTGCACCATTAGTATCATAATGTCATGCTCTAGTTTGATTTGTGGCATCAAGTTTTAGTTTTAATTAATTTTATGTATGTCATTATCTAATTGTTGTTCTTGACTAAGAAGCAGGAACAAGGACACGAGGATACGACACGGCATGATACCGGGATACGACAAATTCTAACAAACTAAGATACAGATACGGCTAGGATATGACATGATAAAAAAATAAAATTAAAAATAAAAATTATTTTCTTTATAAATATTAGATATATTATAAAATAAAATATTATATAAAATAAATATATTTTTTTATTTTATTATATCAGATAATATTTATAATTATCTTATTTTATATGAAAATATATATATTTTTATTTTATAAAATAAATATATTTTATTTTATATTATAAAAATCACGCCCCAACCAACACCGCCCCTCCCCCCCAGAATCTCGCTCTGCCTTCCCACAAAATCACGCCCTGCCTTCCCACAGAATCATGCTTTATAGTTCTTATGACATATTTATACACGTGGATATAAATTTGATAATTTTTTTATCAATTCGATGTCAACCTTATGATCCATAAATACAGGTAAACAATAAAGAAATTTGATTGGATGATCATTATTTAAATTTTTTTTATCCATCTCAATAGTTGTCTCTAAAAAAGAGATATTCTTTATATTGGTTAAAGTTACTACTAATGTTGCATATGTATTTAAGTGTAATATATGTTATTGGAGTGTGTACTGACGCATATATGTTCGTTGTAAGATAATTTTTTTTATGAATTCTAAAGAGGAAAATCCTATGCCTAAGTATAATTTTTTAATTATTATTTCTTTAATTTTATTATTAACATAATTAGATATCATATGTTGGCAACTAACATATGCAATTAATATTAGATATATAGAATTTTAATGGTTTTTGATATCAAGTTGAAATTTTTTCTTTTTAGGCTTACTAATGTAGATAGATTATAAACATTTTATAATTTATTAGATGTTCTAATATATTTTATAAATTTCATATTTTTATTAATGAGACAAATATTTTGAAGCCAACATATACTATTAGCTTTATTATGTGTTATATATGCTTAATATGGAAAATATCAATTAAGGGATCATCTATGATGATTCTTACTAAAATACCTATTATGATATTATTATTTGAAATTGTTGGACAATCGCGCTTCCACGGGTAGTGAGATTAAGAATAGAAAACAACAGAAAACACAGAAACAAGCAATATATATATATCCCAAACTACAAGCATCCACGACAGAATCAAAATGAGAAATCAACACAGAAATAACGTGGTTCGCTAGTCGCTCAGTACGACTAGCTAACTCCACCAGAAAATACTTATGCGTTACAGATTAAAACCAAGAAATAACGTATTACAGTATGCAGCATTCGGCAGTCGCGAAATCGCGCAGAGAGAGAGGAAAACGAAGATAAACAGTTCAACCGGGTCAAAAAACAGCCGCCCGAAAAACAAATATAAATCATTTTATACAAAAAATAAACAGCCGGTTCATTTAACCGAAGCGGGTCGGATCATGGACCGGGCCAGGCTCTGCTCCAAAAATTTCGGCCCGCTGACCGGTTAGCGGGACCTCCATTATTGTGCTACTGCTGCATCCCCGAGCTTTTAATATTTCATTTCCTGCACTTATATGAAAATATTAAAACAGATTATTAAGTAAAAATAAATTACATATACAGCAGAAATATTATTAGATATTATGCTATATATTTTATTTTATATCTCATATTTTTTAAAATCTCTTGATAGACACTTGTATACGACATGGATGGAGAGGTCTCTTTGGGTGGGGCCTACTCAGACACACATTGTTACATGAGGATGATGAATTTGACGAAATACTAATAATCTTTTATTTAGTTTTTACTTATAATAAATAAAATGGGTGATGATTTATTCAAATGAATTATTATTATAACTAGTCCAAATGTTCTATATTACCGAGATTATTTTATTTTTTAAGTTTTTTAATTATTAATTATTTTTATATTTTATAAATTTTTATTATGGTAGTAATACATGTGGATATTTGGATCTTACAATAAATGGTCTTAAAGTATTTTTGCATACAATGAACTAGTCCATAATCTTCCATAAATTTAAGCAGTAGATCCATGCTAGCAGCTAGCTGTTAGCCTAGCCATGCCTTCTCTTGAAATCCCATGGCAATAAATAAAGGAGATCAATAAATATGTACTTGATTCAAATTTAATGATTTCATTATTTTGTTGGTTTTGCCCGTGATTTATTATATCATATATTTTTTGGTTTATTATTCTGTATGTTTCTTAAGTTGTTCATTCCCATCACTAGTCTTTAAAGTATATATTTTTTATAATATATACAATATGCCATATTTTTTTGGCTCTTTTAAAATTTTTATTTTTTATAATATTAAAGTGAATCCATAGTTCCATACTAATGATTTTCATTTATTAATCCTAGACTAGAGGTATCAAATAGGCCGGTATGGGCTGACCTGACCCAGTCTGGGCTGACATGGTACTATAACAATGTCGTGCTTAGCACAACACGGCCTTAGCAGAGCTGGCCCGATTATTTAGGTTTTTGGGGTGGGCCATGCTTGGAAAGGCAGGATCCAGCCCGTTCGGGCCTAGCTTGGGGTTGGGTTTGGCTGCTTGGGTTAGGTTTGGGGTGAGTTTGAGCGTTCAGGCCTAGTTTTGGCTTGGTTTGTGCTGTTTCAAAAATTTTTAATCCAAAATTTAAAATTATTAAACAATTTAATTTTAATTATTTAATACTTTATTAAAATAATTAATGAATTATTTAATTTTTAATTTATTAAATTTAATATAACATAAACAACTAAAATTTAAAAAGTAATTGTGTTTGAATTAATAAAACTATAACATTAATATAATTTAATGCAAATCACAAAAATATAAGTATCTGAATCAAGTATCAAAGTAAAATGATAAAAAAAATAAACAAAAATAATTTAAAAATGATAAAAAAAAATTAAATATAAATCTCGTCAGCGTATTATCAATAATGATATCAATATTAGTGTATCAATATCAATATGTAATAGACAATAAAGTAGGCTCAGATGCTTAGCTTAATCATCAATGTCTCAAAGTAATCTCATATCAGTGGTTAATCGTCATCAACATCAATATCTCACAAATCATCATCAGCAGCCAATTCCTTCATTTTTGATGTAGTCCCAGCATGATCCTTAATGCCCAAACTCGAATTATCCCGATCTTTTTTGCATGCTAATGTCTCAATAATATTTAGTCTTAATCTGTATCTCCTATTTGAAATCACATTCATTATTATAAAAAAAATAGAGTTCGTTGCTACGCTCGATACTGAAAGAGTCAATAGATCCCCGTGTCATCTTAGATAGTATGCGATAGGTTGGTTTATATGATTTTTACTATTATAAAATATCAAGATCCTTATTATCGGAATGTGGTAGGACTAAGTAGTAATTGGTATCTAAGTACTGAGACAGCTCACTCATAATTGACAATCCATCATGTCGTTTTTCATTCGCTATCTGAATTGAAAAGTCATCATCTCTGTATATGACATCCATGTTTGTATATGACATCCATGTTTGTTTATGTCAACCGGGTCGGACAGGCTCGGCACGAGGCACGACATGATTTGGTCGTGCCTCGGCCAGCCCGACATGGGAATTTTTCGTGTCGTGTCCGACCACGACACCAATCGTGTCGTGCTGTGCCGAGGCCAGCCATGCCTCGTGTCGTGCCTGGCTTGGTACGGTTCCGTGGCATTGCTCGTCAACACGATACACCGATGATCAATCGCACCGCCAGCGTCATACGGAAATGGGAAACCGCATGGGCAGGGGTCCGAATACACTCCGACTCAATTAGTGGGCCCGCATAAACTCCTCCCCACCACGGTTCAAAAAAAAATTTGAATTTTAGCCGTTGGATTTCGCTTCCAACGGCTTGGGGGTAGAATCCGACGGACCTCATGATTCTGCCCCCTAATTTTAAATAAAAATAAAAAAAACATCAAAATTATTTTTTTTAAGAAAAAAAATTATTTCCTTTAATCTATAAACCCCCCATCTCTCTATAAATTATATATTTTTTAAAAACATTTATTCTCACTCTCAAAATTTTCTTAAAGCTATTGGTCTTTTCTCTCTCGGGATTTCGTCATTCGGCTCGGCTTTTCAAGACTCACAACTCGGGTTTAGAAGTTTGAACTGGACTGTGGTACACGAGATCTATCTCACTGTTTTACGTGTATTTTTAATTTTTGTTTATTATTTAACTAAAATTTTTAACTTAATAATTAATAATTTAAAAAAATAAGTATTTTTGTTTATTCTCTCTCTATAGTCTTTCTCTACTTTGAATATCTAAATCTATCATCTAGGCTCTACCTTTTGTTTAACAAAAATTAAAAAAAATAAAAAATACTAATGAAACATATTTAAATTTAGAAAATAAAAATCTTACACAAAGGTCTGATGCTGATGAAACTTTAGTTTCTCCAGTCATCTCAATCAAACATCTAAAAAAATAAAAAACTAGGACTTATGTTGTTTGGACTCATTTTAATATAATAAAACAGAAAAAATGTTAGGGGTGAGAAAGAAGAAATGACACAATACAAATATTGTATGAGAAATTTAACTTGTAAAAATTTGTTTGGGATTGGGCACCTTGAGACGCATGTCGAATTATGCTCTAAAAAATATGGTGCATTAGATCCTAGACAAACCCAACTTAGCACTGTATTTTTTGAGACTGGATCAAGTACAGTCTCAAAGTTTACTCTCTTCATATACCACAGAGAGTTGGGTAGGGAATACATGACCAAACTTATAACATTGATGGGTCTTCTGATTAGATTTTTAGAAGATCCAAGGGTAATAAGCATCATGCAGACATATTTTCAGCATGCTTATCATTGGATTCCTAAGAACACATCTAGGAACGACATACTTAAATTTTATAAGTTAGAAAAACAAAAAATAATTAATGAATTTATGGCATATAGTGAAGTAGTGTCCGTGATATCTGATATCTGGACAAGTCGCAATGAATCATCTTATACAATTCTCACCGGCACTATGTAGATTTTAATTGGATAATGAATATAAAAATTTTAGGATTCTCTGAGATTCTTCATCCTCATGATAGCCTGACCATTTTTGAGTGTCGATGAAAATTCTTAGAGAATATAAAATTTAAAATAACATTTCTAGTATCACATTCGATAACGTATCTAATAATGAAGTAGGAATTAACATGTATGTTAGGAATATTAGAGACGTACCATCAGGAGAAATTTTTCATGTCATATATATGTATCACGTGATTAACCTGATTGTACAAGTGGGTATGATTGTGTATTCTTCTGCGTTAGATAATATACGCAATACATTAAAATATATTCGTGCTCCTCGTAGATAACAAGAGTTTTGTAGTTACTATTTGTCTGTGAATCTTAAGAAGAAGAAATTTCAATCGGATGTCAGGCACAGTTAGAATTATATATACCTGATGTTTGAGTTATATATTGGATACGAACACGTGATAACAAACTACGTCAATAGTAAGAGTAACTAACTTATTATTGACGACACTGAATAGGTTTAAGGAATTTCATTTTTGAAATTTATACAGATTCTTTATGACATGACGACCATGCGTTCGTCGATTTATACTCGCACGACTTACATTATACTTATGTGCATATGCAAAATTAGTAGAATGTTTAGGAAGTATCGAGCTGACCCGATATTTAGCCATATGATTGCAGAGATGGAAACTAAGTACTTAAAGTACAAGTCCGCCGTTTCATCTTTTTATTGTCTCACTGCATGCATGGACCCTAGGGTTAAGGTGGAAGGAGTAGATAATATTTTGACTTATATTTTTTTGTGCATTAACCTAAAAGACTACCTGAAGTGTTCATTCATGAGAAGTTGACTGACATGTTTAAATACTATGATACTAGGTATGCTGGTAGCAGTAGTGAGACTAAGTACGAACATTGTTACTGATGCTGGAGCATTCGAGACTACTAATCAATCCTTAAGTTCTGTGCAAATTTCCTCGGCAAAACATTCAATATCGGTACTAATTCATGTCAAGATTAACTTTGGTTACAATTTGCTGTGATGGGTTAAGGAAAGGTGATCCCAATTCGTTGCTGTCTTTGGAAGTGGATATTTGCTGGTTATCATTGGTGAAAAAATTTCGAAGGCTGAAGAGAAGACTAATGTTTTTCATTTTATTTATTTATTTTTTGATTTAATTTTATTTTTTTAATTTTTCATTCTGAGTGTAATCTCTATATAAGGAGACATTCTCATTTGTAATGGTGATTATTTTTGAATGAATAAAAGTTTCTCTTTGTGAGTTGAATTATCTTGATTCTTTATCCAAAATCCTTGGTGGTGAATCAAACAGTTCTTTATTCTTGATAGGTGAAATTTTGTTTAAATCTAGGTGGTGAACTGTATTTATCCAGAATTACAAATATTCCCACTAACACAGTGCCTCGTTCAATTCCTCCGAGAATCGTGCAATCCATAGAGCTTATTTGGGGATACTGTAAACATGAAAGTTGTAGATCTATGAGTTTTTGATATGTTGTTTTTTGAATCGGGTCAATCCGACTTGTATTGAAATAGTTACGCCAATTTACTTCAAAATCGTGCAATTCCTGGAATTTTAAATTTTTGCTCAGAATCATTCGCCCATGCATGCATCAAGTTGGTATCAGAGCTCAAGGTTGAACTTATTTGAGTGATTCCTTTGTGTTTTTATTTCTACTTATCATGGATGACGGACAAGTTCCACGAGGCTTAAATTTTGAGCAAGTGCACAACCTAAGGTGAGATCGTGCTATAGAGAATCTCCAAAGGCAGATGGATCGAATTCTCAATCTCCTAGAGAACCTTGCGAGACAAGAGCAACTAAATAGAAGCAAGAGGTTTTCTTCCAAAACCTCCTCGAAGGGGACAACCTATTTTAGGGATGATTTTTCAAGCAAATATGAAAGTATTTTGTCGAAAGCTAAGGTTAAAGAAAAGTTGGTGGAACCCGTCAAAGTGACCAACAAGAAATTTGATTGTGACACAAGGAAGTGTTTTAAGTGTCATGGCTATGGGCATTTACAAGCTAATTGTCAAAATCGAAGAATTATGAATCTTCAAGAAATTAAGAAGATCGATTTGGAAATTCAAGAGGATAGCGAAGAACATGATCCGAATGATTCTGAAACTGAAGAATCCGATAATATTATTGAAAAGGCTGATGATAGCGATTTGTTGGTGATACGGAGAGCATTACATGCTAAAATATCTGCTGAATAGAGAGCAAATGGAGAATTTCCACACTCGTTGTACTATTAACGAGAAGGTGTGTACGATGATTATCGATGGAGGAAGCTGATCCAATGTCGTCTCGACAACAATGATTGACAAACTGAAGCTACCAACATCAAAACATCCTCAACCTTACAAGCTTCAGTGGTAGATGTATTGGGAAATTCCTGATTTGGTTAAACTTTAGCCATATTGGTCATTTGAAGATGTTTGCAAATTTGCAATGAAGGTTAAGAAACAACTAAAAAGAAGCAAGAGGTTTTCTTCCAAAATCTCCTCGAAGGGGACATCCTATATTAGGGATGCTTCCTCAAGCAAATATGAAAGTATTTTGTCGAAAGCTAAGGGTAAATAGAAGCTGGAAAATCCCGTAAAGAGACTAGCAAGAAATTTGATGGTGACACAAGGAAGTGTTTTAAGTGCCATGACTATGGGCATTTACAAGCTAATTGTCCAAATCAAAGAGTTATGAATCTTCAAGAAATTGAGAAGATCGATTTGGAACTTCAAGAGGCCAGCGAAAAACACGACCCGAATGATTCTGAAGCTGGAGAATCCGATAATATCATTGAGAAATTGTGAGTTGTTGGTGATACGAAGAGCATTACATGCTAATATATCTGCTGAATAGAGAGCAAAGGGAGAACTTCTTCCACACTCATTGTATTATTAATGAGAATGTGTGTACGATGATTATCGATGGAGGAAGCTGCACCAATGTCACAATGACAACCATGATTGACAAATTGAAGCTATCAACATCAAAACATCTTCAACCTTACAAGCTTCAGTGGCTTAACAAAGGAAGTGACCTGAAGGTAACCAAAGGAGCATTTATATTATTTTTCATTGGGAAGAATTATCGAGATGAAGTTTTATGCGATATTATTCCAATGGATGCTTGTCACATGTTAGGTAGACCTTGCCAATATGATAGAAAGCCTGTACATGATGAGCATAAAAATACATACTCTTTTCACAAGGAATGAAAATGCATTACTATTGAATCTTTGAGATCGAGCATGATACTTCGAAATCAACATGGAGAGGAAAATACTAGTAAGGAAAATCTTTTATTGAGTGAAACACAGGTTGAGAGAGCCATAACTAAACAAAAACTTGTATTTGCTTTGCTCATGGTAGAGAAAAGAAGTGATAAAGAATTACATATACATCCGAAAATGCATTCCTTGTTAAAAGAATTTGCAGATGTGTTCCCCGAAGAATTGCCATTTGGATTATCTCATATAAGAGGCATTGAGCACCAAATTGACTTGCTGCCCGATGCCTCTCTATTGAACAAAGTAGCATATAGATCCAACCCGGAGGAAACAAAGGAGTTGGAAAGACTAGTTAATGAACTTATCAACAAGGGATATGTTCGAGAAAGTATTAGTTCATATTCTGTTCCGGCTCTACTAGTACCAAAGAAGGATGAAATATTCAAAATGTGAGTCGATAGTCGAGCCATCAACAACATCACTATTAAGTATAAGTATCATATACCTAGACTTGATGATATGCTTGATAAATTATATGGTTCTATTGTGTTTTCAAAGATAGATTTGTGAAGTGGCTATTACCAGATCCAAATGTGGGAAGGAGATGAGTGGAAAACAACATTCAAGACTAAGGCAGGTTTATATGAATGAGTGGTTATGTCATTCGGACTTTCTAATACTCAAACAACTTTCATGAGGCTTATGAACGAGGTTCTTCGTTCCTTTGCTTATCGGTATGTTGTTGTATACTTTGACGATATCCTTGTTTATAGTTGAAGCGAGGAGGAGCATATTTCTCATTTGTAGTAGATTTTTAAAACCTTGAAAGAACAGAAGCTTTATGCCAAAATGGACAAGTGTGAATTCTTCTCTTCCAGCATTATTTTCCTTGGATATATAGTTTTGAAAGATGAAATTTTCGTTGATCAATTAAAGGTGGATGCAATGAATACTTGGCAGGTTCAAAAATCTATCACTGATGTAAGTAGTTTTCATCGCCTTGTTTTTTTCTATCGTCGTTTTGTTAAGAATTTCACAATCATGACTCCTATCATTGAATGCATGAAGAAGGGTTCTTTTGAATGGACAAGAGCTGCTCATGATGCTTTTAAACTCATCAAACAAAAGTTATGTGAGTCCCCCATTATTGCTCTTCTTAATTTTGATAAAGTATTTGAAGTTGAATGTGAGACAAGTAGAGTTAGCATTGGAGCTGTTCTAGTTCAAGAACAAAGATCATTGATATATTTTAGTGAAAAATTAACTGATTCGAAGAAGAATTACCCAACTTATAATAAGGAGTTCTATGTCATTGTGAGAGCTCTTGATCATTGGAGTCATTATTTGAGGCCTAAACAGTTTGTACTTCATTCCGATCATGAGGCTTTAAAGTTTATTAGTGGCCAACGCAAGCTCAACTCAAGGCATGCCAAATATGTAGAATTTCTTCAATCATTTTCTTTTGTTTCAAAGTATAAACTTGGCCATACTAATGTTGTTGTGGATGCTTTATCAAGAAGATACTCTATGTTTGTTGTTCTTGATTCTAGAATTCTTGGTTTTCAATCCATGAAAGAACTATATTCTGAAGACTCGAAGTTCTCTACTATTATCTATAGTTGCAAGCATGGAATTCAAGTACATGGTGGAGGTTTGGCTGGTTACTTCGGCATGAACAAAACTATTGAAATCATTCAAGAGCACTTTTATTGTCCAAAGATGAGTGGAGACGTACGTGCTATCATCTTGAGGTATGCAACTTGTCAAAGAGCAAAGAGTCATTTTCATCAAGGACTATATACACCCCTTCCCGTACCATTACAGCATTGGGAAAATGTGTGCATGAATTTTATTGTAGCTCTTCCAAAAACTCAGAGGGGAAAAGATGCCATTATGGTGGTCGTTGATTGGTTTTC
The DNA here is from genome assembly GCA_029783825.1 of Sapria himalayana. Classification (NCBI taxonomy): domain Eukaryota; kingdom Viridiplantae; phylum Streptophyta; class Magnoliopsida; order Malpighiales; family Rafflesiaceae; genus Sapria; species Sapria himalayana. Next base: position 762,706 of record JAREIK010000435.1, read on the forward strand.
TAAAATGACTAATTTTATTCTGTCACAAGACGAATGATGCATCTCATGTGGCTGATCTTTATTTCGAAGAAATTATTCGCCTTCATGGAGTTCCGAATACCATTGTATCTGATCGTGATTCTAAGTTTTTAAGTTATTTCTGGAAGACCTTATGAAGAATGCTTGGGATCAGACTCCTATTCAGTACCACTTGTCTTCAAACCGATGACCAAATGGAGATAACCAATCGTATTCTCACTATTTTGCTTTGATGAATGGTTAGTAAATCTCTAAATGATTGGGGTTCGAAGCTTGCACATGATGAGTTCGCTTATAATCGATCACCAAGTTATACTACTGGTCGATCACCTTTCGAAGCTATGTATGGAATCAATCCGCTCACACCGATATATTTAATTCCCATTCTATCTAATTCACAAGTGAACTTTGATGGCAAAGAGTGAGCTGAATCAATGAAAAAATTTCATGAGCAGATTCGAAGCAAAATCGAGAAACCTAACGAGTTTAATAAGAAGAAAGCTAATAAACATCGAAGGAAAGCTCATTTCCAGCTACGTGATCTTGTGTGGTTACACTCAAGGAAGGAAAGATTTCCTTCTCAGCGGAAGAACAAGCTTATGCATGAGCTGCAGGTTCATTTGAAGTACTCGAGAGAATTGGTAAAAATGCTTAAAAGATTGATCTTCCTGGAGAATATGGAGTTTCGGCAACTTTTAATGTTGGTAATTTTTCTCATTACTTAGGAGGATGAAGACTTACCAGATTTGAGGACAAATCTCAAGCAACCCGGGGAGAATGATGCGGGAGCATTTGAGACTACTAATCAATCATTAAGTCCTGAGTATATTTCTTCGGGAAAATATATATTATCGGTACTTATTCATGTTAAGACTAACTTCGGTTACAATTTGCTGCGATAGGTTAAGGAAAGGTGATCCCAATTTGTTGCTGTCATTGGATGTGGATATTTGCTGGTTATCATTGGTGGAAGAATTTCGACGGCTGAAGAGAAGATTACTATTTCTCATTTTTTTTATTTAATTTTTTTTATTTATTTTATTTATTTTTATTTTTTATTCTCAGTGTAATCTCTATATAAGGAGACTTTCTCATTTGTAAGGGTGATTGTTTTTGAATGAATGAAAGTTTCTCTTTGTGAGTTGAATTATCTTGATTCTATATCCAACATCATTGGTGGTGAATCAAATAGTTCTTTATCCTTGGTAGGTGGAATTTCCTTTAAAATTAGGATTTCGGGTGCGCCGTAACCCTAATTTTTTTTAAAAAATTAGGGTTTCGAGTGTGCCGAAACCCTATATTAGAGGTTCGGCCCGGTCGGGCCGAACCTGGCAGATTCATGCCTTGGGCCAGTTTCGGCCTGATTTCCTCAGAACCGTGCCGAGTCAGGCACTACACGGTACAGTAACCTGACCCGTCACGAAAGCAGGGTAGGGCTGGCTAAAAATGGGTCAGGCCGATTCGACACCTCCCGTTTTCACCTCTAATCAGTACTTTAGGTATTTAGTTTTTAACTTTATAACTATATTACTAAGTGTTGAGTCATTTCTAAATTTCATAAACATGCTACTAATATTTCACATGCATCTGTATAAAATACAAGTTTTGAGAGTATAAATTGATGAATACATGTTCAGCGTGTTATAATAAAATTTTTGGAATTTCATAGATAAAATTTTTGTAGCACAATCTGTGTTAATAATAAGTTCATTACTCTTACTATTGATGTAGTCGGATATCACGTGTTCGTATCTAAAATTTTACTCTAACATAAGGTATGTATAATTTTAATAGTATCTCACATCTAATTGGAATTTCTTCTTCTTTAAACTTCATAGACAAATAAATAGTATCATACTCTTGTTTTCTGCGAGGTGTACAAAGAAATTTTATTAAGTTACTTAAGTTTCTAAAGCATGAGAAATAACTTTCATCCCTGCTTGTACAATGAGTTTGATGACATAACAAATATATATAACATGAAAAATTTCTCCTAATAGTCTATCTCTAATAATTATAATAAATATATTTATGACTACTTCATTGTTAGATAAATTATCCAATGTGATATCATATATTTTATTTTGAATTTTATTTTCTCTAAAAATTTTCATAATGCACTCAAATGGTCGGGCAATCATGAAGATAGAGAATTTCTGAAAATTTTAATATTTTTTTATTTATTATTCATTTAGAAATATATTTAGTGGATAGTAAAACATGCATAAGATATATCGTCGTGACTAGTTTAGATATCGGACGTCATGGATACCACTCTGCTTTAATATCTAAATTTATTAATTATTATTATTATTTTTTAAATTATAGTAATTTAGTATGTCATTCTTAGATGTGAACATATGAATCTTATGATATGCAGGCTTAATATAAGTTTGTATGATACTGACAACCCTTAGATTTTCCGTAAACATATTCAGAAGATCTATTGTAGCGATCAGTTTAGTCATGTTATTCCTTCCTAACAAGTTGCAATATATGAAGGGAGTCAATATTGAGGCTGGACTGGATCCATCCTCAAAGAATCCATTGTTGAGCTAGGCTTGATTTATATCTAATATATCATATTTTTTTGATGTATTATCTAGCATGCCTCTTAAGGTGCCTAATCATTTATTAACTCTCACATCTTCAAATTTTTTTATATTATTTGTTTTGTGCCGATTCTTCTTTGACACTCATAATTTTTTTATGTTGTATTATATTAAAGTGCATCCAAACTATTGATGTTTTTCTTATTTTTTATTTTTTAAATTTTTGGTTCGAGGTGACTAGAGAAACAAAAGTTTCCACGGCCTTGAATATTTTCTTAGGGTTTTAGTTATTTCTATTATAAATTTTAATATTTACGTTTAAAGTAGTTTCATTATTATAATTAAAATTACTATTTATTATTTTTATTATTTATTTATTTTGTATTTAATGTTTTTAAATTAACACATTGATTAAAATTAATTAAAGTAAAAATTAACTTTTAAAGTTTAAACTTTAAACTAACGTTAATTAACATTTAAAAATAAAACTTAACTAAACAATATTTGGGGTAGAATCTCTAGGGCCGTTGGATTTTGCCTCATAATTGTTGGGGGCGAAATCAAACGGCCAAAATTCAATTTAATTTTTTTGGACTGTTTGGGTAATTCGATCGTCGAATCGACCCAAATGATCATAGTTCTAGTTTGTGACCGATGGAAAGTCGGGCCTCGAAGGTGGGGGATTGGCGGGTGAACGGTTTAGGTCGTGCAAAATTCCTTTGCCTTCGGGCTATGGTACTGGGCTGTCCTTGGTCCTGCACAAGGCCCTGTATACCTCGGCACGAGCATGGATCTAAATTGTGTCGGGCCAAGCACGGTCGAGTCGGGTCGGGCCTTGACTGCTTGGCTCGTTTGACACCTCTATCCTAGACCTCCTAGGTTTGAGGGCCTAGATTGACCAATGGCTGCGAGATAACTTAGTCTTGGATCTTCAAGTCAGGTTGTCATAATGTAAATTAATATCCAGTTTATTTTCATAATAATAACTATATTTATATTTTAATTCATACAAAGTTTTGTGTTGTAGAAAAATTTTTTATTTATCAAATTATCTAGTAAAAATAATTAATGTAAAATAAAAACTTGTGTACTTGGCAAAAATAAAAAGCCATAAGTTTGTAATTATAATTTATTTTTCATTGATCCTTGAATGTTGCTCAGCTTGCTAATAATCAGTTACACAATGTTATACTATTCAAATAAAAATGAAAATATTTACAATAAAACAATTTTAAGAATTTCAAAGAATTAGAGAGAAAAAAGATTATAGTATGAGTGTAAAACATTGTAAATGCTAATTACTTATTAAAAATCTTAAAATAAAAATATTAATTTGTTTTTTTTATTTTAGGTAGAAACCTAAAAGCCTTTATATTTATGCATAGAACCGTTGGATAGAAATCCAATGGTTGACAATACTACATTCTTCTTGGTTATATAATAAAAATGTTGAATAGAAACTCAACGTACATAACAATTATTTTTAAAAGTAGAGGTGTCAAATGGGCTGGCCTAGGCTGCTCGGCCCAATTTTATGTGGTCCAATTGGGGCACCATCTCGTGACTGGCCCAACATGATTTCATCAGGCCAGGCCTAGCAAGGCCCGTCTGCCCGACAAGTGATGAAATCATGCCGGTTAGGACATGTAGGAGCCAGTTAATAATTCTTAATAAATTGAAATTTTTTTATTCATATTAGTTAACGTTTATATATTTGCAATACTTTAAAAAAATTTGTTTTGTTTTTAATAAATAATTAATTTTAATTGTATAATTATAATTAATTAATTAATTAATTAAATTTAAAATTTTTATTATATTGAATTTAATAAAATATTAAGTTTATTTATTATAATAAACAACTTAAATTTTAAAATTAAATATACATCAGTGTAATTGTATAAATTAATAAAATATTAAAACATAAATATGAATAAAAATTAAAAACCAATGTAAAATAAAAATTCACAAAAAAAATTAATATTCAAGTTTCAAGCATCAATCCACAAAGGCATGCACAAACTGAAAGTAATATCTCAAACAAAAATTAAATAAACACAAATATAATGTAAATGAGTAAACAAAAAATTAATATCACACGGATCATTATCAATCAACTCTTCTACTTTTGTGGTAGTCCCAACACAATCCTGAATATCTAAGTTCCAAACATCTCAATCATTCTTGCATGTTAAAGTCTCAATAATATCTGGACGTAATCTTGATTTATTATACGAAATTACATTCACTTTAACAGAAATAGCAAACTTCGATGTTACACTCGACACAAGAGGAGTCAGTAGATCTCGTGTCATCTTCAATAGCACGAAAAGGGTGGACTTGTATAATTTCTGTCATTATAATATATTAAAATTTTTAGTATTAAAATGTGATAGGATTGAGCAGTAATTAGTATCTAATTATCGAGACAGTTTGCTCCTATTCGACAGTTCACCCTGTCATTTCTCTCTCGTTAATAGAATAGAAAAGTCATAATATCTGAATATAGTATTCATGTCCGTACTTGGAGCCTCACTATTACTACAATTATACCTAGTATCGTAGTATATAAAAAGTTCAGTTAATTTCTCATTAATGAATCTTTCAGGTGAATCTTTTTGGTTCACATACGAGGAAATTTAAGTCAAAATTTTTTTTATTCCTTCCACCTTAATCCTTTGATCCATGTATGCATCCAAATAATAAAACGATAAAATGGTGGACTACTACTTTAAGTACTTAATTTTCATCTCTATAATCATATCACTAAGTATCGGGTCATCTCGATACTTCTTAAATATGCTACTAATATTACATATGTACCTGAGTACAATTCAAGTCGTCTAAATATAAACTGATGGATATATGTTCATCGTGTCATAAAAATTTTTTAGGAATTTCATAAAAAAAATTTTATAGCCCAGTCTAGTGTTGTCAATAATAAATTCATTATTTTTACTTATAATGTAGTCGTATATTACTTGTTCATATCCAACATATGACTCTAATATTAGATATGTGTAATTTCTATGGTATCTCATATTTGATTGAAATTTCTATTTTTTAAGATTTGTAGACAAACAAAGACTATTGAACTCTTGTTGTCGGCGAGAAATGCAAATATATTTTAGTGTGTTACATATGTTTTTTAGAGCGGGTGTACACACTTTCATTCCCGCTTATATTATCAGGTTAATAACGTGACACATTTAGCTAACGTGAAAAATATTTCATAATGATCTATCTCTAATATGCTTAACTAACATATTAATTCCTACTCCATTATTAAATGCATTATCGAAGGTGATACAAAAAATTTTATTTTGAATTTTATATTCTCTGAAAATTTTAATCATGCACTCAAAAATGTCTGGACTATCATGAGGATGGAAAATCTCAGAGAATCATAATTTTTTTTTAATTTAGTGTCTATTTAGAATCTACATAGCGGGCAGTGAGACATGCATAAACTAAATCATCGTGACTAGTCCAGATATCGGACATCACGGATATCACTCTATTATATTATTATAATTTCATTAATTATTATTTATTTTTCTAACATATAATATTTTCATATATTGTTCATAGATGTGTACCTAAGAATCCTACGATATGATGACTGAAAATATGTCTACATGACACTGACAAACTTTAGATACTCCAAAAATCTAAATAGAAGACTTATCGTGGTGATCAGTTTGATAATGTCTTCCTTCTTTAACTCGTTGTGGTATATGAAGAGGATAAACTTAGAAATTGAACTGTATCTAACCTCAAAAAATTCACCGTTGAGTCGAGTTTGCTTTGGATCTAATATATCATGTTTTTTTGGTACATAGTTTGACATACCTTTTAAGGTGCTCAGTCACACCCGAACTCTTACAGTTTAAAATTTTTTTATAATATTTGTATTGTATCGATTTTTCTTCGGTATCCCAAATATTTTTTTGTTTTATTATTTTTAATTAAGTCTAAATTATTGATATTATTCTAATTTTTTATTTTTTAGATGTTTGTTTTGAGGTGATCAGAGAAATCAAATTTTTGACAGCTTCTGATCTTTCCGTAGTATTTTTATTATATAAATTATAATTTATTTTATTTTCATTATTTAAATTATTATGTATCAATTTTTTTTTGTATTTTTTTGGACTAGAAAGAGATTATACTAAAGAGAAGGAGTAGAATATTTAATTTTTAAATTTAAATTTAAAAATTTTATAACTTTAAAACTAAAAAGTTAAAAAAATACTCACAATCCGTAATGCATAAATTTAGTTTTTTTTATCTTCGTACCACACGCACACCATAATCCACATCAAAGATGAGTCCCGAAATGTGAAATGCCAAAATCCCGAGAGAAAAAAAAAATAGAGACAGAGAGAGAACAATAGATTTATATTTTTAAAAATAAAACTTAGAATGATGGCGGACGGATTTTATAGATTAAGAAAGAATTTTTTTTAAAAAAATATTTTTTTTTTGATTTTTTTAAATTTTTAATAATTAAAAAATGAGTAGAATTTTTAGGGTCGACGGATTTTGCTTCTTAGTTTTTGGTTACAAAATCCAACAACTCAGATGAATTTTTTTTATTATCGTTGGGTCGGTTCGACCATCGAACCGACCTAAATAAGTCTATTTCAGAAACTTCTGCTTTTGGAATGAAGTGGAGGCAGAAAGTTTGGTCTCGAACTAGCATTGAAAATGATTGTGGGTCGGGTTTGGGTTCGATGGAAATTTTGGATTTGTCTAGCCTTGGATAGTCGGGTTTAGTTCTAGGGCGACAAACTAGGTTGGTCGGGGCATATCTTGGATTGTGCTGATATACCTTGCCCACGGGCCATCGTACAGGGCCATGCTTGGCCCGGTACATGTCCCAGTTGGCCTAGGCACGGCACGGCACGAGCAGTGCCATGAGCCGGCTCAGCCCGGCAGGTGCACGCACAGGTCAATCCTGTGTCGTGCCGGGCTAGGCACTGTCAAATCAGGCTGTTCCTTGGGCTTTGTCGTGTCGGCCCAACCTATTTGACACATCTAGTCAAAAGCCATTGTTTGATGACAATCTTTTTATTTAAAATGAGGCGTATGAAGTTAATTTTTTCTATTCTTAATAATTATTTAAGATAGGTGTGTGAACTTTACTTACCTTTGTTTTTAATAAAACATGAATTGACAATTGAAGTCTAATTGGCCATGCATGGACTCTATATGTTATGTTTTTAATAAAACATGAAATTCATGTGTCGGGTATGTGTTAATTTGTTCGTGTTGTGCTTCGGCATGCAAGTCGATTGGCCATCCTTTACATGGCATGAGTTTGTGATAGGATATTTTATGCTTGATGATGGCACAGTTTTAGGCTTTGCCATGTAGTGCTAGTCATTACTTTTGTAGGCCATGCCATGGGCTGAGCTAGGGTTGCCTTGCTTGTTTTTCACCTTTGTGCCTATGTGGTGGATATAAAAATAATAGTATGTTACTTATTTTCTTTAGAAAATAGGATTATCTTAATAAAAATTAAAAAAACATATGGTAAATTTTTTTCCAATGAGCAATGGATATCAACTAGAATTTAAATATGTTTATTTTGGGTATACTTCTATTCTATGGATAAAATTTTATATCCTAGAAGTATTTTGATGCACATGAGAATCTTGAGAATTTTGTCAAACTGAATATCTAAGAAATTTTAGTAAATTATTAACTATACAAACAATATAGATAATATCAAATATTATGATTATTAAATAGTTTAATTTTTCAATGATCCTCCAATTTGTTTCGGATTCAATTGAAGAATCAAAATTTGTAGACAAATCTATACTTGAATCAAGTGGTAGATTAACAAGTGCATATTTCTTTATACTAAGGTCAGATAAATTATCCAAATTGGATCACTCTTGAGGAAGAAAATTTGTCTCCTAGTTATGCTACATCAATACTCAAGAAATATTTAAAATGTTACAAATTATGGCTGAAATTTGATTTGTAGTAATAATTATATTTGGGATATATAGAGGTGTCAACCGGGCTAGCCTGGACCGGCATGATTTGACCGTGCTTGGGCCGGCCTGGCATGAGAATTTTTTGAGCTTGTGCCGTGCCTGGCCACGACACCTATCGTGTCGTGCCGTGTCGAGGCCAATCGGGCCTCGTGCCTGACCCGGCACGGTTCAATGGCTCGTGGCATGGCTCGCCGGCACGAGTCATGTCCGGGTGACCGAGTCCCCACCCCATCACCAAGCTAGCGCCATGCCAGGTGCAGAAAGGGAAAAGTGAAAATGCACGGGCACGGGTCCAATCCGACCCGTGGTCCCGCCCAACCCGAATCCCCCCCTAACGGTTAAAAAAAATTTGAAAAACAGAAGCTGGATTTCGCCTCCAACGGCTAGGGGTAGAATCCGACGACCCTCATGATTTTTTCCCCTAAAATACTATAAAAATTAAAAAAAACAAAAAATACTTTTAAAAAAAAATTATTTCTTTTAATCGATAAAATCCTTCCCACCTCTCTATAATATTTATGTTTTTCATAAATATTTATTCTCACATTCTCACTCTTTTAAAAGTCTTGCTATTCTCTCTCGGGATTGTCATCCGGCTAGACTTTTTGGGACTCTCAACTTGGGTTTGAAATTTTGAACTAGACTGTGGTGCACCATGCACATGATCTACCTCACTACTTTACTAGGTATTTTATTTTAAGTTTTTTTTTTAACTTTCTCTTGCTCGGTCTCTCTCGATTTCTCTCTAATCTTAAAATAGTAAAATCTAAAATCTATCATCTAGTCTCTACCACTTGTGTCCCATTTAACAAAAATCTTAAAAAAATGAATAATACTAATGAAACATATTTAAATTTAGAAAATGAAAATCTTACACAGATGTCTGAGGCTGCTGAAACTTTGGTTTTTCAGTCGTCTCAACCCAAACTTCTATAAAATAAAAAACTAGGAGGATTTATGTAGTTTGGACTCATTTTAATATAATAAAATAAAAAAATATTAGAGGTGAGGAATAAGAAATAATACAGTGCAAATATTGTTTGAAAAATTTAATTTGTTAGAGTTCGTTTGGAATTAGGCACCTTAAGAAGCATGCCGAATTATGCATAAAAAATATGATACATTAGATCCTAGGCAAATCTAACTAAATATTGTATTTTTTGAGACTGGAACCATTTTAGACTCAAAATTTACTCCATTCATATACCACATGGAGTTGGGTAGGGAAGACATAGTCAGACTTATCACATTGATAGGTCTTCTAATCAAATTTTCGGAATATCCAAGGGTACTGCGCATCATGTAGATATATTTTCAGCCTGCTTATCGTAGGATTCCTAGGTCTACATCTAGGAATGACATACTAAAATTATATAAGTTAGAAAAATAAAAAATAATTAATGAATTTATGACATATAGTGGAGTGATGTCAGTGACGTCCGATATCTGGACAAGTCACAATGAATCATCTTATGCATGTCTCACCGGCTATTATGTGGATTCTAACTGGATAATGAATAAAAAAAATTTTAGGATTCTCTGAGATTCTTCATCCTCATGATTGCCCGGTCATTTTTGAGTGTATAATAAAAATCTTTAGATAATATAAAATTCAAAATAAAATTTTTAATATCACATTCGATAACGCATCTAATAATGGGGTAGCGATTAATATGTTTATTATAAATTTTAGAGACGTATCATTAGGATAGATCTTTTATGTCAGATATATGTATCACGTGATTAACCTGATTGTACAAACGGGTATGAAGATGTGTTCTCCCACGTTGGATAATATACATAATGTACTAAAATATATTCGTGCTGCTCGCAGATAACATGAGTTTGGTAGTAACTATTTGTCTGCGAATCTTAAGAAAAAAAAATTTCAATCGGATGTGAGGCACAGTTGGAATTACATATACATGATGTTGAAGTTATGTATTGGATACGAACACGTGATAATAGACTATGTCAATAGTAAGAGTGACTAACTTATTATTGATGATACTGACTGTGCTTCAAGAATTTCATTTTTGAAATTTCTAAAGATTTTTTATGACACGACGACTATGTGTTCGTCGGTTTATACTCCCATGATTTTTTTTAAAGGTTTCTTTTATTATTAATAATTACTCTTTCTTTTGGCGGAGGAATATCATTTTTACAACCTACATCTACCCTTATCCCTTTTACACCCGTCTTCATTTTTAAACTTACGGACTAGCATCTTAGATTTTTAAAACCTTATCATATATTTAGAATTACAATATTTGTTTTATGCAAAGAGTATATCTGGATACTGTTTTATCCCGTTTTATCTAAAATAAACTTAGGTTTCAGTCTTCTTTCTCCTGTTTTATCTGGCTCATATTTTTATTTTTGAATGCTGTTCGGTTCTTTTGTTAAACTTCTAGGCTATGTTCCACGTTTCTTAACCAGCCCGTGCGTTATGTCCACTCGACCCGAATTCTTTCTTCTCATCCCCGTGTCTTCGTCAAATAGCTGCCTTCCCCCACTTTCTCGAACTAGTGGCCAAACCTGAAATACACATAAAAGACGAGCATCCTCTATTGGCTGCCCCGCCTCAACACAGCAAGCATATCTACCCTATACCCCTTGTCCCTTACAGTTCTGTTATAGTTTATTATTCAAAATTACAGACTGATATACGGACTGATTTACAACAAGATAATCATTATCCTTCTAGACTTCTCAACCTCTTTCCTTCTTTATGTGCATCCCAATTCCTCCCTCTCTCTGTGTCACGCCTTTGGGCTAGGATTCTATCATTTTTTGCAGCTTTTCTCCAACTGCAGCATAGGGTAATTTCTGCAAAACCCAGCAACCTAATAAAATTATCTAATAAAACCAGATAAACCAAGCCCTACGAATGCAATTATCTATCTGCACCATCAGGACCAGTGTGATGAATTTTTTTGGATAGGTCTACTGCACGACTGCTGACCACCCCATAGGACTAGGGAGATCTACCAAGCACTTGTGATTTGCTTCTTTTCCCCTGAATATCACATACTACAGAAATTCAAATAACACAAGAATTAAAAAAACACAATTTTCCTGCAAACCCAACAGCTCAAGATATACTGAATTAAACAATGTAAAACCATGTAAAATTATGCCATAACCGATAAATCGATCTTTCTGCATCCCTTTGGACCAGAGAGTTATATGTTTTCCATATCTACTGTTCACCCTACAGGAATAGGATGTTCTTCCACGAGTTTGTGTCTCTATACCTAAATAATTCCCATACTCCAGAAGATACGCAGGTTACAACAGAACCATATGCACAAGCACTTATAAATACAATTTACAGCAGCAATCTACAACAATCAACAGCTTACATACCAAGATAAAATGTGATCTATATACCCCACTGGACCAGGATAATATGTGTTTTTTGTGTGCAAGTCATGCAAAGCTGCTGCTCACTCTCCAGGGCCAGGGTGAATCCTCCGAGAATTGCTTGCTTTCTAATCCAATAATTTACCAGTATATTCCCCCCTCAGGACCGAGGGGCTCTATATGAGCAAGCTGCTTCCCCTAGATGAAGCTTATTTTTATCTAACTTTATTTATTTTAATATATGGGTAACTTATCTTATCTAAGTTAATTATCTCTCTAAATCTCTCCGGTATATTTCTTTCTTGAAATTTCTTACTTCCTCTCCTAGCTCATTCCTTAGCTAATTTATCTGCTAGTGTATTAGTCTCTCTAAAGATATGTTTTATCTTTCCTTTCAATTCTATTAATAGCTTTTTTATTTTTTCAATTTCCATTTCAAATTGCCATTATTGTAATTTACCAGATACTAAGTCTACCAATAGACTCGAATCTACATGCGTTTGCACATTTATATAGTTTTACTCCTTAAAAATTTGTAGACATTTATGTAAGGCATTAATTTCAGAATGCAGTGCTGAAAAAACTATTTCTCTCATTGTTAAGGCTTTCAGTATTTTACATGCCTCATTTCTTATCGCTCCTCCACCCCCTGTCATTCCCTTATCTTTTTTGAAGCTCCCGTCTGTATTAAGCACAAGTGTTTCTAAGGGGGGCTTTTCCCAGCTTGTTATTTTTATTATTGACAATTTTTTTTCACAAGTTACTAGGCCCCATGCCTTTATATTATGATTCTTTAGGCCTTTTTTCCTAGTTTTTATCGGACTACAAGCTGAAATAAAAAAAAATTTCCTCCTAATCTCTTCTGGAATATAATCTACATTCATGGCTTTACCTTCAAATCTACTAAGATTTCTAGATTTCCACAAGTACCAGAACGTCATATGTGGAATATATTCTCTTAACCATTTTAAAATTTTATTTTTAACAATTTTATTATTTCAGTTTCTTAATCTCTCTTTAATGTTACATGTTCGTTCTACTACTCCTACATCTTTATCGAGGACAAACCAAATTATTCTCGCTATTTTCTCCGTTGAGAATAGATGATTCGTGGTTTCTATGTCTTGATAATAACATTCACATCGTGATGCCAGTCTTATGTATTTTTTTCTGAATATTTTCATCAACAGGGATGACATTAGAGAGTAATTTCCACATAAAGACACTTATTTTTTGTGGTATCTTCTTGGCCCATATTTTCCCAAAATATACTGACTGATTAGTGTTTTTTCTGACCAGTTGTTTCACGCTGCTTAGCGTGAATTTTCCATGTGGGGTCAGTGACCATTTCCACCCATTGCTGGTTAATATTGAATACTTCTCCACTATGCTTTGCTGTTTGTACATTATTTTCCAAGTAAATTAAGACTTTTTTGGGTCTTTAATCACATTATTATTTATACCATACCCAGCCTTAATATATGATGCCCAGAGATTATTCTTTTCATTTAGTCTCTATCAGTTTTTGCAAGCCCAAGCATTGCCTGTATCATTTAAACTGGTGAAGCCTAAGCCTGCTTCCTCCTTTGGATAACATAAATCTCTCCATTTTTTGATAGCCATTAAAATATGAGACAATGAGCTTTCTAATACGTGTGTAATTAGTGTAATTCTTCCCGCCATGCTTAGCATGTCCTGTTTCCAGCCCGAAATTCTTTGTTTAATTTTTTCCACGAGGAAGGCTAAGTATTCATCTTTTACCATTCCTTCATAAATCAGACAGCCTAGATACATTAACACTCCTTCTTCTTGTGCAAAGCCCGTAATGTTTTTAATTCTTTGCCCTGTTTTCTCTGATACTTTTTTTGCTATGATGAATTAACATTTCTTTTTGTTTAACTTTTGTACTGTCTCTTCTTCTAACGTTTGCATGAGTCTCATTAAATTTTTCAAGGATTTGCTACTGTCATTTGTAAAAATAATAACATCATCTGCATATGCCAAGCAGCTTATGATCGGTGTATGCCTTGGTTGCTTGAAAGCTAAGATATTGCCCATTCTTATCTTTTCTTTCAGATTAACAATGAAAAGCTCTAAGTATAAATTAAATAGAGATGGAGAGAGAGGGTCGCCTTGCCTAAGGCTTTTCGCTGGTTTGAATTCTTCTCCTGCCCGCCCATTGATTAAAATCTTTACCCACGGGCTAGCAATACATCTGTGCATTAGATCTATCCAATATTCCGAGAAGCTCATTTTTCTCATAATATAGCACAATGTGTTTCACTCGACTCTGTCAAATGCCTTTGACAAGTCCAGTTTAATTATTACATTACTGCCTCTTATTTTAGCTCCTATTTTCATCAATTTCGCCACAAGATTGATATTTTTCATCATTAATCTATTCTTTACAAAACCCGCTTGTTTTATTGAGATAATTTTTGGGAGTACTCTGCTTAATCTGTTTTGAAGGATTTTGGCTAGAATTTTATATATCATATTACACAGACTGATCGGCCTAAAATCCTCTACTCTTTGTGGGTTAGTTTTCTTGGGAATTAATACAATGTATTAATTTGCCCAATACTTTGTGATTTTCGCGCCCGCGAAAATCTAGACGATTGTTTTACTTAAATCTTTCTTAATTATGAGCAAGCTGCGCTGGAAAAAACCATTGTTCTAGTCATCCGGGTCTGGAGCACTATCTTTGTTCCCCCCGAATACTGCCTCATTTATTTCTTCCTCTCTCGGGATTTCTTCTAACATTTTATTATCCTCTTCCGTGATTTTCTTCTCAAGCTTATCTATTAATGTGCTTCCACTGTTCCTATTTAGTTCGCATAAGTGATTTTTAAAAGATTCTTCTAATTCGTACTTTATTTCCTCTTCTTTATCTATCAATAATTCTTTATTATTCTTTAGATCTTTTATTTAAGCCTTTGATTTTTACTTTTGATCATAATATTAAAGAATTTTGTGTTTTTGTCTCCCTCTTTTAACCATTTAATTCTCCATTTTTGCTTCCAAAATACTTCTTCCATATGTATTTTTAGCCTTAGTTTTGCTTTTGCCTTGCTGAGTTCTATTCTCATCTCCTCTTTCGAATTTTTCTCATATTCTATTTCTAAAGCTGAAATTTTCTCTTCTGCCTCTTGTATATTTTTGAAGATATTTCCAAATACCTGCTTGTTACATGTCAATAATACAAATTTTAAATTTCGTAATTATTGTGCTAATATTTGCATTGGGTTACCTGCCACAGCTTTGTCCCATGTTTTCCTTACGACTCTGTTGAAATTTTTATGCATTCTTCACATATTTTGAAATCTAAAGCTATTATATTTTCCTTCCCTTCTATGTGATATCATTAAAAGTGGGCTATGATCAGAACAAGTTCTATTTAAGTGTTTGACTGTTAAGCCCCCCAACTTATCTAGCCATTGTGTATTAATTAGGATCCGGTCTAGTCTGGGCCAGATGACCCCTCTTCTCTTTCAGTTATTACACCAAGTGAAGTCTGATCCTAAATATTCTGTCTCCATGAGATTAGCCTTAGCAATGACTTCGTTGAAGTGAGCTATTGCTATCGGGTCAGATGGTCTTCCTCCTTTTTTATCTTTGAGGTTTCTAATCACATTAAAATCTCCTCCTATAACCCACGAGATATTATTTTTTGCCATATTTTTAGAATGTTTAGGAAGTATCACGTTGTACTCATGTGCATATGCAACATTAGTAGAATATTTAGGAAGTATCGCGCTGACTCGACACTTAGCCATATGGTTGCAGAGATGGAAACCAAGTACATAAAGTACTGGTTCACCGTTCCATCTCTTTATTGTCTCTCTGCATGCATAGACCCTAGGGTTAAGATGGAAATGATATATAATGTCATGTCTTACATTTTCTCGTGCATGAAATTGGAAGATCCACTTGACGGGTTCATTCACGAGAAGTTGATTGATCTGTTCACATACTATGATAATATGTATGGTGGTAGTTGTAGTGAAACTGTGATTACGGACATGGATACCTTCTCTGGAGATGATTTTTTCATCTAGTTAGCGAGGGGGAAACAGCGAGGTGGACCATCACATAAGAGCACTTTTTCTCGGTACTTAGATATTGATTATTACTCAATCATATCACATTTTAATAATAAGAATCTTGATATATTATTGTAGTGAAAATCATATGAGTCCACCTTTCCCGTGCTATCTAGGATGATACGAGATCTATTGACTCCTCCAGTGTCGAGTGTAGCATCGAAATCTATTTTTTCTGTTCCAGTGAATGTGATTTTGGATAGGAGATCCAGATTACGTCCAGATATTATTGAGATATTGGTCTGTTTGAAGGATTGAGAGGATTCGAGATTTAACATCCAGGATCGTGTTGGAGCTGGGACAGGAACTGCATTCACATCCTTATCCGCATCCGCATCCGCTGCAAAAGCGGATGAGTTAATTACTTATGATGATAATCCATATAATAGTGATCTTGATATTGCGGTTGATGATGCTTATGATATGCCCATTAACGATTGACGTGGCTGCCGCTTTCTCCCACTTGGTGCCAGACACCAATTGCCAATGCCACGCCACGCCTATACGCCATGCCACATTCCATTTGTTATTACAACTTGATTTTGATTTTTGATGCCTCACGGTCACTGACACAGTTGATGATTTTTGTGATTTATTCTTGATTATGTTTTTTGATTTTGATATTTTATTTTTTATTAATTGTACGCTCTTTTTTACGTTACGTTGTAACTTGTATTTGATTTAGTTCGGTATCTATTGGCTGATTGGTCATTTGGTTTACTTTTGTTTTTTGACTTTGTAATTTTTTTAATGAAATTTTGTGTTTAATTTATTTGTGTGTTTAAAATTTTTATTTAAAAATTAAAACTCTATAATTTAATCCTAATAAATTATAATCTAAATTTATTAAAAATTTATAAAAAAAATTTAAACTTTATTAATATTTTCAAGTTATAAATTTTTAATAATTTTTAAGTTACCAATTTAAATTTTAAACTTTGTAATTTATTTTTTTTATATTTTTAATAAAAAAATTTAAACTTTGTAATTTATTAAATTTTTAATAATTTTCATGTTACAAATTTAATATTTTATACATTATCTATATTTAATATAATATATATTTTATATAAAGCTTAATACAATACTTTAAATTTTTTTTTTAAAAAAATTTATTTTTTATTTAACCAGGACCGTATGGGCCTGACTCGGCACGACACTTTTATCTCTGGGCCGGCGGGCCGTGTTGGGCCTGGCTTTGATAAACCGTGCCGGGCTAAGCACGACACGTTACAATAACCGTGCCATGCCTGGCCCGCCACGAAAGCACGAGCATGCTCAAAAAAAAATGAGTTGGGCCGAGCCACCAGGTCCCGTTTGACACCTCTAAGGATACACCTAGTTGATCATAAGTTGTAATTAAAATATTATTTATGTATATAGTTAACATCATATATTGATTTTTTAATGTACTTTAAAAAGAAATATGTATTGTATTATATGCATCTACCAAGGCTAATCGTAGTAAGTGCATAAGAAAAAATTCTAATTCACATTTAAAAAGATTTTCTTTTTGGCTATAATGCTCCTTTTGGAATATACACATCATTTTTATGTTATAAGGAATAATTAATCCTAGTGATTGTTATATAAATACTTATTTCTCATTATTATTATGAATAAATATATTTCTCATATTTAGATGATACATAGTCGATCCATGGAATGCAACAATAGAAATTTTCAACCTAATAGTGATAATTTTGGTTACTAGAAAAAATGTATCCTAATGATCAATACCTTAAGTTTATCAAAATTTGCTAGTTATCAACTTAACATAAAGTTAATCATTATTTCTTTTAGATTTCTTATTCACCATGTATACCTATTTGCATTTCACTACTAGTTTACCTCAAAATTTTGGAATGCGATATGAAATATGATAGAATGTGATTACGTTTAGTTCATCTAACATTGCATGTTATCATCTTAAATGATTAACTTTCATGAAAAGAGTATTAGGGATCTAATAGCTATCACGGGAGGACAAGATATCTTAATCATAGTATAGAAGTGAGAATGAGAGTATTCGTGATAACGAATGATGAGTAAAACATGCGTTTGGTTCCTTTCACAATACAATTGGAAGATTTAAGTTATTACTTTGAAGTGAATTAGTATACATAATGGATGATTAATCTGGTGTAGACTTCAAACGTATGATGAGATTATCATAACTTCTAGTCCTTGTCTCCATTTCTTGGGATGACTTACATCTCATGTTCAATTAGTCACTTACTCTTAACTCCTCTTTTTGACACAATGCTCTAGAATAGGTCTCACTACCCTTCTCAAAATATGTCATGCTAGTAGTATCAGTTGCAAGAGTAGGATCATGGTTAATGGTTACATCTTTGTGAGGAGTAATAATTAGACATGAGAACGAACCAACTACCATGGTTTTCGAAGATACATTCTTTTGGATTGAATCCTTAAAAAAAGATTTGTCCTTGAGAAATATCATATTAATAGGCGTAATGATCCTCCTGTTCTCTAGTGAGTAACAATTATATTTTCTTTGAGCATTAGAGTACTTAACAAATAGATACTTGATGACACAATTATTTTTTCTCTATCTGGAGAGAGATAATAAATTAAATTGTACACAACTTTTAGGTAAAAGGTGAAAAAGTTTTATATTGGATATAGCAAACAATGTTGAATACGATCTAAGAGAATAAAAAATGACATTTAGTTGATTAGAAAATTAGTGATTAATATTGTTTTCACCAAAAAATACCTAGGTACACTCATAAGTGGTGAAAATATCTAAATCATCTCAATTATATTTTGTTTATTCTTATTATTTATCTCATTTTGTGCAGGAGTATCATTACAATATGTTTGATGAATCATCTCCTTTTTCTTAAAGAAATATGAAAAATAATATGAAATATATTTTTTAAGAATTGTCACTTATTAATATTCTAATGACAATCAAATTGTATATTTATTTTTTATAAAATTTCATAAATATAAAAAATCAGATCTTTTCTTGAATCTTGATAATCATGAATATAAAAATACTACAATATCTCATATTACATATGATCATCTTATATGATCTCCAAATATTTGAGTAAATAAGTTAGAATAAATTTCTCTTACTCTCCTGATATGTCATATAATAAATTTTAATATTCATTTCTAACTAATATGTATTATCGTTAATAGATGTCATTTACTTGATATTTGATTTCAAAATTATCAGCTTATCCAATGATGAATAACCCAATTGGGGGTGTGTATCACCAATAAATCAATAGTAGACAAACCCTTAAAGGAGTTCCTATGAGTTGAGAAAAATTTATGTAATCTATTACATTCAATTCATAGGTAAGTCATCTGTTTGGTTGGTCGATCTTGTATAGAGATACTATAAGAATAAAAAATAATATCATAATTTTATTGTTTGGTAAATCAAAATAGAAGAGTCACGATACTACCATCCCAACATTATATATTCAGAAATCAGAATAATTAGTAGATATCTTCATGAATGTTTTGATATCTTATCTTAATTTTTTCTTTTTTAAATTTGATGTTCTGGATTTTACGCATCATCTTGAATGAGAGGGGTATTGCAGTTCACAGCCTTACAGTATTGTTTTTTTAGTTTTTATTTTTTTGCACTTTTAATTTGAACTCCAGACTTGTAGGCTACCAACTCAGTTTTGCCTTTTATATAATGATTTTTTTGAGTACATTGTTTTGACTAGAGTTCTAATGAGATTATTTCTTGTTTGGCCTTGGAGTTTTACAAACAAAAATAAATTCAACATATATTACTATTACAGCTTAATGAACGTGAAAAGATTTGTGAAATTATAATACTTCCTTTTATTGTTTGTATTTGATATCATTATAAAAAAATAATTCAATATAAAAAAATAAAAAATAACAGAACATGCTACAATCTTGCAATATCAATGGTGATATTATAATATGGTTTTTGTGACTTGATGTTTATTGATAAATTTCACGTGATACTATAATATGTTTATTGAAAAACAGAACATGCCACGTGATACTCTTCCTGTGATTCATCTATTATTATATGGTTTGTATCTGATTGTCAAATTTCACTGGAAAAATTGATTGCTGTAATTAATAATTTATCTGTCTTTTTCACTAGGAAGGATGCTTGTCAACTATTACCATCAAATAGTTCTAGGACCAGGCAGGTGAGCATTCCCATGTTCTTTTTTGTTTTTGTCTTCATTTTTTATATTTTGTTGGCATTTCTTAGATTTCAACTTGTTTTTCCTCTTGAGGAATCAGTTGGCCTTATGTAGAAAAAAAATCCAACGTGAAAGAATATGATACATAGGTTTGTTAGTTATATAGTCTAGCCTTGTTCTGTTCTTGATTCAGGTGTTATACATTCAAACTGTCTGGCCCAAAAATAAAATTTCCTTGCTGTTTATTGTACTTTTTTTTAATTTATCTGTTTTTTTTGGGTGGCACTGGGGTATGCTTTAGAGGTGTCAACCGGGCTGTCCCGGCCCGGCATGGTTCGGCCGTGCTTGGGCTGGCCTGGCACGGGAATATCCCGGGCCTGTGTCATGCCCGGGTAAGGCACAACCTGTGCCGTGCCTGACCCGGTACGGTTCCGTGGCCCGGCCCCTAGGCACGGTCGGGGTCACTGTTCACACCCAGCCCCGGCGTCCCGCACTAGTAGTTCCGCACCCATTGTCCTGCAGACCTGGCTTCCCTCACGAGTCACGGGTGGGTTCACTGTTACTCGGGAATCGGGCCAAGCCAAGCTTTCCCTTCCCGCAAAAAAAAACCGTGGGTCGGGTCCAATCAGACCCGAACAGCGGCCCCCCGACCTGATTCCCCCCCCCCCCTCCCCCCAACGGGCAAAAAAAAAAATTTAAAATGTTGCCGTTGGATCTCGCCTCCAATGACTAGGGGGCAGAATCCAACGGCCCTCATGATTCTGTCCCCTAAAAAATTTTAAAAAAATAAAAAAAAATTATTTTTTTAATCTATAAAATCTTCCCCCATTTCTATAATAATTCTATTTTCATAAACATTTATTGTCTCATATCTCACATTTTCTCTCTCAAAACTCTTGGTCTTCTCTCTCGGGAAGTCGGAATTTCGTTATTTTGCTTGTCTTTTCGGGAATTTCAACTTGGATTTTGAATTTTGAGCTAGACTATGGCGCACCGTGCACGTGATTGACCTGACTGTTTTACACTGAATAATTTATTTTAAGTTTTTTTTACTTTATCTCTCTCTCTCTAGTCTCTCTCTCTAGTCCTAAAATAGCTAAATCTAAAATTTATCATCTAGTCTCTAAATAAGTGTCTTGTTTAACAAAAATTTTAAAAATAACAAATACTAATGAAACATATTTAAATTTAGAAAATGAAAATCTTGCACAGAGGTCCGAGGCTGCTGAAATTTTGGTTTCTCCAGTCGTCTCAACCCAAACTTCTAAAAAATAAAAAACTAGGAGGACTTCGGTAGTTTAGACTCATTTTAATATAATAAAACAAAAAAATGCTAGGGGTAAGGAAGAAGAAATGACACAGTGCAAATCTTGTATGAGAATTTTAACATGTAACAGTTCGTTTGGTGTTGGGCACTTTAAGAGGCATGCCGAATTATGCACCAAAAAACATGCTCCATTAGATCCTAGGCAAACCCAACTTGACACGATATTTTTTGAGACTGGATCGAGTTCAGTCTCAAAGTTTACTCCCTTCATATACTCCAGCGAGTTGAGTAGGGACGACATGACTAGACTTATCACATTGATGGGTCTTTCAATCAGATTTTCGGAAGATCCAAGGGTAGTCCGTATAATGCAGATATATTTTAAGTCTGCTTATCATAGGATTCCTAGGTCTACATCTAGGAATGACATACTAAAATTGTATAAGTTAGAAAAATAAAAAATATTTAATGAATTTTTGGCATATAGTGGACTGGTGTCCGTGACGTCTGATATATGGACAAGTCACGATGAATCATCTTATGCATATCTCACTAGCCACTATGTAGATTTTAACCGGATTATGAATAAAAAAATTTTAGGATTCTCTTAGATTCTCCATCTTCATGATGACCCGGTCATTTTTGAATGTATGATGAAAATCTTTAGGGAATATAAAATTCAAAATAAAATTTTTAGTATCACATTCGATAATGCATCTAATAATGAAGTAGCGATTAACATGTTTGTTAGGAATATTAGAGACGCACTATTAGGAGAGATTTTTCATGTCAGATGATTGTGTCACGTGATTAACCTAATTGTTCAAGCAGGTATGAAGGTGTGTTCCCATGCGTTGGATAATATATGTAATGTACTAAAATATATTCGCACTACTCGCAGACAACAAGAGTTTGATAGTCTCTGTTTGTCTGTGAATCTTAAGAAGAAGAAAATTTAAACGGATGTGAGACATCGTTGGAATTACACGTACTTGATGTTGGAATCATGTGTTGGATGCGAACATGTGATATCTGACTACGTCAATAGTAAGAGTGACGAACTTATTATTGACGACACTGATTGGGCTTCAAGAATTTCATTTATGAAATTTCTGAAAATTTTATATGACACGACGAACATGTGTTCATCGGTTTATATGCCCACGACTTGCATTGCACTCAGGTGCATATGCAACATTAGTAGCATGTTTGAAAGTATTGAGCTGACCCGACACTTAGCCATATGGTTGTAGAGATGAAAACCAAGTACTCGAAGTACTGGTCAACTTTTCATCTCTTTATTGCCTCGTTGTATGCATGAACCTTTGGGTTAAGGTGGAAGGGGTAGAAAACACCCTGACATACATTTTCTCGTGCATGAACCTGAAAGAGCTACCTGAAAGGTTCATTCACGAGAAGTTGACTGACCTGTTTATATATTACGATACTAGATATGGTGATGGTAGTAATGAGACTGTGATTACAGACATTAATACCTTGTTCGGAGATGACTATTTTTTTATTCAGCTAGTGAGGAGGAAACATCGAGGTGAACCATCACATAAGAGCGAGCTTTCTCGGTATTTAAATATTGATTATTGTTCAATCCTATCATATTCTGATACTAAGAATCTTGATATATTACAGTGATGAAAATCATATGAGTTCATCTTTCCCGTGCTCTCTAGGATGACGCGAGATCTACTGACTCCTTCGGTGTCAAGTGTAACATCGGAATTTACTTTTTATGTTGCAGTGAATATGATTTCAGATAGGAGATCGAGATTACGTCTAGATATTGTTGAGTCTTTGGCCTGTTTGAAGGATTGAGAGGATTCGAGATTTAACATCCATGATCGTGCTGGAGCTGAGACTGAGATAGGGGCTGCAGCCCCATCCACTGCAAAAGCGGAGGAGTTGATTACTGATGATGATGATTCATATGATACTGATCTTGATGTTGTGGCTAATGATACTTATGATATGCCGATTGACGAATGATGCTCATAATATGCCGATTGACGAATGATGCTCATGATATGCCGATTGATGAATGATGATGATCCATTGTTTTTTGATTTTGATATTTTTTTTATTGATTGTATTCTTTATTTATATGTTACGTTGAAATTTTAATTTTTATTGGTTCGGACCTTCGGTATTTAGTGGCTGATTGGTCATTTTTCATTTGATTTGTTTTTATTTTTTTCTACTTTTTAATTTTTTTAACAAAATTTTTTGATTTATTTATTTTTTTATTTTATTTTTTTATTTTATTTTTTTATTTAAAAATTTATAACTCTATAATTTAATTCAAATAAATTATAAACTAATTATATTTTAAATTATAACAAAAATTTAAACTTTGTAATTTAATCAATTTTTAATAATTTTTATTTTATAAATTTATTATATTATACATTATCTATAATTCTATATATAATTTAATATATTTTATATTTAAACTAAAATATAAAACTATAAAATAAAAAAAAATTTAACCTGGCCTGTATGACTTGGTTTGGCCTGATCGGGCCCGGCCCGCCTTGCTGGCGGGCCATGCCGGGCCAGGCACGACACGGTACAATAACCGTGCCTTGCCTGGTCTGGCACGAAAGCATGACCGTGCTCTAAAAAAATGGGCCTGACTGCCCGGCATGGCCCGTTTGACACCTCTTGTATGCTTGGAGAAGTTTTCGGGATGGAGAAGGTAGAGAGAAGAGAGAGAAACAAGAAAATTAATAAAATTATAAGAATTTGAAAAATTAGAGCAGAATACAATATAGATTTATGTATGAACTACTGGATCACAGAAATCAGGTGCTCTCTCGCTCAATGAAAAAATAACAAACATAATAAAAAATAAATAAATAGACAATCCAGATCTCAACACTCCCTTCAAGCTAGTACGTACATGTCACTAATTCTCAACATATATGAGAATAAAAGAATATGTGGTTCTCAGACAAATTTCTTGAAGATGTCTTTAGTTTGCTTTCTAATAGGTACATATACAATAATAATAAAACTATCTTGGAATTTTTCCTAAATGAAGTAATGATTAAACTTAATATATTTTGTCTGCTCATGAAACATTGAGTTGACAGTAATGTACCATGCTGTCTAACTACTAATACTTAAACTATCACTAGTTTTTAAACTGATAAATAAAACTCCTTTAAAAAGTCACTGTTTCACTAGAATTCACAAGTAGCTTATGTTATAACCATATACTTTGCTTTTATTGAATATCAAAATAATTATTTATTTTTTATTTTTTGTAAATATGAAATTATCTGCAAATAATACAAAATCTTGTGTTTGATTTTTTTTTATAATTACATGAGCCAAACTAGAATTTGAATATATTTTTATTTTGTCATGCTCATGATTTCTATATATAATGTTTGAATGTTTGTTTTCTTAGATTAAATCGAGTTATTAAAAAATTTATACTCAAAGAACATCATATAAATATTCATAATGCTCTTTTTAGTCTCTGGTGAATTCGATATACTATTTCTATATCATGATGAATGCATGTGTGATATTTTACTTAATTTTTTATTAAATTTAAATTATTTCTTAAGCAAGAAGGTGGATGCTAGTTTTAATGCATAATGGAAGAGGGTGAGATAGAGGTGTAAGAGAGGGTTTGACCACATGCATCCACTTTTTAATAATTCCATGATTTATAAAAAATATTGCAATTCTATTAATTTATCGGTGATATATCACTATATTTTTTTTATTTTTATAATTTTTTGGCCAATTGATAATTAAGTGCCAGTGTTATATTGAACCTCTTGATATGCTAAATAATGGTGATATATCAAGGATGCATCACGGCATTTTCATCCATGTTGAGATTCTGGGGCTAAAGAATTGCATTCCCTTTACCTTTTCATATCCATTTTCACTAAAAGCTTTGTTTGTGGTAGATGGTGTACTTAATGATGTTCTCATTGACTCGGGGTCCACTGTAGGGTAGAAAGTCATTGTAGACTATTGCCTGGTGTAAAGTTCATATTTGTAATGGGTTAAGTCAGGTAATCGAGGGTTCTACAAATTGTAGTATTCAGAAATTTATAGGTAATCATTTTCTTAAAGGAGTTAATCTTAGGATTATTAGATGGTATTTCCCTTTAGCTGCTAGTTTTATGTTTTTGGATTAGTGGATTAATTTTTGATGTTAACAACTAAAATCAATGCTCAGGTATCAACCCATGGCAAGCGAGTTAAGAACATTATTGTTACTTTTTATTTGGCACTCAAAGGCATCTGATGGGTTCTGGGGTTGTTCTTAAATCAGGGGCAAATTATTGTAGTTGATGAGGATGAAGATCCATTATTAGATGCTGTGGAACACAAGAGAAATACTGAGGAATGGTAAATAAAATACAGTTTATGTAATGTTTTTTTTTGTTAATGATTTTGGTTTTTTTTTGTCCTTTCAGCATGAAAGATACTAAGATCTACTATCCCTCACGGTACATTTTTGTTAATGGCTTCGTTATGAAAGTACTGCGATTTTGTTTACACTAATTTTTTTAAATCATTTGCTGCTCACTAAATGTTTATTTGCTAATCCAGCGATGATCCAGAATCCATTGAGATTTGTTACAGGGATATTCATTGTCTCAGTCCTCAAGTTTTTCTAGCATCACCTATTATGAATTTTTATATCAGGTAAGTGTACTATTTATCATTTCTTTGATTTGATGACAGAACTAGAAATGGATGTTATTCTGTTTCAGTTGCTAATTTCTATTATTCGATCTTTAGGGTTAAAGCTAATGCTATGTTTCTGCATCATTGGGTTGCAAGAAGGAATTGATTAACATATGTTTGATGGTGGGAGATGTAAAGGCTATATCGAGGAGTGAAATGGGCCAGCCCATTTTTAGGTGGCCCAACCGGGCCACCTTGCTGTGCCTGGCCCTGCACGGCTTCATCACAACCGGCCCTGCATGGCCTCATCACAACCTGGCCTGCACTGCCTCATCACAACCGGCCCTACACGGCCCATTGGCCAGGCTGTGATGAAGCTGAACCAGGTCGTGCCTGGAGAGGCTGGTTCTGGCTCGTCTGGGCTGGGTTTGGCTGTTTGGGCCAAGTCCGGGCCTAGGTCGAGCCATTTTGAAAATATATAATCCAGAATATCAAAATTAATAAAAAAAATTTAAATTTTAATTATTTACTGTTTAAACTAATTATATTTAATTATTAAATTAAAATTAATAAATAATAATTATTTTTTTTTTAATTAATAAAATTAGATATAAATATAAAGTATAGTATAATAAACAAACTAAAATTTAAAAACTAATAGTGTGTGAATTAATAAAACTAAAATATTAACACAAACAAATGTAATGCAAATTACAAAAAATTTAAATGAAGATTTAAGAATAAAGTCTCGAGGTAATGTAATAAAAAAATAAATAAATAAAGATAATAACAATCAAAAAAAGATAAATAAAAATTAAAAATATCGTAAGTAGATAACATTACGGCATATGATCAATGATGATATAAAAATAAAATTAGTATTATAATCTCTATCCGTCAATCGTCACCAATTATAAATCATCATCAATATTATATAGATCATCAGCAGCAACCAACTATACTTTTGTTATAATCCCAACACGATATTGGATTCCAAGCTCGTATCCTCCAAATTTTATATGTATGCTAATATCTCAATAATATTTGGTCGTAATATGGATATTCTATCCAAAATCACATTCATTGTAACAAAAAAAATAGACTTTGATACTATGCTCGACATCGGAGGAGATAATAGATCCCGTGTCATCTTAGATAACACTGTATAGGTGGACTCATGATTTCTACAACTGTAAAATAGTAATATTTAATTATCCGAATGTGATAGGATTGAGTAGTAATTAGTATCTAAGTATTGAAATAACTTGCTCCTATTTGATGGTCAATCTCATCATTTCTCCCTCGCTACCTAAATGAAAAAGTCATCTTTTTTGAAAATAGTTTTCATGTATGTACTTGGAGCCTCATTATTTTTATCACTATACCTGGTATCAAGGAAGCATGGATACGTCACTGTAACAATCATGTCCACGTGTCCGACACGTGGACACGGTACAGACGCGTGTCTGATATGTGTCTGATACACCACATGACATATTGTTGACAAATTCATTTTCGATATGCCACGTGACATATCGGACAGACGTGTCGGAGACGTATCCGATGCTTAGTCACGAATTCGACGTGTCCGAGATGTACTCGATGCGTTGTTATGAATCTGACGTGTCGGTTACAAATCTGACGCGTTGTTACGAATCCAATGCATCGGAAATACATTATAAAATCAACGCGTTGCTCCAACAAATCGAGGAGCAACCGACCATCGACAACATTGAGTGGCCGACAAAATCGATTGCGGGGGATAACTTGTCATTGCTTTGGGATTTTTGAAGTAGTAAGGTTTCAAAACAGTAACAAATGTAACTTGATTTTAGAAGTAGAGGGGAGGGTTTAGAAGCAGTAACATGATGGGGGGAGGGTTAGAAGCAGTAACAGGAGGGGGGGGGGGGGTTCAAAGCAGTAAAATATGGGGTTTTAAATCTATTTTTTTATATTTTAATTATTATTATTTGTTTAATTAATATGCAAAATATAATAAACAAATACTTTTGATGTATGTAATATAATTTTTTTTTATTTTAAATGCATGATTTTAAGAATAATGATAAATATGCAATATTAAAATATGAAATATATAAATATGAATAATTTTTATAATATGCAATATGTACTATATGTAATATTTAATTATGCAATATACAATATGTAAGTATAATAATTTTGGTGATATAATTTATTTTAAATGAATTAATATAATATGTAAATATGCAAAATATAATGAAAATTGTCTTATTGTATCGATAGAGAAAAAAAATTAGATTAAATGGATTTTGAAATAATATAGATTATTTAAAATGCATAATTTTTTTATGCAGAATTATACAATAAAATGAGTTATAATTTTGAGCGTTTAAGTAATCAACAAAATATTTAAGTTGTTGATGATAATGCTCCATTATGGAGGTATGTCGTGAAAGATTTTAAATTGGATAAAAAAATGAGGAGGAAATATTACTTTTCAATATAATTTTTGTAGATAAATATATAGAGGATTATATTATAGAATTAAAGCTCACTTGTTGAAAATTAAAGGGGCTGAGATTGCTTCATGTACTAAAGTAACGAATCAAAATTTAAGTTGAGACGCGAAAATGATGGAAGAATTTGAACAGAGAATGAAACAATCTAATCTTAAATAAGTTTCTTTACCCACATTAAGCGTTGCAGATTTTATATTTGAGAATTCCTCTTCTAGTGCTAGTCCAATTGATCTAAAAAGGTGAAAAAGGACTATAAGATCAATTGAAAATGCATTCAAAAATGGTGCACGTAAAATAGTTGATGGTGAGATAGCTAGGATGTTTTCTACTGGCGGGTTGTCTTTTCACTTTGCTAGAAATCCTATTTATCCTCGTGCCTTTAAAAGTACAAGTCAACTTCTAGGTTATGTCCCACCAAGCTATTATGCATTAAGAACAATATTATTGCAGAAGGTGAAGAATAATATTGACAATCTATTGGAACCAATCAAGAATACTTGGAATGAGAAAGGAGTGAGTATTTGCAGTGATGGATGGTCAGATGCTCAAAGAAGACCACTTATTAACATCATGACAGTTTCCGAAAGTAGACCAATATTTTTGAAAGCAATAACTGTGAATGGGAGACTAAGGACAAATATTTTATAAATTATTTGTTGATTAATATTATACAAGAAATTGATCCATAAAAGGTAGTTCAAGTTATAACTGATAATGCTGTAGCTTGCAAAGCAGTAGGACACATTGTGGAAGCAAAATTTCGGCATATCTTTTGGATCCTGTGTGTGGTTCATTCTCTCAATCTTGCTTTGAAGAATATTTGTGTACCAAAACACTCAAGATATGATAATATGATGGAACAATGTGGTTGGATTGCTCAAGTTTTAAGTGATATTTTTTTTTATCAAGAATTTCATTATGTATCATGTAATGAGATTGTCGATGTTTAATAATCATTATAAGTTGAAGTTATTTCAGTGGCTGATACACATTTTGCTTCAACTATTATTATGCTTAAACGATTTAAGACAATAAAAAGAGGCTTAGAGAAATTAGTGATAAGTGAAGAATGAGAAATATATAAAGAAGATTTAGTGAATGCTAAAGAAGTAAAGGATAAAATCCTAAATGAAGATTTTTAGATAAATGTTGATTATACCTTCAGCTTTACAATTCTCATTCATGAGATGTTTCGATTAGTTGATACCGACAATCATTGCCTTCACAATATTTATGAGTGGTAGGATTCTATGATCGAAATAGTGAAGAAAACTATTTATAAAAAAGAACATAAAAGATTCACAGATAAATTATGGTATAATTTTAATTTATTATTCAATTTTTAAAGTTTTGATTGAAAGTTTTTAAGTTTTAATTATATTTGAACTTATATGAATTACTGTGTAATTTTACTTGTAGTTTTTTTATATTTTGAATGAAATCTTGGTGGAAAGATGGAATAAAAGTTACACACATTTACATTCATTAGCTTTTTCCTTAAATCTAAGATAATCTTAAGATTATAAATTGTAAACTATGATAATTTTTAATAATATATTTTCTATGATGTTTAACTTTTTATAATTAATGTTAAAACTTTAACTTGCAGGTATTATAGTCAACAATGGCTTGTTGAGTATCGTGATCGTGTTTCACCATATCGAGATTTAGAAATAGTAAGAGAGAGAAAAAAAATATTTTGAGAGATAATTTTTTAATGAAGATGAAAGGAGACGAGCAAATGACTAGTATGCTATATTTTTGGCATATTTGGAAGATTTTTAGTAATGATTCAATCAATGACAGGAGGTACATGAGTCCTATTAAATGGTGAGTTCATGGAACAGTTATACCGATATTTCAATCTATAACATTGAAATATCTAGGACAATCTTGTTCAGCCTCATGTTGTGAAAGAAATTGGAACATATATAATTTTATTCACTCCATGAACAGAAATAAGTTGACACCACAAAGAGCTGAAGACTTGGTTTATGTCCATAATAATTTCCGACTTCTGTCAAAGAGATCTCTACACTATAATGAAGACGAATCTAAAATGTGAGACATTGACGGTGATGGTTTTGACTTAATTGATATTGAAAATGCTGAAATTCTTGAGATTACAGATCTTTCTTTTGATGAACTTGAATTGAAAGCTATTTTATTTGATTCAGAAGGAAATACTAATCTTTTATTTTAATATTTCTTATGTTTGTGTTTGAATACTTGTAAAAATAATGTTTGAGCATTTTTTTTGTTTATCTAAATTGCTGTCTAAGGATAATATAATATTTATTTATTTTTATCATACCGTATTCTAGTCGTATTTGTATCCTAATATTTTAAAATTTGCCGTGCCCCCATATCCTGTCTTGTCGTAACATCGTGTTCGTATTCGCGTTCGTGTTTCTTAGCCTAATATTATAGTATATAAAGAGCTCAGTCAATTTCTCGTGAATGAATTCTTTATGTTGGTCTTCCTGGTTTATGCAATATATAGGTAGAATGAAAGACTAGTATTTTCAATATTTGATTATCTCAATAATCATGATATTATATACAAAATAATTTTTATATTTGTTAATTTCATAAAAGAAATTTATATATCATAGGCTTAATCATCATAAATAAATTTGTTATTTTTACTAATGATATAGTTAAATATTGATAGTTTAACATATAATTCTAATATTAGATAGGTATAATTTTTATAGTTTCTTACATTCATCTATATTTTTTTTAGGTTCACTGATAAATATAGGCTATTAAACTTTTATTGTGTGCTAGATTTTCTATTATATTTTAGTGTTTCTCTTATTTTTATAATGCATAAATAATAATTTTTATTTTCGCTTATACTGCTAGGTTAATTATGTGACACATATACCTAATGTGAAAAAATTCACTTAATAGTTCGTCGCTAATGATTCTAACAAATATACTATAGACAACTCTATTATTTGAAATATTATTGAATGTAATTTTAAAAAAATTATTTTAAATATTATATTCTATACAAATTCTCATCATGCATTGATATATGATTGAGTTATTATTAAGATAGTAGATATCATAAAATTTTTAAATTTTATTAT
The DNA here is from genome assembly GCA_029783825.1 of Sapria himalayana. Classification (NCBI taxonomy): domain Eukaryota; kingdom Viridiplantae; phylum Streptophyta; class Magnoliopsida; order Malpighiales; family Rafflesiaceae; genus Sapria; species Sapria himalayana. Next base: position 794,477 of record JAREIK010000435.1, read on the forward strand.
TAAGATTTTATTTTGAATCTACATTGTGGATGGTGAACGTGTGAATGATGTATCATCGTAATTTGTTCATATTTCGAACTTCATATATACTACTTTACTATATTTTATAAATTTATTATTTTTAATCATTTTTTCTAATTTTAATATTTTATTATGTCATTCTTACTTTTGTGCAAAAGAATTTTATGATAAGAATATTGAAAATAAGTCTACATAATATTGATTATTCTATGATTCTTTGAAAATTTAATTGAAAAATTAATGATAGTATTTAATTTAACAATACATTCTCTTTCAGAATCATTGTGATAAGTCAAAACGTTCAATGAAGTTGAAATTTATCTAACTGAAAAAGTTTCGCTGCTAAGTATATTTATCTTAGATCTAATGCTCCAATATTTTTGGTGTATTAATCAATATACTTTTTAAGTTAGTCAATGATACATGTACTCATATATATATGTGTATATATATATATATATTATAATATATACTTTATGCTAATTCTTCTTCGACATGTATAAAAATTTTATTTTTTATTATATTAAAGTCAGTCCATAATACTAAATTTCATATATTTTTAGATTTTTTAGGCAAATGATTGAAGTCATTAAACATGACCTAGTTTTAGTCTGGGATCTTTCAGTAACGATGTCATTATTATCTATATCTAGGTCAAAATCATTATCATTAAAATCATAATTTTTTTATTTTATTATATTTTTATTATAATTATAAATTTTAATAATTTAATAATTTAATAATTTAATAATTTTTAAATTTTAAAAATTATTAATTATAACACATTAATAAACAAAAAATAAATATTTATCATAACAATGTAACTTGATTTGAGCAATAGTCATAGTTAATGGTTTACCTCTTTTTATAAAATAACTTTTCTAGCCTAGAGCCCATAACAAACAACAAATAAAAATTAGAGCATAAAAGAGAATAGAGAGGAGAAGAAATAAATGTGATGAATATCAAAAAAAATATTTTATATTTATAGAAAATTGTTATATTAAAAAATATATTATTATTTTTTTATTTTTTTATAATTAAAGTGGGTAGATATCTGACAGTCATTAGATTTCTATCGTGTAGCTATTGGAATGAAATTTGATAGCTACAAAAAAATAAAAAAAATGATTTTGGTTTTTTTTAACCAAAAATGAAAATAACATGAATGACCTATTTCTTTTGATTTTGGGACCCGTTATGTATATGTAATGGTCAAGTGAGGGATCAGGTTTAAAAAAAACTCGGTAGTGACCTGTCACTCTTGACCCATGCTAGGTCACGAGTCACTGTGCTTGTGAATCATGCCAATGGGCTAGGCATGTGGGCAGTACCTGGCCCCTTGCATGAGGCAGGTTGGCTCTGGCCTGACATTGTGTGAGTTGTGCCATGGGCCAGCATGATCGTGTTTGGGCTTGGTTATGGATCACACCATGTTGGGATAGACATTATTATTTTGGGCCATGCTCCGTGCTTTACCTAGGCCGCCAGACTTATTTGACACTTCTATTTTCAAACATAGAGACAGAGACATGTCAATTAGGAAAGCGTACTATAGCTTCATATCCTACACATTAGTCTGACTTGAGTAGGAGATCTATTCAATTTAATACAATCAAATGTATGATTACCTAATGGAGTTACATCTAGAAATGAATTTATGTATTTGATTATATTTGTTGATTATTACTCAAAATATACATGGATATATTTATTGTGAGATAAATTATAATTTTTTTTCTATTTTTTATTTTTTTCATACAAGTATATAAAGCTTATTTGATAACAAAAATTAAAAATTAGTAAGTTACAATGCATTAAAATATATGTTAGTTCTATTTAATAGATAATATATGAATTATTTGATTATATATCAAATTTGATGTGTAGACACACCCTAATAGAATGATGTTATTGAAAGAAAAAATTGTTATCTGATTGAGAAAACTCAAATATTTTTAATTAAAAAGAGTATTTTAAAATATTTTTAGAGATATATGAGTTTTTTCATAATATATCTTATTAATCAAATATATTTTTCTATCATTTTTTATTATTTATTCTTTTGAGTCTTAGATCTTGAAAAAAAACCTTTTTGTTTGTCTCACAATGTTTTGGATCCAGTTCTAGGATTATCGATATGAAAATGTGATATCTAAGATTTTGAGATATATTTTCTTTTGATACTTTTATACCCAAAGCTGAAATAAATATTTTTTACAAGATAATGCTTGGATTTTACTAAGTATGAATATTATATTTTTTGATCATGATTTATTTTTTTAAGGGTAAAGTGAATGTGAATCAAGATGTTTCACTTTAATCTAGTGCTTTTTATCTCTTATCTATAGTTATGTCTGACCCACTAGTTTATATATAGAATTACTCTTTAGCTATATCTTAGCATATTGGTATTTAATATGATGTTATTTTCATAAAATTATCATATTTACCAACAAATTGAAATAATATTTAGTCTGGATAAATAAAAGTTTCTTATGCAAGGAGAGCTCCTTCAAGCTAAAGTGAAGTAGTAGTCAATGAGTTTTGACTAGTTCAATTTGGCATCAAGTTGATAACTAAGAGACTGACCACTCTCCGAAAGAGCTAATTAAGTCAAACAGCATAACTCTAATTTTAATCTTCCGATCACTCTTCGAAAGAGATATATAAGTTGTATTCAACACATGATTTTATAGGTTTCATTGTATTTTTGTTTTATTTTTTTTTATTCTTGTTACCGGCACTATTTTATTCTAGTTTCTTTATCTCATTCGGGATGATGTCAAGTAAAGATAAAAAAAATACATGCTTTTCACTCTAATGAGTCTTGGAATCTATTACCATGACATTCAGAAAAATATGTTATTGATTGCAGGTGTTTATTGGGAAGATAAGTTCATATGGGAAGATATATCATTTTAAGACGAGACTTGTAGTGATTTTATTTAGTTAGATATTTTATATGAATTACGAGCACAATTAATCTTCAGTGGTAGAGATTACTTTAGTATGAGTTCTTATTTCTTTTACAGCCTTTCACTATTAGAGGATATACCAACTAGATTTTAATGATATTCTAATAAGGGGTGATGATGAGTTCTTATTGCTGGGGATTTTTTGGGTAAATTTCAGATAAAGGGACTTGAGAAACTCATACTTTTTTGGTGTTGCGATTTTAATTAAGTTTTTTTTTAGTTGATTAGTTTATAATTTTGATGGGAATATCCAATCTATGGGCTATCCTAGATTATGACATATCTGAGTGACATATTTGATATATTGTCTCCCATTATATTTTTGTTTTATTTATTTTGTTTATGATTTTTAACATGATATTAAAACTAGATTTATAAACCCTAAAGTGTCTCTCCCCCCTTATTTTTCTATTGTGCAATAGATGTTTGAAGAAGGTGTGCACACATAGTGAGGCACACATAGTGAGGCACACATTCACTATTTTGTAAGAGTCGCACACCCACTATGTGCCACTGATGGTGCATCCAGGTGCATAGTCAGTGTGAGGTGGTTCGCATGGTGGTGCAAATGGTGAGATGCATAATTGTGCCTGTGGTGTTTCACAATGGTGCACGCGGCAATGTGTGTGGTGGTGTGTGTGATAGCGTGAACATTGGTATTGGCGGTGACAATAGGTAGAAACTCTAACTTGGTTTTCTTTTTCATTTTGAGAAATCCAATAAAAAATAGATTAAACCTTAATCCAGTTTGATAGAAATTATGATTTGTTATAATTTTATTTTTTGGAAGAATTAGTATGGATTATCATAGCATATGTAGATAAATGTGAGTCTCTATGCATTATACTCAGTGGAGGATGATAACTTATATCAGAGATAATTATTGAATATTATATTTGGATTAAAGGTTGAGAACTTTATGTAGTAGAGAGAGAGAGATGTTGAATACCAGAGTCATCCAAAAATCTTTATAAAATTCATCTACTATGACACTTTCTTAGAGAAAAATATACAAAAATTTTTTCTAAGATAGTAATATTTTTTTTTCTTTTATGTATTATTTATTATTTTACTTATACTATGGCTTATGATTTTTGAATTATCCTTATGGGAGAACTTTCATTCACTAGTAGTGATACATATTTTTAATATTCTTTTCTTATTTCGAAAATATTATTATAGCTAATTATAAGTCTTTGAAATTTATTAGATTTGATATTATTCAGCTTAAATATTTATTATTTTCATATGTTGTACTTATTTGTGATTATTTTATTATTTTACTTTTTGTGTTTTTTGATAACTCAAATATAATTTTATCTTTAATTATATTAATATTTATTTGTTAGATTATGAGATTTTGAGAAAATATTATTTGGAATTTAATAGTTTGGATTTATGTTCCCTCTTCAAATAATATTATCTAATTATTTTAGTTAATTGAATATTTTAGATTAATTATTCGTGCATTTTTTTTGGTCACTTATCACTTACCCAATTGAGAATACTTTACTCGAGTTTTAAGGATATTTCGACTTTAGACTATTAGACATGTCAGTTATGAATAGTTATAAGAGTTTAATATCCTACTCACTACTTGCCAAATTGAGAATAATTTATCTGAGCTTTAAGTGTATTTTGATCCTAAAGTGTGAGGCATGCTAGTTATGATTATTACTAGAGCTTTTTATTCTACACACCTATCTAATTTGAGTAGAGACTCATTGGATTTGATATACTTAGATATATGGAAGACATAGTAGAAATGTAAGCACAGAGGAATTTAGCTATATAATTATGTTTGCTAATGACTATTTGCGATATATATGTTTATATTTCTTTAGTAATATATCACAAATATTTTTTATTTTTCAGATTTTTCACAATATGGTAGACTCTTTTTGATAAAAATTTTAAAAAATTAAGAAGTGATTATGTATAAAAATATTTGTCAGATTAATTTATCACTTATTGAATGAATCATGAGATCATACAATAGACTTCTCATGCTAACTCATCCCAATAAAATAAGATTTTTTTTAAAAAAAATAAATATCTGATTGAGATGACTTTGATTTTTCTACTTCGAAAGAGTCTTCTGGAATAATTTTTGGAAACTATTATTTTAATTATAATTTATCTAATTAATTGAATATTTTCTTCTGTCTTTTCTCTGCATATACTCTTTTTTTTTTGAACACCAAGGGCTTCCGGGCTTACGTACGTGGACCCTTAAGTCCCCTTGGGCCTCCGGAGAACCGAGCAAGCAAGGAATATCCCCAGTACCCCCACCGGTAAGACTTGAACTCATGACCTCCTGGATATTGCCAAGTGTCTTAACCAGCTAAGCTCCCTATGAGAGGGGTAAAACTAATGATCGGGTAAACTTTTTATAGTGACTGACCCCACCGCTTGTGCAGCCTCATATCCTAGAAAATCCTCAATTAGCCCAACCCCTTGAGAGGTTTTTTTGGGAGGCACAGTTCCACATATGCAGAGTAAGAATTTGAACCCAATTTCTCTCCCCTGGAGTATCTCTGCCTTAGCCACTAGGACAACGATATCATTGGTCTCAGATATACTCTTTAGATCTTACATCATATAGATAAATTATTTAGCATGTTTCTTAGGGGTTTTTGATATGCTTATTTTGTTCTAAATCTCTCTCAATGATGGGAAAAGTTGATATTATGCTTTCATTGTCCGATCTTCTTAGATTATAGATTTGCCTACCAATTTGCCATATGATCCTTTGTCAGTCCTTTTGAGATAAACCTTTTGATGCATTTGTTTTGTTCTATGTTTATCTCCATGATTAGGCTAATTAACATCTATGACCTAGTTTTATGCTCTCATTGTTTGTGCATAAGTTAGTTTTTAGGTTGTGATACAAGAGATATTCTTATTAATTGAGATATTGATATTATTTTAAATTGGTTTTCTGTTATATGTGGGCTTCTCTCATTTTAGTCAAGTATATCTTTGATTTCCTTAACTGCTTCTGTGCCATAACTACACAACCTTGAAAACTACTTTCTAATCAGCTCCAGCTCACTTCATCTATTGATGATGATTTGTTTTCTTCCATTGTGTCTATATTAATAGTGAATTATGTATCAACTGAATAGAGAGGATTCAACAAAAACCTAATCTGCCTTAGAAACTCATTCTTTCTATTGATTTCATCTCTAAATGAGGGGCACATATGCCTTAGAGAATGAAGCATTGATGTTGGTCCTTTTGTGGCCTAATCTAATTCCATTCCCTCAAATCAATCTGCTTAGCCTTAAGAAGATGGGTTGTGCCCTAAGTTAGAGATAAATAGTCATGTCAAGAAGTTAGTGTCAAGGCAAAATTTATAGTAATGATAATAATTATTTGTGAAATATTTTGGATGTATCATCTGTTTGAGAAGATCATATATGCTCTTCCCTCACTATTCTTTACTCTAATAGTTATACAATAAAACATATAACTTTTAATCTGATATTTAACGAGTGGACAAAGTATATAAAGGTAACTTATTTTTTTTTTAAGTGAGAATGTTTAGGATAAGATCATTACTAAAACATGCATTCAAATAATAGATGAACTAATAAATATTTTTTACAAAAATCTTGAAGAAGTTTTATCTTATATATTTTTTTTAAACCTATTATTGTGGACTTGTATGCACTAGCTTAATAGGAGGGTGTTTTATTTTTTTATTATTTTTTTATTATTCATTACATATTTGATGGGAATACTTGATATGTGAGTTGTCTCAATTACTTTTATCAATTATATATAAATATTTGATGTATAAATCTTGTGTTATTAAATCTTTTTTTCAATATTATTTAATATAAATATCATTGTATTTGTATTGTGCAATTACATAAAAGGTAATATATCGGATCTCATAAAAATTTGAAAGGTCAATAATTATGTTATTGACTTTTATTTTTGTTTTTTGAGAGAAGTCCTGATGATAAAAAATGTTTTTATTGATTATCAAAAAATACTTTCATACATAATTTTAGTCAAAAGATTTCGGGAGGTACAAATATTTATTTGGCATAAAGATGACTTATTCTACAAGATATATCATTATGTCACATATGAGATATATACTTCTTACTCTTTATAGGTTAGTCTTTTTTGTTGTGCTATAAGAGATATTCCTATTGATCAAGTTATTGACTTTTTTTTGAATTGGTCTTCTATTACATTTGGCCTTCCTCTCCTTTTAGTTAAGTAAATATTTGCTATCTTTTCCTTTTAGTCAAGTAAATATTTGCTATCTTTTCCTTTTAGTCAAGTAAATATTTGCTATCCTATCTTGCTTGTGTGCCATAACTATACAACTTTGATTGTTGCTTGCAACTGACTTTAGCTCTCTCTATCTATTGATGATGATTCATCTTCTTTCATTGTATCTACATTAACAACAAATTATATATCAACTGAGTAGGGAGGATTCAACAGAAACCTAACCTGCCCAAGGTTTTCAAAGGTGTTTTCTAGGTGTGCCTTGATGTGCACCTCAAGGCAAGACATGGAGAAAATGCCTTGAGATGTTTGAAAAAAAAGCCAAACACATGATAGAGATACATTTTTTTCAGTTAAGCATGTTTGAGGTGCGCTATAATTGTTCCTTTCAAGCCTTAAATAGGGATTTGTATGCTTTGGGAGCTTATGTGGCCTTCAAAAAAATATTTTGGTTTTTAAGAATATAAATCAATTAAAATTTGAATTTTATTCTTAATTTCCTTAAAAAAAAATATTGATTTTTTAAATTTTAAAACAATTAAATTCTGATTTTCATTCTTATTTTTTTCTTAAAAAATAGTTTTTTTTTAATATTTAAACCAATTAAATTATGAATTTTATTTTTAAATTCCTCTTAAAAATATTAGTTTGTTTAAATTCAATTCTATTAAATTCTGAATTTTATTTTTAATTTTATTTCAATTATGTCTTGTTATTATTTTTTAGTCAATTATATTATTATATATAAATGTGAATATTATTATTATTAGTATCTTTTTTGAATGAATTCCTCTAATTTGAAAAATTCAAGAAAAGATTTTGTGAAAATATGTTATTGAAGTTTTTGGGGAGTAATATTTAAAATATAAATTTTATAATCAAAGATGTGCAGTAAGGGTGAATAGACTCAAACATCACTTACTACTAAAGTTGTGTCATTTGACTTCCTAGAGACTTAAATATTATTGGATTACATGATTTACTCATATTCATACAAAAAGAAATATAATGAAATACCAATTAAGTATTTAAAAATTGAAGTCATAAATTTAATTAATTTTAATAAACAAACTTATAATATTTATTCTTTATTAATAATTTTTACTAGGTACAAGTGAAGGAAAAAGTAAATGAATGAGTTTAATTTAACATTAATTGATGAAGATTAATATTTATATGAACTGAGGATACATAATAGTATATATTTTTCTAATTTTGATACTTTGGATGATGATGACCTTAGAGAAGAGTATTTAAATTGAAACAATTTACTCTAGTTCTTATTTCATGATTTATTTATTAATTTTTGTTAAAGTTTAAAGTTATTAGTATAATTGAATCTTTTATTTTTATTTTATGATTTTATTATGGTTTTTTATAAAAATAGTAAACTAATATGTTTTTTTATAATAATTCTAAAAGAATTATTTTCATATTTTTATTTATGTTATTTTATTTTATATATTTTAAAATATTAATTAATTATATATTGTGAGGCTCAAAAAGCTTACGCCTCAAAGCCTCGAGGCTTGTGTTGTCTCACGAACACAAAAATACCTCATTTTATGTTTTTATTTTTTAAAACTTTGAGCCTACCTTAGAAATTATTTCTATTGATTTCATCTCTAATTGATGGGGCATACTTGCCTTAGAGAATGAAACATTTATGTTGGTCCTTTTGTGGCCTAGTCTTTTCTACTTCCTCAAATCAATTCATTTTGCCTTAAGAAGATGGGTCTTGCCCTAAGTTAGAGATAAATTATTATGTCAAAATTTAGAGTTTAAGCATAATTTAGAACAATGATGATAATTATCTGTAAGATATATTAGATATATAATCTGCTTGAGAAGATTATGTATGCTTTTCCCACATTGTTTTTTATTGAATGGGTATAAAGTTAGATAACTTCTAATTTGGTATTTAACGAGAGGACGAAGTACATAGAGTTAAATTGCTTTTTTTAAGAGAAAAGATTCAAGATAAGATTATTAATATAACATGCATTTATACAATAAATGAACTAATAAATATTTTCACATAAACTTTTGAAGAGATCTCATCTTTTTTTTTCAAGCTTAGTATTATGGACTTGTATTCACCAGCTTGATTAGAATGTATTTTATTATTTCTATTGTTTATTATATGTTTGATGAGAGTACTTAATATGTGGGTTAACTCAATTACTTTTTTCATTATATATGAATATTTAATATATAAATCTTATTATGAGTGTTATTATATTTATTTAATATATAAATCTTATAATATAAAAATCTTATAATATACAAGTCTAATAATATAAAAATCTAATAATATAAAAATTTTATTAGGATTATTTTATATAAATATCATTGCATTTGTATTGTGTGAATACATAAAAATTAATATATTAGATTTCATAATAATTTGAAAGATAGATTAGAGGTGTCAATTGAGCTTGCCCGGGCCGGAATGAGGCATGACATGATTTGGTCGTGCTTGACTTGACACGACACGGGAATTCCCCATGTTCATGTCGTGCCTGTCCACGGCATGATCCGTGCCGTGCCGTGCCGATGCCAACCAGGCTTCCTGCCCTGCTTGGCATGACATGGTACCATGGTCCATTGGTATGAGCCGAAAAACTATTCCAGTGGCAGAAGTTGAGCCCAACTGTTCCGGAAATCACCAGAGTCTGGGTCCGATTCCACCCCCACCAATTCCTAATGGTTCAAAATAAAAAAAAGTTAAAATTTAAAATTTTTGAATTTTAGCAATCAGATTTTCCCTCCAATGGCAATGTGGTAGAATCAAACGGCCCACATGATTTTGCCCCAAAAAAATCAATAAAATAATAACAAAAATAAAAAAATACCTTTTTAAAAAAATTCTTAATTTTATTCTATATAAGCTCCCCATCTCTCTAATTTTTATGCTTCTCAAAAATATAAATTCTCATACTCTCTCAAATCTCTTTCCTAAAATTCTCTATCTTGTGATTTTGGCTTGATTTTTCAGGATTTCCAGCTCGGGCTCGACTTTAGTTAGTGTTTGCATTGGTCTTTGGAAGTTGAAATTTTGGTGCACGTGCTTTATCTTTACACTATTTTACAGGTATTTCTATTTTTTTAATTAGTTAACTGTAACTCGTAAGTCTTAACATTAATATTAAAAAATAATTAATATTTTACATTTTTTTCTCTCTCTACATTTTAATCTATCCTCTTGTATAAAAAAAAATCAAAAAATGATAAATATTAATGAAATTAATTTAAATTTAGAAAATGAAAATCTTACAAAAAGTCCGAGGCTGCTGTAATTTTTATTTTTCTAGTCGTCTTAATCCAAATATCTAAAAAACAAAAAATTAGGAGGATTTCTATAGTTTGGACTCATTTTAATATAATAAAATAAAAAAATATCAGGGGTGAGGAAGAAAAAATGATACAGTTCAAATATTGTAAGAAAAGTTTTATTTGTAAGAGTATGTTTGGGATTGGGCACCTTAAGAGGTATGCCTAGAGGTGTCAATAGGGTCAGGCCGGCCTGGTCCGACACGAGATGACATGATTCTGCCTTGCCTGACCCGGCACGGCGCGAGAATTTTTCGTGCCCTTACCCGCGCCATGCCGAGGCCAATTAGGCCTCGTGCCGTGCCTGGCCCGGCACTATACCATGGCCCATTGGTATTATACCATGGTTCGTTGGCACGGTACCTAGGCACGAGCTGAGAAACATTAATTTTTTAAATTAGGGTTTCCGTTGTGATGCGGGGCGACCACCGCGTGCTGAAACCCTAATTTTTTTTAAATTAGAGGTTCGGCACGCAGCTGCATGATTGCGTGCAGCCGAACCCCTAATTTTTTTTTAAATTAGAGGTTCGGCCCGACCAGGCCGAACTCGGCGGATTAGTGCCGTGGGCCTGTGTTGGGTTGACCTCCACAGAACCGTGCCGGGCCAGACACGGCTCGGTACATAAACCCTGGCGTGCCTGCCCTGCACAAAAGCACGATCGGGCTGGCCCGACACATCCCTTTTTACACATCTAGGCCCGGTACGTCCCGTTTGATACCTCTAGGTATGCCGAAATATACATCAAAAAATATGGTGCATTTGATCTTTGGCAAACCCAACTTAACAGTGTGTTTTTTGAGGCCGGATCCAGTTTAATCTCAAAGTTCATCCTTTTCATATACTGCAGTGAGTTGGGTAGGGAAGACATGTCCAAACTTATTACTTTGATGGGTTTTCCGATCAAATTTATGGAAGATGCAAAGGTAGTGAGCATCTTGCAGACATATTTTCAGCCTGTTTATCGTAGGATTCCTAGGTTTACATCTAGAAACGACATTCTAAAATATTATAAGTTAAAAAAATAAATAATAATTAATGAATTTATGACATATAGTAAAGTGGTGTCTATGATATTCGATATTTGGACTAGTCATGATGATTCATCTTATGTATGTCTCACTGCCCATTATGTAGATTCTAAATAAACTATGAATAAAAAAATTTTAAGATTCTCCGAGATTCTCCATTCTCATGATGATCTAGTTATTTTTAAGTGTATGATGAAGATCTTTATTGAATATAAAATTCAAAATAAAATAATTAGTATCACATTCGATAACACATCTAATAATAGAGTAGCGATTAACATGTTTGTTAGGAATATTAGAGATGCACCATTAGGAGAGATTTTTGATTTCAAATACATGTGTCACATGATTAATTTGATTGTATAAATAGGGATGAAAGTTTGTTTCTCCGCTTTGGAAAATATTTTGAATCACTAAAATACATTTGCACGCCTCGTCGACTACATGAATTTGGTAGTCTCTGTTTGTCTGCGAATCTCAAGAAGAAGAAATTCTAATTGGATATGAGACACCATTGGATTTATACGTTTTTGATGTTAGAGTTATGTGTTGGATACGAACACGTAATATTCGACTACGTTAATAATAATAGTGACGAACTTATTATTGACAACATTGACGGACTTCAGGAATTTCATTTATGAAATTACTGATGATTTTTTATGACACGACGAACATGTGTTCGTCGGTTTATACTCTCAAGATTTGTATTGTACTTAAGTGCACATGCAATATTAGTAGTATGTTGGTTTTTTTATTGGCACGGTAAAAAACCAGTTGTGCAGGTGGGCCGTGCAAGGCCTGGCATGAAGAAACTTTGCTGGGCCAGGCATGTCACTATTACTATATCGTGATGTGCCTGACCTGGTACGGTGGCATGGTTGGATAACCTAAAACCGTGCTAGGCCGGCTCAGTACTACCTGTTTAATACCTCTAAGATAGATGGGTTTGAGTGAGAATATTAATGAGAAGATTAATTACCTGAAAAATTCTTATCTTATATCTATCTAATGAATGTGATGTATTGGTACAATGACAAATATCTTTGTTTAATAATAATAGGTCTCTAATTCAAGACTTATAAGATATCCTCTCTAACTGTCAGGAGTAATAATGTCCAAATATGAACGTCTCATAGATCACATACTAAAGCAAGAGCCTTGTACACTTAGTATTATCTTAATCATTTTATTTGCATGTATAACATGACAATGAGACAACTAAAATACTAGGATTAATTGAGTTAATGACTTTTCTGATAGTTGAAAATTTGGCATTCAATGATCAACATCAACCTAATGTTCTAATGGTTCACATTTGCTTTAGACCATAGTTATTGAAGTCATATCTTAAGCGTAGGTGCCATGATTCCCTTGTCATAGTGTCTCACCTAGGGTGTAACCGAGCCGAGCCGAGCAGAGTATTAGGCAGGCTCGGCTCGGCTCGGCTCGATTTTAAAGGAGTAGGCTCGAGCTTCTTCACGAGCTTGTTTACGAGCTGACGAGTCGAGTTTGAGGGTGCTCGGGCTCGGTTCGTTTAACTTATGAGCCTGTTCACGAGCTTGGTTCATGAGCCTGGTTAACTAGCTCGGTTCACGAGCTTGTTCACGAGCCTGGTTAACGAGTTTGCTAACAAACCTATTCACGAGTCTGTTCACGAGTTTATTTATGAGCTGACGAGCTGAGTTTAATGGTGCTTGGGCTCGGCTCGTTTAACTTACTTGCCTAAAAAGATGTTCGGAAATTTAAGAAAATATTCATCTAAAATAGCTAACATACAACTAAATTAAAAAGATAAGATAATAAAAGTTTAATTAACATGATTGAAGTTCAAGAGTTAAAATATTCTTCATGTTCATTTGTAGGAAAAATTTGTTGTGCATCAAGCTTTCTCCATGTTCACGAGCATGTTCACGAGCATGTTCACGAGCTTGATTCACGAGCTTGTTCACAAGCCTGGTTAACGAGCTTGTTCACAAGCCTGATTAACGAGCTTGCTCACGAGCATATTCACGAACTTGTTTACGAGCTGACGAGCCGAGTTTGAGGGTGCTCGGGCTCGGATCATTTAACTTACGAGCCTCAAAATGATGTTGAGCTCGGCTCGTTTAACTTAATAAATAAGTTCAAGCGAGCTTCCAACGAGCCGAACGCCGAGCAGCTCGCGAGTAGCTCAGCTCGGTTACAACCCTAGCCTCACCTAGGGTGAGGTGTGCCCCATTTGCAAAAGGCACATAAAGGTGTGCCTTGTGGCAACTTTGTATGATGGGAGGTATGCGCTTTAAACGTCCCTTCTCCCCAACAAAACTAAACCCCACTCCTAAATTGACGTATTAACATAAAAAAAATTTAATGCTTTACCGCACTCTCACCCTCACATTAACCCGATTCATTAAAACCCCTTGTACAAATTAAATAAAAACACATACTAAAACATTAAAATAAAGTAAATCCTCCTTAAATATTTTCTCTTACTATTATTTTGGCACATAAAGTAATGTATACTTATTGCCCAATTATTTTTTAGCTCTTATTATATTTTTTGTCATCCATTATATTTTATTTGCCCCAAATTCTCTTTTTTGCTCATCTATGTAAACTTCATCACCATAATTCATCAATATCAAATTATTAACTTTTCAATATTTGTTCACATTCAGAATATAATCTATCAACTAACACTTTATCTTTATTTAGACCTCTTCTTGTATTCAAAATTATGAATGGTGTAACCGAAGTTAATGTATACTCTTTAAGTAGAAGAAAAGATTCAACATAGAAATATGCATGCCAATTAAATATGAATGGAACAAATGTTCTTATTTGTATTTTATGTGATAAAGTAATAAAATGAGATATTTATAGACAATTATTTTAGTGGATGATTTAGAAATACAAAAAAAAATATGCAAAATGTGTCAAATATGTTAGGAAAAAAATGGAAGAGTATATACTAGTCAAAGAAACTCAAAAAGTCAGTTAAATTTTGAGAAGAATAATATAAAGATAATGGTGGTAGTAATGTATGTAACATTGATGGTAGTGGTAGTGTCTTAAAGAGATTAAGATAGAACTCATGAATCATTTATTTACTTCAAATACAGAAATAATTATTAAAAATAGTAAAAATATGCAATTCACTCTCAAAAATATTTACAAGAAAGCGGCCAATAAAATAGTTGATATTTTATTTTATAGATAGATGTATGATACTGTAATTATATTTAATGTGGTAAATTATGCTAGTTTTTAATCAATATTCAGGATAATTGGACAATATTATTTGAGATATAAGAGATTGAGTTTTTATGATATAAGAGTTATAAATTTTTTTAAAAATTGACTCTTATAAACAATGTGATGAAAAATAATTTCACATAATATAAATAAAATAAATATTCAATTATGTCAGATGAATGAACTAATTGTAAGAAAATGACTGATGAATTTCATGATGAATTTTTTTAAAAGGAATTATATTTCTAAAATTCATTGATTTTTCTTTTATGACCAAGAAGAAAGATAATTTATTTTAATTAATTGGCAATTGGGTAAAAGAAGATGAAGATAATGTTGGTCAAGTTATAACAAATAATACTTCAAATTATGTGATGATATATATTTATAATTTTATTTATTTATTTTTATTATATGTTATTATATATTATATATTATATATTATTTATATATTCATATTTAACTCTCTAATTTACATATGAAGATTGTTGAAATTAAAAAGGTTACATATGTATTGGACATTATGTACTGGATATTGTCTTGACTTATTGTTATACAATATTAAAAAATTATTATATATCAAGAGGACAATAGAGAGAATCATATTTTAAAGTAACTAAATTTGTAATAGAGCGAAATTACTCAATATGATGAGGTTATTTACTAAGCAAAATGAGTTGAGATTTGAAAAGACTTGATTTACAATGATCTTTATTACTTTTTTAAAAGTGAAGATAAATTTAAGAAAATCATAAAAATTATTGATAGGATATATGAGATTTAGTTTCATCGGCCTTTGTATTTAGCTGAATATTTTTTCAACTTAGAGTTTTATTATAATATAAAAGGATTAACAGTAAACATAAATTCAAAGATCTTTGAAGATGTATATAAATATATGTTGAGATTGATAAAAGAGATATGTGAACATGATGTAATTATATAATAATTGGACTTGTATATGCATGCTAGATATTTTTTTGGAATTGAGTTTGTTATTACAATAAGGTAAACTAAACATTTAAATTAGTTATTTAGTTTAATTGATTACTATATTTATATCATTTTATATATTTGATTAAAATATATAATATATTCAACTAATAATTTATTTATATTAATTATAGTTGAATAGTGAGGTTTGTTTGGATCTAGTACTAGAAGCTTATTACAAGTCCTCAACCTAATATGTAATGCATTTAATTGTGAAAAGAATTAAAGTATCTTGGAGAATAGAAGTTTTTAGAACAATTATTTGAATTGAATATCTTTATTATATTATTTAATGTAATATATAATTTATATGTTATGATTTTTTTTAGATTTATAGTAAGAGGGTAAATAAGTTGAAACATTAATGCTTGAATAATTTGGTATATATTAAGTATCATCGAGCTTTGATGAAAAGATTAAATGAGCATTATATCATTAATCTTATTTTCTTAAAATATATAAATTATAGCAATGAATGGTTGATGTGAAAAATAAAAGATAAATATATTGCTAAAAATGATTTTATATTTGAGAGTGATGATTTAACTTGGGGGTGATGTTGCAAGAGCTAGCGGAGTTGAGAAGCTAAAAGTTTATAAAAGTGTTGAAGCAAATTCAAACAAAATATCAATACCAAAGTTAATATCATTAAGCTTTAAATATATTTTTATATTTGCTTTGAAAAGTGAAGATGAAGAGATAACCTATTTATTAGTAGAAGAAGATAAAATATGAGAGAGAATTTATGAGTGTTGATGAAACGAATAATAATGATTATTTTGCAGATTCAAAGTTTGAGGAAGACTTATGAATATTTATTTTGTTTGTCTTTTTGAATTTTTAATTTTTTTTCATAAAGAAAAATATTAATAATATTTTTCTTCATGTTTGATATAATATAATTGAAGTTTGAATTTTATTTATTGAATTAATAAAATTTAATTATTTAGTTTTATTATTTTGAATGATTGTGATGATGATAAATATTAATGATTTTTGATTTTTATATTTGTTATTATTTATTTGATTGTGTTTTATATAGATAAATATTATAAATAATTTTCTAGTGAAATATATAATTTTTACATATTTTTATTTATAATGTGTCTCACAAAAAAACCTGCATCATAATTACATATTGTGTCTCAAGGCTCCAATGATTTTATGTCTCAATGCACTTTGTATCTCAAATAACTATGTTTTAGACATTAATAAATATGAATAATTGAAACTTATCAAGTCTATAGCAATCTTGCCTTTTGATAAAGCGTTTACATAGACGTCTTAAACATTTAGGCACAATTGTACTGTGGTAGAAATGAATTTTGTTGCTTCTATTCCAAAACATTAAAAATGAACCGAGGTTGCCTGTGTCTGGTTCAACATTGTTATTTTTTGGTTTTATTTTCAAGTTATATGTCATTAATAATTAGTTTTAAAATTGTAAGATAATAAGTAAAAAATAATATAATAAAACTTAATAAAAAAATTATATATCAAATATCCTTGTATAATATTAAAAGTGATTGGAGCAACTCATAGATTGAGTATAACAATCAATTGTATAGAAAATAAAAATAAGAAAAATTTATTATATTCCTATCAAATTGATGCTTACAAATTCACAAGTTTTTAATAAAGAAAAGTAATTTGATATTTCTTCAACTTCATGAAAATGTCTGCTAGTTGTTATATTGTTTGTATGTATATTGTGGTAATTATTTTATCTTAAATCTTCATCATAATAAAAAAATGGTCTACCTTATGTATTTTGTTTATTTTTAAAATATCAAATTAAAAATTATATATCTCACTACCAAATTGGTTATAATAAATAGTAGTGGTAGAAGAGACAACATACATGATCTCAATTAAATATCATATCTACAGTGTCTTACAAATAATTATCGTTATCACTATAATTATCTTAAAAATAATTATCCTTTTATTTTTATAGAAGAAAAGTTTGTTTTAAAGAAAAATGTAATATTTACTCTTTGATCTACCCTCGATGCATGTTGGTACCAAACTTAAACATGAATATTCAACTAACTGTAAGTTTTCATTATCCCTAAAAGAGATTCTAAATGCTAGACTTTTTCATATACCTTTGTATATTAATAGCTACATCAATATCAACCATGACAAGAATAATATATGAAATAATTAAATATATTAATTGTATATATTATGTATGGTATGATCAAAGTTAGATATTTAATTTTCTATATAATTCTTCTATAAATAATTATTGGCTAGAAGGGTCGCATTACAAGAATAGTTAATACCTTGATGCATCTTCTCCACTCTAATATGGTTTGGTAATGAGCCAAGAAGCACGAACACGACAAGATATTGGGACATGACAAAATTTTAAAAATTAGGATACGGCTAGGATATGACATAATAAAATAAAAAATATATAAATATTATCTTTAAAAAATAATAATACTCACATATTGTATATTTAAAAATTAAAAGCATGCATTTAAACCCCCCCTCCCCAATGTTACTGCTTCGAATCTCTCCCCCTATTACTACTTCAAAATTCCAAAGACAATCCCCTTCCGTTACCTTGGCATCATCGACCACTCAATGTGTCCGTAGGCTTTATTACGAGTTGGGTGTGTATCTGACGTGTCCGTTCGATACGCCACATGTCTCATTGGACATGGATTGGTAATTGATACGCCATATGACATATCGAAAACGTATCCGATGTGTGTCCATATCATATCCACATGTCGAACATGAGGATACGACTATACTATGATGTATCCATGTTTCTTAGGTAATGAGTACCTTGATCTTCAGTATTGTCTATTGGTTGCTGGTGGTGTTTAGTGTGACGACAAATCCAAATGAGAAAGTAAATTACTTTCTAGTAATTTACTAGAAACTAAATTATCATGACACCTATTTTCTAGTTGTTAAAATAGTTTCAGTATAAATTCTTATTTTTTTTGTAATATTTCATAGTTGGAGGATACTTCAGTTAATCATGAAGATTATATATCTTTATGTTGATCTAGAGGAGGATATGTATATGGAGAAATCTCCTTGATTTTGTTATTGGATAAGTTCATGACAAAATTATTGTATGATAAATTTGGTGAATAACCTAGTTCAATCCCAGATTGATACTTGAGTAACCTAACGCTATTAAGAGAAGTAATAAAATAAATAAAAGATAAGAATTTTTCATCCATTTCAGAGAGCGATTAAAAGATAAAGATTAAATAAATTAGTTGCAAGATTATTTGACTCCTTATTAGGCTCTTGTTTGGTCTGAGCCTACTTGGTGTATCCTCTCATAATATTGTACAAGTAATTGGATTTTGAGTCTCTTAATTACTGACTATATTGGAGAAAATTTATGTATTATTGTATAATTTGGGCATGAAAGAGATCTTTCTTAGGAAATTTCTTTTTTTCAGAATCAATATGATTTAAATTTATTAGTGGATATGATAACTTTATGAAAATAATATTATACTGAAACTCCAAAATGTTCATATGTAGCCACTGGGTGATTTTTTATATTAATTGGTCGTCTAGGTGGGGTTATAAGTATGAGAGAAATGATAATAGATTCATGTGAAATATTAGAGTTCATACTCTTTATAAGCTCATTATATAGAGTATTGATTATGAAAGATAATATTTATCCTCATTAAAATTTTATCAATTTCTAATAAAAAAATATTTGTATTCTTGTTGGATACTGAAGTATTAAATGATGACATATCAAGGCATTGAATGTTAATTTGTCAAGTCCTAATGAGTAATCGAGGATAAAATAAGTAAATCTAAAAAATTTGAGAAACAAATTTTATTCTCTTTCTTCAAGATGAAAGATCTGAAATGGTATATGTTGAGAACGGATATATGAGATTATTTGATTAATAAGATAAATTATAGTTAAAATTATTTTTCCAAAAATATTCTAGAACACTATTTCTAAGTAATGGTATTTGAGTTGTCTTAAATAAATATCTATTCTTTTATTAGTAATCATATTCTGTTGGGTATACCTGCCCATGAACTATGATGTATAATTTCATAATTCATATTATAGGAGCTAAACTAGTGTAATGTATATTCTAATGCATTAATTTTTTTTAATTATTTAATATATTTATCGAATTAAATTTTTGTCATTTTATAAAAAAATGTGAAAAATAGAAAAAAATTATAATTTATCACAAAAGAGTTATATTAGTGTATATCTCGAGTAATTATCAACAAAAGTAATAAAATATCTAAAGTCTTATTCGACTGTATCTGTATTAGGTCTTTATATGTCTAAGTATATTATATTAAATGAATATTTACTCAAATTAAACTGATATGTAGATATGAAATTTTGCTAAGGTTTTTCAACTGACATGTCTCATACTCTAATATAATTTTTTTTAAAGATTATTATAAAATATTCTCAACTTAGCTAATGATACATGATCAAACTAAGAATACATAAATAACGAGTCCAAAATATTAAACATGTAGAAAAAAATTTTATTGTATAAGAGAAAACATGTAATCAACTATGTTTCACCTCAGATAATTTTTTTCTCAAAATCTCATTATTTTAAAAACAAACATCAATGAAAGTAAGAATGGAGTCAGAGTTATCTAGAAAGATAACTAACAAAAAGTAAACTAATAGAACATATTGGAATGAGTATTACTTGAGAAAATAATAAAGTTCTAAGATGAATATTATCATATGTAGTGACTTCTAAATATTGTTCATGACTCTAATATTATTTTTAGAATGAGAAAAAAATATGGTAAAAATGATATGATTACAAGTAATATAAATGTTTGTTCATTTGATGATAATGCATAAATCTGAAGTGAGGCCATTGAGTGAAATAATCAATGATACATGAAAGAATAGAAAGATATGTTGGTATCTTAGATATAAAATTTGAATACTTGTTTCTAGTAAATATAAATGTTATTTTGGATGAATTTTAGATGACCCATTGATGACTTTGCTTGTCAGTATATCTTAATCATTATTGTGTAAACTCGTAGCATACTTTTTAAAAATAATATTTAATAATTATCTTTGGTATGATATATTTTTTATTTGTAATGTGTGTACATTTAACTGAGAAAACTATATCGATTCCTCAAAAAATAAAACTAGATCAAACCCTAATTTATGTCAAGCTGAATTAGGATTATATCTCTTCCCCTCTTTTTTTTTATTTTGTCAAATCTCAATTAGGTTTTTTGGCCAAAAAGAACTGCCACCACTATTATTTGTCCATTGCTTGACTTGGTCCTAACCATTGTGTCTCATCCAAACTAAGTAGCGCACCTCCTACTCTCTATCATTGTTGGAATTTATATGACAATTATTTTGTGGCAATGTGTTTTTGTTGCACATAGTGTGTGTGCAATAGTAAGGGATGATTCATAGTAAATGTATTTTCCCTTTAGGGTTCCTAGCTCTTACCTACATATATCCTATAATTTATTTTTTTCTTTGGTATCGCTTTGTTACCATGCTAGAATTTTAAGATAATAAGTAAAAAGTAGTACAGTAACACTTAATAAATAAAAACTCATATATTAAATATTATTATATTACAAGTAAAATGATTGAGACATGATATAGGTCAGATGCTCCTATCAAATATATAAAATAAACTATAAAATTAATAAAAACTATAACAAATATATATCTTTTATATAATTAATGTCAAACCCAAATAATTGAAAAGTTGGTAGCTGTTTGACATGTATTTTAAATCCTAACTAATGCATGTAAATATTCTTGATATGTCATTAAAACATACTCTTCATAGCAACACATTGCATTAAGGTTGGGAGTAGTTGTGCCAATTTGGACCTGGTCTGATTGAGTTGTTATGCCAGACCAGATCAAGACTTTCATGTGTCAAAATTATTCTAGATATATTTTTTTGCAAAAATATTTAAAAGAATAGTTTGGCGAGGCCAACCAGCTTGTTTATATTGAACTTTTATAGGCCAATGCAGGCCGATTATTTTTTGGGCCAGGTCAAATCATGGAAATACTAGAAAACTTTTTAAAAAATAATAAAATAAATAAAAATACACCTGTTAAAATTATCTTGTCAGTATAGTTGACAGAAAAAAAACGATAAAAAATATTGCTCGACATAGATATATCATACTTAAAAATGTTATCATTAAAATAAGAAATACTTAATTTTTAAATTTGTTGGGGGTTTGTTAGCTGTCATAAAAGAAATTGAAAATATGACAGTTTTCTTGTAAAAAAAGGTAATTTTAAAAAAATGATAGTTTTTGAAATAAAAAAAGTAGTTATTTTTTGAAACAACCATGACTTAATTGAAAAAAAATAGTGGATTTTGTAAATCCATGATTTTTGTAAAATGGTTGTTTTTTTTAACTATGATTTTTGAAAAAAAATGGTTATTTTTTGAAAAAAATCATGATTTTCAAAAAAGAGAGGTACTTTTTTTTGGAAAAAAAAACAGTGGTGTTCTGAGGAAAAACATGATTTTTTGAAAAACCAGTACCTTTTGGAAAATAGTGATTTTTTCAAATAATTGTGGTTCTCAGAAAAATTGTATTTTTTTTTTCATAACTTTCTTTTTTTGTGAAAATTATCAGTGACTATCACGGAAATATAATCAATATTTCAATGTATCACTCAAATGACAGTTATTGGTGGAATACTGAGAATTTGGCCAATATTTTGGGCAACTGGCCCCTGGTGCCCTTTATCATGTCATGGCCAACCCATATGTTAAATATCAACTGATATTTTTGACAGTGTCGTGTCTGTGTTTTGATTTTGCCACTTTTTCTTCCACTGTGAACATGTTGCAAATCCAGTAAACCTACTTTAATCCCCTCTATTTAGTAAGTTGAGATTCATCAAAGGATAATCCAAATATAGGTTACCAACAATAATAAATAGAATCAAGTGTTTGTCACAGTTTACTATTTTGTAGTTTATAGTTTTTTAGTATTTTTATTTTATTATTTAACTTTATTGTACTATGATGAAAGCATCCAACCTCAATGAGTTTACCCCTTGTATAAGGGTTGACTTTGTACACTTTTCATTTTGAGTTTAATTCAGTTTATTGTGTTCTATTGATTTAGTGTTTTTTGGCCTGAATTAACTTGATATCAGAGCTAACACCTTAGTTAAAATATCCTTTGATGTTTAAGGATTAGAAAATCCTAGAAAGTCGGTGTGCATACTACATTGCATGCACGTGTATTACATGTGGGCGTGCCAATATACAGAAAACGTAGGTGCTCCAATGTGCATAAAAGAAACACACAGCCTCACATGCGTGCAACATAAAAGCTGTTGCCTTCCCTTCTCCTCTTGTTGCATGCACACTGTGTGCGACACACCATCATAATAGAGGTCATCTAAATTGCAGGCATCCATGCTTCTACTATGCATAGAAAACATGAGCACAATAGTTTGTATTATGCAGAATCGTGCAGCATGAGTACACCAATAGACTAGACAAAGTCAATCTAAAACTTTCTTGTATGTGTTACAAGAACTAAACATGTTAGACACAATAGGGGTCAATCATCTGCCATAGATGCAATAATAGCTCTGCATCACTCTTTACTCACTAATCTGACTCGGTCTAAGTGACTCATCTAATAAGATTATCACATATTTTTAGGTCATGAACTAAATTCCCACCAAAGTAAATCATAATAAATATGTATTTATTCACAATTTTTATTAAATCATCCCTAGTGATCCAGTGTTAATTACTGTCATCTTTTTCATCGAGAGTCAAACACAAGAAAAAAAAATCTATGCAAGATTGTTATGCTACGACAATCATACATATGAACTTTTCTAAAAAGAATAACTAATGGTTAGACAATCAATTTTTTCAAAGTACAAAACCTATGAAAATATTACAAATCATTTGCCTCCGTGTCAAAAAAATATATACATGTCTAAGCATCTCATGACCCTTAACTATACATTATTGGTTTTGCATTGGTTCTTTACTGGCACCATTGTACAAACTACCATGGTGGTCATTGTAGGGCCATTATAACTTGAATTGAATACCAAAAAGTAGTCATCGAGCATATGACACCGACAATTATTCAAGCATGTATGTTGAAATGAATGAAAAGTGTTATTGAACACTATCTAGAAGCTAGCACCAATTGCTATTGAAACTCCTTGTTGATACGCACAAAAGCTGTGTCATCACCCATGCCCTGTTCATTGTCATTTCTTAGTTGGAAATGGCTCCGATACCATGTGCTAATTGGATTGATTAGCATTTTGGCTGTGAAATTTGAGAAGGTGGGATAGAAAAAAATGAGAGAGAAATAAGAATTGTTTTAATTAGCAAAAGAAAAACTATTTTTAAAATACAATATCAACCATATATATATATATATATGGTTTGGAGCAACCATATATATCATTTATTAAATGTAATCTTATTTAAATACTTGTCTTGAAATTTTGTACACATGGAAAGTTCAAAATGAAAATAATAGTTATTTGTTGATAAAATTGAATATTTATTTTCTTCTCTTGCAATTCTTTATTATTACTTTGATAGGTAGATAGTTAAACATATAAGTTCCAATCTAATATTTTAAAGTAATAAAATCACTTAGAAGTGAATTATTTCTTTCGTAGAAAGAATATTAAATATAAGATTCTTATTATAATTTATGTTCCTGCAACAAATCAGCTACTTGGCATTATTTTGAATGTCTTAAAAAATTTTTTGTTCACTAATCTATCAATCGACATAGTATTCTATATATTTACACATTAGTTTAAGGATAGATTTATAGTTTACCATAGCTATTATTTCATTTTGTTATTTGTGTTATGGATGTGAATATCTAATATATAACTTGTTCCAATTCAAAATTAGAGTTATATATTTAGGATTCTCATTATACAATTTCTAGATATTTTATTGATTTTTGAAGATTTATGACTTTTTTTCTGACACAAAAATGATATAGTCTTGAGATTTTTTAGAACTTATTCATATTAATTGTTTATTAGTAATTAAAATTTTAGAAGGATATTAATTTTTAATGATAAGATATTTATTATAGATTTTTATGTTATTTTGGGTGATAATATTTCATCTTCTAATAAATATGTAATAAATAATTATTTTTTTATTCTATCTAGAGGCAAAATACTAGAGGTGTCAAACGGGCCTGGCTGGCCCGGCCCGTTATTTTAAGGCACGATCGTGCTTTCTTGCCGGGCTGTGCCGTGCTTTGCCTGGCCCGCTCGGGCATTCTTGGCCGAGCGGTTCGGGATACGGGGGACCGCGGATCGGGTCGAATCAGACCCGACCCGCGGTCTTTTTTTGCGGGAGGGGCATCATGGGGTCGGGCTCACGGGACACCCGGCACGGGATAAACCCGTGCCGGTTTGCCGTGCCGCGGGCCGAACCGTGCCTGGCCAGGCACAGCACGGCTCATGCCGGGCCGGCCCAGGCACGGCTGAACCGTGCCGTGCCTCGTGCCGGGCCGGCCCGGCCCGGTTGACACCTCTACAAAATACTGAGTTGTGGTCATAATTTTCTATCATTGTATATTAGAGAAATAGAATATTTCTCTTACTATAACATATGTTGGTATTAGATATAAAATTGCAGACATATTAATGCTGTTTCTGAAAAATCTTTGCTTATTTGTATTTATTTGTAATTCTGATTGCATAAGATAATCATGTGCTAGCTTCCCAGATAATTTTGGTTTTTTTCATTAATATTGTTGATATTCTTTTGCATATAGTAGTTTAGGTGGAGAAATATCCATAATAAGTGTTCCAATACAGTGTTCATGTAACTACTTAGCTCTGGTACCTGTATTTGTTCTTTTAATTAATGAGACATGGTCCCATACTCTTTTATTATGAATACTACGTGCCTCTGGGTTATTGTTATTCTAACCTTTTTGATTTGATAATGTAATTTTACTTTGCTTAGATATTTGAGGTTGCAAGCTTCTCCAACAAATGGTGTTGTGTGTGATTGTCATATTTTCAATACTTTCTTTTACAAGAAGCTCAAACAGGCTGTCAGCTACAAGGTACATATAGTTCATGATATATGATCTAACTTTCTCTATTATTTAATTTGTAAATTAATTATTTCTTTCGTGCTTGGTCTTTGTTTTTTTAGAAGTCATCTATAATTTTGGCATTTGTTCTTATACTTGATACATTGGTGTTAGATGATTTTATTTGTAAAGTCTTGATTTATGGGTATAAAAAATAAGAAATCAAAGTATTTATTAAATTGTTTTTGATAGAACTCAAAACAAATTGTGTATTCTTTATTAGATGAAAAATACAAGGTTGAGAGTTTATTTTATACACTCACATGTCTTCATATATAAATGATCACATGCATATATATATATATATATATATATATATATATATATATATATATATATATATTTATATACTCTTGTAAAATCATGGAAAAACATAGATATATATATACATTTATTAGAGAAAACTTGGAAAAATATGCTTCACAACCAGATATGTTTAAAAAATATACTAATTTTATTATATATATTTTTTATACTTTTTTTTTATTTTGAATTATGCTTTTTGGTCAAAATAGAAAAAAAAATCGGTTTGAATAGTTAATATTTTTTAATTATTTTCTTTCCATATATATATATATTTATGACAGAATGTGTCTCACAAAAATAAATTTGTGTCTTGTATCTTCTGCCTTAGATAACTATGATTCCAGCTAGATATAAAAAATATATTTTTTCACAGTAACTATGAGGACGAGAATGTCCATACAGAGTAACAATTTGTGTTTCTAGCATTGTAGTTAGATATAATTTATAGATTGAGTAATGTGTTGTATGGACAAGTAATCATTTAAAATTTTGATTTATGATAATATATTTTGATTATGAGAAATGATGAGTTGAATATTACACAACTCGGTGGGGTCCTCCAGACTCAATATTAGACGAAGGATCTGAGGTGACTCGTACTTTTTTGGCATTAAGTTGACTTAATTTGTGAAAAATATTATCTTACCATAGAATAGATATCCTATTTGATACTATCATAGAGATTAATTTTTTTGGGTTGTGCGCGAGCATATATTCATATTAATTCAGTTTTACTTTACTTTTTATGTAATCTCTCCAATTGACTCAATTACTTATATGATAATTATAAGAAATATTAATTATCTAATTTTGATATGCTTAGATATTACATATAAAATCTGTATAGTTAATTATTTTCTAAATTTTTTTTGGCAGATTCATCTTTATCCAATTCTTTGCATATTGAAGTATGTAATGAAGTATTTAGAATTTGAGGTCTCTTTTAGAGACCATGGATACTTCTAATTGGTTGAGTATTCAAATTTGAGTTGAATACAAATATTCAATCAGAGGAGGTTTAGGACATGGTTTTGTCTTTTTTTTTTTGAAATAATTGTTAGTTGGAAAAATAATCTAGTGTTAGGCAAAATGCATTTGGTTGGGTATAAGCTATATGCATTTTAGATATATAATCTGCTCGAGTAGATTAGGTATGCTCTCTCATCTATCATTATCATTTATACTGACAACTAGGCAGAATGCATATAGCTTATAATTGTGTTTCATGCATGATTAAATTACTTATAGGTGAATTATTTTTTTTTATTGCAGAATATTTTTCTCTCAACTAGGCAGAAAGTGGAATAGTCAGTAGATAATTTCATATTGATCATGAAGCCTCGGCCCACAATTTTTTCCTCTAAACTTAGTGTTGTGGACTTGCATGCTCCAACTTGACGGGTGGTGTTGTGATTTATTTATTGTGTTTTTATTTTTTGTAGTTTTGATGATATCACATAACAAATAGGTTGTCCCAATAAATTTTGCTATTATTTTAATAATTGGTTATATCACATGTTATTCCTTTAATCCACATGCACATAGATAAAAATTTTAAAAAAATCTGATACATATTTCCTAAGATCAAAAAAATTGAGCACTAAAAAGATCTTTTTGAATCATGTTTTAAGAGATTTCTCTAAGCCATTAAGATTTTTTTATAGTATATATATTTTTTATAGATAATATTGTCTCCAAAAAAAAGTAAAAGACATTTATTTTAAGATTTGGTATAGAGTTATAGTTCAAAATAATGATAATTATTTATGAGATATTTTGGATGCATCATGTATTCGAGGATAGTAATAATGTGCTCTCTTTTTTCATAATATAGTATTATAATAACTAAGCAACAAGATATATTGTTTCCAATTTAATTTTGATGATCAAACAAAATACTTAGAGGTGTATTTTTATTTCCTTAGAAAAAAAATTTTAATAAGATTATGATTATAATATACATTTAGATAGCTGCCAATAATATATATGCATCAATTTGATGGTGAGTATTACAATTTACTTATTGCTTTTTTATTTTTTATATTTTTGATGGGAGCATTTAACATGTGAGTTGTTTCATCTACTTTTATTTGTTATATAAGATGATTTGATATATGAATTTTAATTAGAGTGTTATATTTATTTTTTCACATTATTTTTGTTATAAATAACATTACATATTTTTTTTCTTATTCATGTTAATAGAAATACAAATAATCTAACACATATCTTAAAACTAAAAATAATGAGCGCAAAAAATGTCATGTTAAATCATGTCTTATGAGATTATTTTAGGATATAAATAATTTTTTATAAACTATATATTATGTTTGCATTACCCGAAATAGTAGAAGCTTTTGACTGCTACATAAATATTTTTTTCTAAAGATGATTATGAATGAATATATATTTTTATGTTTAGCTTGTGTACAATATATTTGTGAGAAGTAATAATAGAAATAAAAACTTGGATAAGAGTCATTTTGTTTATATGAGAAGCATATTCCAATATAATATATCATAAGCATGTGTAAATCTTATGATTATTAACTTGACCTTAACTAAATCAACTTTTTCTTTGGATTTAATTTGTATTGTGTACACTCAACTTACATCTCACTATATATATATATATATAGGAACAATATCATATATATGATTAAAGTTGAATACTCAATGTTCATCCAATATAACATCTTGTCATCCTAAATGATTAAATAGCTTGGAAAAAGTATCAAGAATACTTAAATATCAATAAATCTCAAAAAACTGAATATGCAGTGTCATGCTAAAAATAAAAGAGTACATGTGATAAGATGTGCTCGGTAAACATATCACTGGTCTCATTTATAGAGCAATTAGAAGGTTCGAGTAAATACTTTGAATTGAATTAGTTGAAGCAACATGAAACTTGCTTGTGGGAGGCTATTAATGTATCCATCTAATATATACTTTTAGTTTGAGATTATTAAGTCTCAACTTTTATTTTTCTTCATGAAAAATATATCCTTTTTTTATGAGACATCTATACTAAGCTTCTCACCCTTGCACATGTGATGTTATTTTTCACTTCACATTACTAAATGAGGAAATGACCTTATCATGATGATGCCTAAGGGTGTATTTTCTTGGATTGAATCCTTAAAGAATGATATATTCTCAAATAACATCATATTTGTATGTGATTGGCTCAAAATTTAATTCATTTATCTCCTTTGTTTTAATCTTCAAGTCTTATTTTTATAAATCAGAGTTCCGTGTAATTTTTTAAGTTGGAGTCATAAAGTTCATTTGACATTACAATTTTATTATTTTATTAAATCTTATCTAGAGTATAAAAATTATAATGGCAATAAATATCGTGACTTGAATAATTTTCCTCTAACACATAAAACTGTGGGAGATAGGATGTTGGGATCGAGATAATTTTTTTCTAAAATATAAAGTCATAGTACTTAGATAATTATAGCTTATGCATTTGCTTATAGAACACAAAGTCATGGTTTTTTAAAATTATCACAGTTTTGGCGATCTCACTAAAGCACATAGTCGTGGCTGTTTGAAATGTCGTGGCTGAAGTAATGTTCTTTAGAGCACAAAGCCATGTGAAAAATATTGTCATGATTAAATTTACTTGGTATTTTGGTTTTATATCGATTAAGTTGTGACATTAGAAAATATTATAACTTCTTATAATAGTGGGGTACTTAGTTATCATGATGTGAAAATAAAATCATGTTCATTAAGTTATTTTAGAGATAGTGTAGTTATGATTGATGATTCTAAGAAAATCTTTTAGGCATGAATATAGTATCGCATAATGAAAAGATAATGATAATTTGGTGATAAAGTTATTACGTATTAAGATTGTCTTAATTGATTTTGTGGAGTTACAATTAAAAAAATGATGTCATAACTATTTTGTAGATTTGTGAAAGGTGTAAACAAGTCGTGATATGTGAAATGTCAAGACTTTATTTTCTTTCTCCCTCTAAGTCATCATTTCACAAAGTAAATCAATTTCACTCAAAAAAAATTTGATTTCATTAACAAGTTGTGATAGTATCATATACCGATATTTTTTAGCTGGTATACTGTCACAAAGTATGATTGATTAAAGGAATAATAGATATATAGTAGAGATAACTTCAACACTCTTATTTAGTAGGAATGTTCTTATATTTTTTTAGGAGATATGAGATATTAATTATAAATAAACTCATAAATTAGATATTTTTTATCTTTTCTCACATTGTGTCTTTTTAGATTATGATTCCTAAGAGAGATTATTTAAATGATTTTCCGAAATATTTGGGAGTATATGTTATATTTATAATTTCTTCTCTAAATAGGATAATATAGCACTCTAGGCTTCAAGATGTTTCTTTCTTGGTTATTTCAGTACTCAAAATAAATACAAATATTTTTTTTTCATGGTCTGGTAATATTTTAGTTGGTAGTGATGTTTTTTTTTTGAGTAAAATTTATTTTTTAGCGAATTAGGAAAGAGTAAAAGCCCAGAAAATATATCTAGATCTTGGGCTTTCAATTAGGTGAGAGAACCACCCATTTATTATATCTAAAATTTTTTGTTCATATTTATGATGACACTCATAAATTATGGATTTATCATATGTGTCAATAAATATATATCAGGTTCATTCTAGAGTCCTGGGAGAGGAAATATTTTTTAAGTCAAAATGGCTAATAATTCATGAGTCTACCCCAGTTGAAACTCATGATAAGCTGAAGGATATGAGATTGAGCTACTCAAAACGTAAGAGTCTATATTAGGAAAAAGGGGCATACACAGCCTACCCAATTCAAAAATGAGTTTATTGAGGAGTTAGATGATTTTGTTACTAACATATTTGATCTTAATCTTCCTATCATCTAAGAAAGAAATATCAGAGATGTATGCACCACTTAATCTCACAAGTTTTGTAGTACTCATATTTTTCACTCTTATTTTACTTATGTACTATTAATTTGATTACTGTTCGAAGAGAGAGAGAGAAAGAGAACCTTTTTTTTTCAACTTCTACAGTTCCGCCTTATATGCAACTCTCCCCCTCAAACTGGAGCATATACGTCATATGCACCAATCTTGTTACAAATGTATTTAATCCTAGAACGACTAAGAGATTTAGTGAAGATATCTGCTAGTTGATCATTTGAATTAACAAAACTTGTAGCAACACATCATGATGCGATCTTCTCTCTAATGAAGTGACAATCAACTTCAATATGCTTGGTCCTTTCATGAAAGACTGGATTGGATGCAATATGTAATGTGACCTGGTTATCATAGATGAGTTTTATCTCTTTATCCTTTCCAAATCTCAACTCTCGAAGAAGATGTTTCAACCATATGAGTTCACATGTTGCCAAAGCAATGGCTCGATACTAGGCTTCAGCGCTAGATCTAGTCACTACATCTTGTTTCTTACTCTTCCAAGATATTAGATTACCTCCAATAAAAACACAGTACCCTGAAGTGGAACGTCTATCTGTGGGTGAGCCAGCCCAATCTGCATCTGTGTAACCAACAACCTGAGTATGACCTCTGTTCTCGTACAACACATCTTGGCCTGATGTACTTTTGATATATCGAAGAATGCGGATTACGGCATCCCAATGGCTATCACATGGTGACTGTAGGAATTGACTAACAACACTCACAGGAAAAGAAATGTCTGGACGAGTAATGGTGAGATAGTTCAATTTACCTACGAGTCATCGATATCTCTCAGGGTCTCCTAAAGGCTCCCCCTGTCCTGGTACAAGTTTGACATTTGGATCCATAGGTGCGTCTACCGGTTTACAATCTAGCATACCGATATCTTTCAGGATGTCTAAAACATACTTCATTTGCGAAAGGACCACACCAGAACTGGATTGAGCTATCTCAATTCCCAAGAAATACTTGAGTTTCCCCAAATCTTTGGTCTGAAAGTGGATAAAAAGATGTTGCTTTAGTTTCTGAATACCATCCTGATCACTGCTTGTAATGACAATGTCATCCACATAAACAACCAGATAAATACACTGCCCCAATGAGTTATGATGATAGAAAACTGAATGGTCTGCTGTACTATGAAGCATGCCAAACTCTTGAACAACAGAACTAAAACGACTAAATCATGCTCGAGGAGATTGTTTCAAGCCATATAGAGAACGGTGTAACTTGCACACTAAACCAGACTCCCCCTGAGCAACAAAACCAGGAAGTTGCTCCATATAAACTTCCTCGGCAGGATCACCATGAAGGAAGATATTTTTAATATCCAACTGATAAAGAAGCCAAAAATACATAACAGCCATGGAGAGAAGCAGACAAACAGAAGCAATATTGGCAACATGGGAGAATGTGTCAGCATAATCAGAACCATAAATCTGAGTATAGCCTTTAACAACTAAGCGGGCCTTAAGGTGATCGACCTGATCATCAGGACCAACCTTAATTGCATAGACCCAACGACAACCAACTATAGATTTACCAGAGGGTAAAACAACAAGATCCCAAGTATCATTAGAGTGTAGAGCAGCCATTTCATCCACCATTGCTTGTCGCCAGCCTGGATGGGAAAAAGCTTCATGAGTGCTCTTTGGAAGAGAAACAGAGGATATAGCAGAGACAAAAGCAGAATAGGGTGAAGATAATCGATGATAACTCAAAAAATTATAAATAGGATGAGGATTACGAGTAGAGCGATTACCTTTTCGAGTAGCAATTGTTAAGTCATCAAGAGAGGGTGGAGCCGGGGCAGGAGAAGCCGAAGGGATAGGAAGTGAGTCAGCAGGTGCCTCAGCAAACGAGAGAGAAGCATCGACACGAGGGCGACGATGATAAACCTGAAGTGGTCGAGGAGGCACAACATCAGGTGAAGAGACAATGGGAATGGACAAGACTGCATAAATAGGAAGTGACTCAGAAGTGGTGGAAAAGAATGGTGAGTCCTCAAAGAAAGTAACATCAGCAGAGTTAAAGTAGCGATGAGTCTTAAGAGAATAACAATGATAACTCTTCTGAAGTCTGGAATATCCCAAGAAGAGACACTTCATGGCTTTGGCTGAAAGCTTGTCCTGTCCAGGAGTGAGAATATAAACAAAACAAGTACAACCAAAGACACGAGGAGGAAGGAAATAAAGTGGTTGGTCAGGGAAGAGAAAGGAATGAGGAATCTGATCATGTAAAACAGAGGAGGGTATACGATTAATCAAATAACAAGCAGTAAGAATAACCTCCCCCCAAAAAACGAAGAGGAACATTACTATGGAGGAGGATAGTACGAGCTGTCTCAACAAGATGTCAATTCTTGCGTTCAGCTACCCCATTTTGTTGAGGAGTATGAGCACAAGAAGACTGATGAAGAATCCCATGATGAGACATAAATGAAGTAAAGGGGGGTGAAAAATATTCTCTGGCATTGTCATAGCGTAACACACGAATAAAAATATTGAATTGGGTCTGAATTTCAGCATAAAATTTTTGGAAAATAGAAAATAACACAGCTCGATTTTTCATTAAAAATAACCAAGTACATCGAGAATAGTCATCAATAAAAGTGACAAAATACTGAAATCCTAAAGTAGACGCAGTCCGACAAGGACCCCAAATATCAGTGTGGACAAGCTCAAAAGGAGACTTTGCCCGATTATCCAAATGCTTTGGGAACGAGACACGAGTATGTTTCCCAAGCTGACATGACTCACACGAAAGCGACGACAAAGTGAAAAAATGAGGGACTATCTTCTCGAACTTGGAGAGACTAGGGTGACCCAAACGACTGTGAATGAGGAGAGGAGCATCAGTGGAAATGCAAACTGCAGGAGATGAATCTGAGGTAAGGTGATAGAGGCCTTGAGACTCACGTCCTATGTCAATCGTCTTCCCCGTACTCCGGTCCTGCAAGGTCACAAATTTATCAGAAAAGGTAATAGAGCTATTAAGAGTACGAGTGATTTTGCTGATGGAAATAAAATTAAAAGGACATTTAGGAGTATAAAGGACATAAGTGAGGGGTAGAGAAGGTAGAAGAATGGCCAAACTAATACCTTTAACCACAGTTTGAGAACCATTAGCTAAGGTAACAGTAGGTAAAGCAGAGGTAGTAGAAATAGAGGAGAAAAGATCTTTTTTACCAGATATGTGATCAGAAGCTCTAGAATCTAGAATCCAGGGTCCAAGAGAAGATGTGTGGGTAAGGCAGGCAGTGGCATTACTAGGCTGGGCAACAGAGGCAACAAAAGCCTGATATGCCTGAGATGCGGAGGAGCACAGAGGTTGAGGCAGCTGAGAATCAGAGGACTGGACCACATGGGCAGTGCGAGGAGGCCGTCCATGTAACTGATAGCAACGATCACGAGTGTGGCCAAGTTTATTACAATAGGTGCAATGAGGACGTTGACCCCTACCTCGGTTACCACTGTGGCCTCCTTGAGTAGTAGTGTGAGAAACTAACACAGATGAAATCGAAGTGCTATCAGATGACAAAGTCCGAGTGGACGAGATACGAAGGAGGCGAGTAAACACATCATCCAAGGACGGAACTGAACTGCCAAGAATCTGATCGCGGACCGGCTCAAGATCCGGACGGAGGCCAATAAGAGTAAGGACTATGAAGAACTTATCAAGCTGTGTTTGTTGAGCCCCAACATCAGAAGTAAGAGGCATCACAGTCAAGAACTCTTCCTTAAGAGAAGTAATCTGGCCAATATAAGTAGATAGATCCAAGTCCTGTTGGCTGAGATGGATAATAGCAGAAGCCACCTTATAAAGACATTGGATATCATTTGTGTATAATCCTTTAGCTTGAGTCCAAAATTTAAAACTAGTTTTGTAGGCTCGAAGATGAAGAAGAATCTTAGGATCAACTGATTACCACGATACACTACATAACTGGACATCTATCTTCCTCCACTGTACGCGGTCAACCTCAGGGATATCTGTCTCCTGTGTAACTAGGTTATTCTCATATCCTTGACCCATAAACCATAGTTCAACAGAAGCTGACCAGTAAAGATAATTGTCACTGCCAACCAATTTTTCCGAAGTAATTATAGGAGATCCAGATATAATATAGGAAAAAATAGAAGTTTTAGCAGCCATATCTACTTCAGATTGAAAAGAGCCTTAGTACAACTTCAGATTGTGGCGTGGCAGCACCCGAAAGGTAGAAGAACACTTCCGACGACACGTGCAAGGATTGGGGTGAAAGAAAAGCTGAGAGGAAATATATTTCTTTCTCAGACCTTTTATCTGTCTTCAGCTATATGCAGGTTAGCTATATTGAAGGGTTCATTTTCCATGTGAACTCACATACTCGTCTACAACTCTCAGTTGATCCCTCAGGGAGGTTTCTCATGGCAGGGGGAGAGGACTGTAAATTACGGATTTGGAGTATCAATTTTGTGGAATTGCTCTTTGAGGAGACAATCAGTAATTCTCTGTCGCGGAATGTTTGTTGGAGCAGTGCTGAATGTTTTGCGACAGGGCGGCATGGAGGGGGCACAAGCCCTGGGGGTGCATTGGCTGGATGGTTCTTCTAGGTGGCCGAGGCGCGTGCGTTCTATGGATTCCAGATCACAATCGAGAACATCTATTCGGAGATGATCCTGTGCGTGAAGAAAAAGGCGGAGTGGGCGCTGAGGTGGATCGACGGGTTGGAAAGCTTCGGTAGAGAATTAGGTTTTCTCTCGTGGCTCTGATACCATGTTTGAAGAGAGAGAGAAAGAGAACCTTTTTTTTTCAACTTCCATAGTTCTGCCTTATATGCAACAATTACATTTGATACATATATTATATTTTGAGATATTATCTCATTTAGGATGATATTAGTCATATTGGAAAAGATATATATATTTTACACTAATGAGATTTTGAACTATTATCATGGCCTGTAGGAAGGTTTATCATTAGTAGTAGATAAGTAGTCACTGTAAAGACATGTAAAGATGGTAAGATATATCACTTTATAAAATAGAGCTTATAGTGAAAAGATTTACTCAGATATGTAATATGAATTACTAGGATTCTTTAGTAGTCAAAATAGTATTCATACTAATTTTTATTTTATTAGTCTGATGTCATAAAAATATAAGTTATACTAGTTAGATATGAAAAATATATTTCTTTATAATGATCTTCAAGATAATGTGTTGATAAAGCAACCACTTAGGTTTCAAGCATTACAATCATACTTAGTTTCCAGATTGTAAAAGATATTATATATCTTCAAGTAGTCACGGAGAATTAGATTTGTGAGTAGATATGGCAAACGGATTAGGCGGCGCAAGTCCAACACACAGCACAACCTACTTGTAGCAACCTATACATGACATGACATTCTAGGACTTGTGTTTGCCGAGATGTCTGCAATTTACTTGTTAGTAGGTATGTAGCTAATAATAATCAAAACATTTTGAATCTTCTCATGTAGTAAAATCCAATCATCTTCAATATGTTTCATTCGCTAGTGGAACATCGGGTGTCCAACAATGTGTCTGACATAATAAAGTGTAATTGGCCTCTAAACTAGTAAGAAAAACTCCTCCATGTGATTAATCTATTGGAGCTTTCAAGTACTTGACATAGTAACTCTGTACTTTGTCTTTGTACTAGACTTTGAATAATTTTCTTTTTATTTTTTTAGGAAATAAGTTTTTTTTTAGAAAAAATATCAAAAGTAGCAGATCTTTTCTTTGTAATTGCTAGAGCCTAACTAGGTATGTAGCACTTAAATTTCTTATGAGTACCAGAGTTAAACAAATGTGCACTTGATGGCATATGTCCTAATCGTTCTTAAACAAAACTAGTACACCCAAAAATCTTGGGTGAAAAAATGAAAAAGGTTTTATAAGTATAAAAATTGATATAAGATATGACATAATAGAATAAAAGATGGTTTCTTATTAATTAAGAAATTAATAATTAACTTTATTTCTTCCCAGAATAATTTAGTATGACCCTTATGTAGTTCATATGTCCTAATCATTTTAACATATATTAGTTTTTTTTTTAACTATCTTATTTTGCAAAGATGTTCTAATCATCTTATGTTTCTTAAATAAATAAAAAAATTAATGATAAATATATTTTAAAATATTGGTACGTCTTAAAACTTTTATGATACAACTAAATTAAGTTTTTATTTTTAAGAAAATTTTAAAATTAATTTAAGATATTATTTTAAATATTGATAACTATGTATATCAACTATGTTTATTGATAACTATGTCCTAATCAGATATTTGGATCACTTTATTAATTCTCAACTCTATAATTTTAAGAATTTCAAAAAAAGTTATTTTAACTGAAAGTGAATTACTAATGAATTAATTTTTGTCCGACTGTTAGAGATGTTCCCATGGGTGGAGAAAAATAGTTACTATTTTACTCGCTAATTTCTCAGAGAAATCATTTGCCTGGTATGTCAATGTGGCATAGAGAACCTAGACATAGAGGTGTCAAATGAGATGTGTCTAGCTGGCCTAGCCTATTTTTAGCCGGCCCAGCCATGCTTTCATGCCGGACCAGGCACCGCACGGTTACTGTCCAATGCCGTGCCTGGCCCAGCATGATTCTGTGGAGGTCATCCCGGCACGAATCCGGCAGGTTCGTCTCGGTCATGCCGAAATCCTAATTTTTAAAATAATTAGGGTTTTGCCATTTTGGTGGCACGTCACCGTGGTGCCGTGCTGTGCAATTTTTTTTCAACTTCTGCCGGGGGAGCCTTGCCCGTTGGGCTCAACTTCTACTGCCGAGGTGGTTTCTCGGCTCGTGCTGAGGTACCATGCCCACGAGCCACGGTACTGTGCCGGGCTAGGCACTACACGAGGCCCGATTGGCCTCGGCATGACACGACACGATTGGTGCCGTGGGCAGGCACAACATGGACACGGGCATGGAAAATTTTCGTGCCGGGCCAGCCCAGGCACGGCCGATCGTGCCGTGCCTCGTGTTGGACTGCTCCGGCCAGGCCCAGTTGACATCTCTACCTAAACAAAATTTTAATGTGGTGGCCATTGATAATTCCTTGTGGGTAGGGCAACAATATACTTTTCGAATATCTAAGTACCATAGCTCTTGTAATTCATTTCTCTATTTAACACTCATGGATTGTTCACTAAAGGTTAATACTCACAATATAAATAATTTTTTTTATTATTTTCTTTATCTATTTACTAATTATTATGATAGTAAATGATAAATCTTTTAAAGTTATTGAGTCTGATAGTATTTAAAATGATTATTTTGTCTATGTGTTTTGGTTTTTTATGATTGTTTTGTTGATTTTTTGTGTAAGTTATTTTTTTAGGAAATTTAATTTTAATTTTATTTTGAAAAATTCGTATGCTTATTATGATACTTTGGATCTAATACCTATTTAAATAGTTCGAGTATTGAATTTTTTTTGTTCCTTCTTTTAACTATGATAGTCATACAACAAAATATATAGTCTCCAATCTGATATTTTATAAATGGATAAAAAATTGAGATATATTTTTTCTTTATAAAGGAGAAGATTCTGGAAAAAATAATTATTATAGTTTATATTAAGACATCATATCAACCACTGGGTATCTTATATTTCTCATTTCTCAATCTAGTATTTTGGTTCTTTATGCTCTGTTTTAAGGTGCATGTTGTAGATTATTAGTGTATTTATTATTTTTTATGTTAATATTGATGAGAGCACTCAACATCTAGGTTGCCCCAATCGATTGGTCATTGTATAAGATTTTATGAATGTTATTTTAGTTGGCTTAATGTATCAATAGTACAAAACAACAAAGCATTGTTTTTATTGTCATTTTTTTATAGAAGGGGGTTCTGTGTGTATTGGGAGATGGGGTTGGCTTTGTGGTTTATGCACAACAGTCTGGGCTGTTATGGTATGGGGGAAAATTAGGGAAAAATAAAAAAAAATCAGACTATTTAACCCAATACGATTTCATACCTGGAATTTTTTCTTTTGTTCTTTCCTCTGGCCTATCCTTGTTATTTTGGTTTTCTGAGCCAAACTACTTCTAGGCGGGCATAGGATGTTTATTAGAAAGAAAATTAATCTATTTCTCACTCAAATTTCAAAAGCTTTTAGTTGATGTATAACACAACAATATTTAAAAGAACTGCAGTTGCCTCTTTGGTGAATTTTGTGCGGAAACTAGTAGATATCATGACCAATTATTGTCTGGCTTGATAGACAATGCATTCCCACAAAACTCATGTGGTAAATGTACACCCTCCAACATGAGAGAGTATTGATGGATACATGTGTGTGGTTTATATCTTGGATAGAAATGTTATGTACCTTGAGCTAGGAGTCTCGTAAGGACAGTTTTGTTATTTTTAACTATTGATTATGTAAAAATTATCATGTATGTAATTAAAAACTTGAAACAATTCAAATGGAAACTTTTTCCTTAGGAAGATGTTCAAAGCAGCTGCTTCTGTAAAGATGACAATGTTATGATGTCTTGGCAAGTAATATCATATAGTCTAGCAGATTGGATAGATGAATACATTTTCTGTTTGCTTTCAGTTGATATTTATAGGTAATTGATATTTTGAAGTTCTATTTGCAGGGAAGGGACAAAGAATCCTTTTTTATCAAGTTCAGAAGATGGTGGAAAGGCGTTAATATTTTTCAAAAGGCATACATTCTCATTCCCATACATGAAGAGTAAGATTTTCCATTGGGTTGAGTTTTATATTTATTTATTTTTATAAGTCTACTTTATCCAGCTTTGAATGAAAAAGGAACCCTAGCTCCATACTCTTTTAGCACTATCACTAATGGCTGCTATTGAAATCATTCATGGATGCCATCTCCATATTAATTTAAAAATTAGGTGAATCTTAGACATATCCTAATGCTCTCCTTGTGGGGAACCTCAATGCAAATTGTGTATTTGCTCTGCCACATCACCTCAATGTCTTACCATCTGCACAACTTAGCCACCTGCATAATCCACATTTTACTTTTTACATCTCTTCAATCTCAAATTTCAAAAATATGTGTACATTATGGATATTGTAACATGAGGTGAGGTGATTAGAGAAAATTAAAACTTAATACTCATGTGGTTTATAATTTATATTTTATGTTATTGTGTTTGTGATGTGTGTAACTAACAAGCTGGCTACCTCAAGTAGTTTTTATTTTTATGAGATATTTTTGGGTAGTATGTTTAATATGATATAAAAAAATTAAGTTCAATATGATATCAGAGGATGTTTTTTTTTTCTAAAAGTTAGTGCTTCCTGAAAATTAGGATTTTATGTTCTCTGGCCAGATTATCCTCAGCATCACCTATTTTCACCCGATCTTGGTGCCATCCACGCATGCAGCACGTCGGTGCCACCCATTCCTACCGATCATCAGGGAACACTGCTGATACACAAGTTGTTCCATATTCCCCGGTGCCAGCCTTCTTACAAGAGCATCAATGACAACCTCTTTTGCTATTGCATGCTTTCCTCGCCACCTGCACTTCCTCGAAGTTGAAATTTTTGCTTTTATTCTGGCATATTTTGTTTTTGTCCTTTTTTTGTGGGAAGAAGAATTAGTGATGAAAATTTTTAATATATCCATCAATATATATTCGAAATATTCATAAATTTTAAGTATCAATATATCTGTAGAAATTAATATTTTTATCCTTGATTGATGCTTATGTAAAAATATACACTGATATATCGCTGATATATCTAATATATCCATAAAATTGAAGTACTAATATTTTTATTAAAATTAATATTTTAATTATTGGGCAAAATTTATTGTGCGAAGTGTGTGGTGTGCAGTGTTTGCTAAAGTGGTATGTGCAGTGGCTCTGAGTGGGTGTGTGTGTTTGTGCTAGACTCCAACTAATTGTTGATTTCAATCAAGTGTACGTTGGTTAACATGTCTAGATATAAGCTGGCTGATATATTGTCTAAATGTAAGGCGTAGTAATAGACTCATCTTGAATCTTTTCTCTAATGAGGAAGTAGTCTACCTCTATATAATTTTTTTGCTCGTAAACTAGCAAATTGTAGATAATATGTCTCATAGTTTGACAGTCACAGTAAAAAGTAATGGAAGAAAAAAAGTAAATATCGGATCTCCTCATGTAGGTCCTAGATCCATAGTATCTCATTGGTTGTGATTGATATCATATTAAACTGTCCTTTCACTATATCTTAAAATAATTGATTTTTTTAGTTTTTCAAAATGTAAAATTTTCTCAAAGTAAAGTAAAAAAAAAACTCATAGTAAATTCAATCTCGGTACAAGTTGGTATACAATTTGAATTAAAAAACCCAACTAACATTTAATTGTAAGTATTTGTGATTACTGAAAAAGATTTTAAATCCTGAAGATTTTTTACATACTTTAATATACGAAAAATTATGTCTAGGTGAATTTATCATAAAGAATCTAAAAAGTAATTAATTATACTAATTGTATAAATTATATTTGATTTATTAATAATCAAATAGTTAATTATTTCTTTGATTTTATTATAAGTTGTAGAGTTTACTAAAAAAGTAATATTTAACAAAAAATTAATATATAAGTCAATTAAAGTATTTATTGGAGTATAACTTAAAAGTTTAATTTATATCAGAGTATCAACTACATACTTTATGATAATATAATTTTTTTTATTGTATTTGGTCATCTTTATTTAAAAAAAAAATATGAGTTTTTTATAAAATATTAAAACTAAAAGTATCTAATATCAAATGAAACTCAATAAAATAAAGTGTACATGAGAGACCCCTTATATAATGAAACAAGTTGAATCTTTAAACAAGCAGAAATTGAAACAACTCTAATATATTATTTTTAATAATATTTAAATTTTTATTTATTTTTATTTATTTTTTATAAAATGATTAAAAAATAAAAAAAAATGTTCTAAAATTGAAGAGAATTAACCAAGTGAATTGTAAACAATAATTGATTGGAGTGCAAAATATCTTAATTTATTTTCAAGTCTTTTTTTTTTTGTTAAGTTCATATATGTCTAAGTGTTAGAAATGATTGAAGAAAAAACATGCAATTCACAATTATAGTTTTAAAAGATGTGCTTAAGGCACACCTAGGTGAGGGTGCGGCAATGCACAACTGAGGTGCCTTGCTTGAGATGATGCCAGCAATGCACAACCGAGGTGCCACCCCTCAACAATGGAATTACTTAGGCTGGGGAAGCATGTGCCCTATGCAAGGTGTAGGCCCTCTTGACAAGGTGCTTAATGCCCTTAAAAAAAAGTTGTGCGCATTGCATCCCTCCCCATGTTTGTAACTTGCATGTGCCTTCCTCCCTCTCACATAAGGCATGTCTACCTCTCTCACAAAACATACTTCCCTCCCCCACAATGCTTACTTCCCTTTCCCATAATTCCTACCTCCCTCCTCCAAAGTGCTTGCCTCCTTCCTTGTGTTTTTGAGCTCTTGATGTTTTTTCTCTTTATTGTAATGATGGATAGTTTGAATGGAGTTCACAAGTAGACTCGAACTCAAGTAAAAGAAATAATCCCTAATGGAAATATGTTCGTTTAGTCAATGAGAGATTTAAATATTCTTATATGTATTTTTGTGATAAAGCAACTAAAAGAGAGGTATATAGACACAAACATCAGATGTTGGTAGTTTTAAAAATATTACTCAATGTAGAAAATGCTTGGAATATGTTAGAAAACAAATGAAAAAGTATGAGTACAAAAAGATCACAGAAAGCACAAATAAATGTGGACATCCAAAGTGTGTTGTAATTTTTTTATTGTTTATGTATTTTTGATGAGTGGACTTGACCTATTGGTTGCATCTATTACTTTTATAAATTATATAA
Organism: Sapria himalayana; assembly: GCA_029783825.1. Taxonomy (NCBI): domain Eukaryota; kingdom Viridiplantae; phylum Streptophyta; class Magnoliopsida; order Malpighiales; family Rafflesiaceae; genus Sapria; species Sapria himalayana. The sequence continues at coordinate 837,598 of JAREIK010000435.1, forward strand.
GGATAATTGATATATATATTTTGGTAAGAGTGTTATTGTACTTATTTTTTTAATTTGTTTTTGCAACATGATATCATTATCATTCTAGGAAAAATTTAACTATGGGTTTGTGTACTATAGGTGTATGCTTGTCAAAAAGTAGTGTGTTTTAGAAATTTTATATATATAGTGGTGTTTTTTGTAGGGTGAGTGGTAGTAGTCACGTGGGGTAGTGAGATCAGAGGCATACATAGTTAGTGGCAACCGAGGCACACATTGTTGCTAGCAGTAGACATTATTGGTTGAGGGGTAGAAAATGTCAGCCATAGGCAAGAGGTGGTGGCCCGAGGTGGTGGCACGGGGTGGTGGCATGAGGTGGCATGGTGTGGTTGTGCACCATAGTGTTTTGGGCAAAAAGCCTAATTGTATAGGGTGGTGTGCGATGGTAGTGCTCAGTGACATTTTGAGCTGAAATCCAATGTAAGATTTTGATAGAATTATAAAAAAAACAAAAATTATGATTGGTAAAAAACCTAATTTATGCAATTTTATTTTTTATATAAAGGCATTATAATTTTGTGGCATAATATAGAGAAATTATCATAGTAGAGTTATGGAAGAGAACCTCGGTTTAGTATATTCATTATAAAAAAATGAGCTATATAAGAAATAATTGTTGGATATTATATTTTTTTTTCTAAAAATATTATTGTATCCAATTAAAAATATTTGAAAGTCATTGTGTATTATAATAATAAACTTGAATTTTTGTTATATTATCTTGTCTTTCTTATTTTTTATTATCTTATTAGTTTATTTTTTATAAATTATTTTTCTAGATAATTTAATTTTGATTTTATTTTTATATTAAATTATATTTATTTGTAAGATTGAGAGATTTTAAGAAAGACTTTATTTGAGATTAAATAGAGTATGTTGTATGTTTTTTATTTCATAATAAGATTTTCTTTCATATGTTTAAATGTGTTGTACCATTTATTTTTGTATTTTCAGTTGTATTACTTATTATTGGCCAAGTTAAAAATAGTATAATTTAGTTTTCAGGGTATTTCAACCCTTAAATGTGAGACGTGTTAGTTAGGAAAATTTATTAAAATTTTATTGCCTACATATTAGTCTAGCTTAAGTAGAGATTTTTTCAATCTGAAACACTTAAATATATAGGAACATAATATAGATGCGATCACAAAGAGATTTAGATATATACTTATTTTTATAGAGATATAGATGCGAGAAATATATGGATATTTTTTTTGAGATAAATCACATGTTTTTTCTATTTGTTGGTATTTACATAAAATAATAAAAAATTAATTTGATAAAAATATTAAAAAATTAAGAAATGATTGTATATTAGAATATATGTCAAATCGATTTAGTATTTACTATATGAATCATAATATTATATATCATATTTCTTATGTCAGCACATTCTAATAAAATGAGATTGTTAAAAAAAATTATAAAAATTTAATGAAAATTATTGGTGCACTTCTATTTGGAAATAGTGTTCTAAAATATTTTTTTAAGAGATATAATTTTAGTGGCATTACATCTAATCATTTGGATGCTCTTTGTATTCTTTCACAGTATATAACCTTTTAGATTATATATCATGGAGGGAGACTCATTAGCTTGTCTTCCAAAGTTTTTTAGATTTTCTTATTTTATCCTCGATTACTTTTTTGGATAAGACACGTTGACATATAGGGTCTTGAAACATGTCTGTCAAGGATACTCTAATACCTAAAAGGGTATCGATATCTTTATCTTGTTGCATATTATTATGGGAGGATATATCAGTCAAATGTAAAGAATGTATTTTTTATGATTACCTTAAAGAGGCAGTCATCTTATTTGAGTTACACATGTGTATTACTTATATTTCTTTATTATTTAGGCCAAGCACAGATGGTTGAATGATTTTATAGATTATTAATGTGGATATTGTTCTAATTATATGAGATGATGAGTTGTGGATCACACAGCTTAAGAAGTAGTTTTAGGCATAATTTCACATGAAAGACTTTGTGACATCAGATATTTTATTTGTATAAAGGTAATTTATTGTTTGAAGCGTATAATCTTGTCATATAAAAGATATGTACTTGCTACTATTATAATATTTTGTTTTTTAGATTGTGTTTCAACGATATTTTTTTTTGATATAGGTATTGATTTTTTTTATGATGTGATTTTTCTAGTTGACTAAACTTATTTGAAAATTATATGAAAAATTAACAATTTGATTATGACCAAACTAATTGTAGCATGCACAATGAGTATATTTAGTGATTTCCTAAATTCTTTTAGGTATGTTTACTTTTTGGCATATTTACTTATGTGAAGAAGTCTCGAAGATTTGAGATTTTTTTTATTGATCATGTACACTTCTAGATGACTGATTATTCAAATTTGAGTTGAGCACCAATGTGCATTGAGAGTAGGTATACAATAGGGTTTTGCTATTTTCTTGGATCAACTTTGTTTTTTGGAAAAGTAAGAGGCATGTAACTGTTTTGATATCTAGTGAAGAGACATAGTTCACACCGATGATTATAATTACTTGAGAGATATTTTAGATGTGTTATTTTCTCAAAGAGATCATATATATATATATATATTTACTATATTTTATTATGACAGAAAATAAGACATAGAATATTCAATTTGATATATCACTAATGAATAAAATACATTGAAGTGAATTGCTAAGAACGAAGATCTGGAATAAGATTATTACTACAATATACATTCAAAGAGTAGAGTAGCTAGTGCACATCTTTATAAAAGTCTTTAAGATATATTAACTTACTTTTTTTTCCTATAAGCTTGATATTGTAGACTTGCATGTATTAGCTTGACGAGTGATATTATAGTTTTCTTATTATTTTTTATTTTTTGTAATTTTGATGGGAGCACTTGACTTGTGACTTCCTAATTATTTTTACCTATTATATAAAAATATTTGATGTAAGAATTTTATTAAAAATATCATTATATTTATTCTTCAGTATAATTTTGTAACGATGTAAATAATTTTTTTTGATTACCAAGGTAAAAATTTTGACAAAGAGATCGGTAGTAGAATGGTCGTGACTAAATTTTCTAGTGGAGATAATAACCGAGAGGAAGCAGTGGTGAGTTGTAATATTCAAAGAAACCAAGACAAAAATGTCTTATGGATTATTTTTTCACTCATAATGTGGAGATGATTGTTTAAAATAGAAATAGTAGAAAGATTAACAAAACCTATTATCAATGATGTATTAAATAAAGAGAGAGATTGTATGCTTATCGCAAGGTGAATGTATGAATCCTAAGTCCTCTATTCCATTTATTGTGATCACTCAGCCAAGATTTTGGCCAATAATAAAGGCTATTGGCCAATATATAGTGATTGATATATAGTGATATGAATGAATCAATTTTCTTAGTCATCTCAAGGAATTAGTTTTTTTTTTCCATAGATTTATTGAAAGATTATTCGATTGAATAAATTAATGGTCAGTTAATTTAGTGAATTGATATGAAAGGAATAGATTGAGTGAATTTTATGTTTAATTGTTCAAAGGGAACCATATTAATGCAATCTATTGATGCTTATTTAATAATTAAGATGACTGTGAAAATTGTTATAGTTTTATTATTATTATTTTGTTTTTTATATTTTTAATGGGAGTGTCGATATGTGAGTTGTATCAATTATTTTTGCTAATTTTATAAAGAAATTCGATATATGAATTTATCATAGTGTTATTTATATTTTTTTCATCATTGATTTATAACATATTATCAGAGCTAACCTATGAAAAAGAATTCAACCATAGTTTTGTGGACTAAGGTGTGTGTTAGTAAATTGGTAGTGTGCATAATGTGTTTGGTATTGAAAGGCATGTGTGCTTGCTGGTGGCAGTAGGCCCACATGGTGGTGGAAGTAGAGGCATGTGAGGAGGTGAAAAAAGGGTGTGTGAGGTGGTGTCTGCAGAGGCATGGGCAATGGTGATGGAAGATGTGTTTGGTGGTGGCAACAGAGGCATACATAGTTGTTGATAGCAGGCATGCATGGTTTAGGGACAACAGATGTTAGACATAGTAATGGCACATTGTGATGTTTTTTGGTAGAAACCCTTGCTGCACATGATGGTGGATGATGGTGTTTTGGACAAAAAACCTAATTAGGGTTTTGACAGAATTTTTAAAAAGATATAAATTGGGGTTTTCAAGTGTTGAAATTTGAAATACAAAAATGAAATAAACAACACTCAATTATTAATATAATACAATTAATCTATTTATATAATAAACATGAGTGATTGGGGAAGCTTATAGGTAGGGTGCTTACATCAAAATCATTAGAAATAAATAATAAATAATAAAAAACTCAATATTCCTATCAAATTAGTATATAAAATTTAATAATGAACTATGTCTGTATGCTGAATCTCAAAATAATTATTTATCTTTTATTTTTCTAGAAGATAAAGTTGCTTCCAAAACAAGTACAAAATATTTTCTTAATTTTTTTCTCTATGCATGCTAGCATCAAACTTGAATCTGAATATCCTACTAACTTCAAGTGTCTATGATTCCTAAAAAAGAGCTAGGGCTTTAAAAAATTTTTTATATACCTCCGAATGTGAAGAATTGCATCAATGTGAACTTATTAAGAAGAATATAAGAAATGACTAACTATACTGATTATTTATGTTATAACAGATCTAGTCAGTCAATTAGTTAATTTTTCATATGATTCTTTTATAAGTGATTGAGTTATCTAAAAATATCATATCATGCCATCAATCGTTAAGTTAGCCATGGAGCAATAAAATTACCTATTGGAGCACAAATAGATGTATCAAATAGGTCGTGTCATGCTGGTAAGACTCATTTTTTCAAGGCACGGCACAATGGCACAGTTCATCATCTCAGCACGACATGATGGGCATGACCAAATACACTAGCATGCTCGACCGTGCTGAACGGAGAATGGTGGCATGATCGTGCTAGATCATGCCTAATGGTAAACGCTAGCACCGCCTTGAGTGCATGACTAATGGATGGCCGGTTTATGAGCCGAAAAATTACAATTGGTCAATTTGCCGATTGTTTTTTAAAAAATTATTCACCCTGTAATGGGGTTGGCAGTCACCCAGGTCGGTTAACCATGCTTGGCCGGCACGAGGCACGACTCATGACGGCCTAGCATGGCACAAACCATTAATGGTGTGGCCGGTCCTATCAAAGACCTGGTTTTGGATTGTGCTAAGCTAGACACAACTGAACCTGGTTGTGCCCATGCTGTCTGACTTGTTTGATACCTCTATGCACAACCCAAAAGACTAACATCTATAATAGTATCAAGTATATATCTTTTCTTTGACCAGATAATATATCTCGTAGAATAAGTTACTTATATGCTAAAAAAATATTTGAATCTCTCAAGGTTCTTTCTTTGAAATAATGTCCTAAGATACTTTATGAGTTGGGTGATCTTTCATATTTAGAATATTATCTACATAGATAATTAATAATATTATATTGCCATCAGAACTCCTGTAGATGAACAAAAAAATTAATAATATAGATGTGTAATCCAAATCAAGTGATTGTCTGTGAAAATCTTATAAATCAGGTTATCAGTGACTACTTAATATTATATAATATATTTTGTAATTTGGAAATTATTCTTGATTGTACAGCATGAAACCCTGGTAACTATTCCATATACATCTCCTCAACAAGGTTATATTGAAGAAATGTATTTTTCATATCTTGTTGGTATATTCTCTAATTATGAGATGATGTAAGAGAAATAAAATTATTTTTTGAGACCATTTTAGCCACTGAAGAATAAATATCCTGATGGTCTATATCAAGTGTATTAGTGTATTCTTTTGATACAAATTTTATCTCACAGTTATTTACCTTCTCATCTGGACATATCTTCACGGTGAATATCATCTTCAATCAATAGTAGACCTTTTCAAAACTCATGATACTAGTTCTTAAATCTTATTAGAATATAGGGTATGTGTCTCTATTATCTTAGCCTGATGTTATCTTGAATGAGATAATATCTTAGAGGAAAATTTATGTATGCAAATAAGTAATAAAGGAAAAAAAATAAGATTGGAATTTGATAAAACTTGTAAAATTAGGTACCAAGTACTAATTCATTGTCTCTTCTAAGAATGATTGAAAAGTAAAAATCAGAATGATTAGTTGTAGGATTGTCTGGCTCCTTGCTAAGCCTGTCTTTGGTCTAATAAAGCTTCTTATGCATTCACTTTTACTATAGACTTTAAATTATGCGTGATTAAGTTTTTTAGTTTTCAACTCAATATAAGTTTATAATGGTGTATATTTATGCACTATCATATTATCTGGGTATGAATGAGAGTCTCCTACTCGAGAATTTTTACTCTTTCAAGATTCGATATGATTTGAATTTATTGGTAGGTATGATAATTTAATTGAAATAATATCATATATGATCAAATATAAGTGATGGGTGAATCTCTCTATTAACTGGTGGTTCGAACATGGTTATAGGTAAAAGAGGAAGGATAATTGATTTATGTGCAATATCTGGATTCATACTTTTCAGAGGCTCTTTAAAAAAGATAATATGGTCAAAATATATAACATCCGTATTCATTAAACTCTTACTAATCTCTATTGAGAAATATTTATATCTTTTTTAAGTATTAAAATATTTAAGAAAATTATAATTTAATCTCATCTTGTAGAGCAAACAAGGATAAAATTAATATATCCAAAAATTTAGGAAACAAACTAAATAGTTTATATCTATAATATATAAATTTGGAAGGGTATGTGTTGAGAAAAGGCTAAAGTGGGTATTCGATTAATTAGGTAGGTTATTGTAAAAATATTTTGAGATATTCTTTTCAAGTATAAGTAAACGAGTAATTTTAATCAAATATTTATTCTTTTTTTTTAGTAGTTTTATTCTTTTAGGGGATCAAAACACAAAAGGTCTGATATATAATTATATAATAAATATAATAAATGTTAAATCGATCTGATAATTATTCTAATAGATTGATACTTAGTTTTAAAATATTTTTTTCGAATTGAGTTTAATACCAAAAGAAGGAACATGTAATTTATTAAGAAAGATATATATTTATGTATTTTTAAGTAATCATTAATAAAAGTAATTACTATCTAAATTTCTTTCTAGTTGAATCTCTTCTAGGTCCTCATACATCTAAATGTATCAAATTCAAATTAATTTTTACTCATTCCAGATTGACATGTAGAATATGAAGATTTGATAAGTTATCGTAGTTGATATATCTCACACTCTATGATTGAAATATCCTTAAAACTAGGATAAAATATTTTTAACTTGACAATGATAGGTGACAAGCTGAGAATACACAAGTAATTCATTGAACGCTCTCAAATATCTAGAATGAGATTTTATCATTGAAGAAAGTACATATAATCTTGTCTATTCAATTTTAAATGAAATCTTCTAAAAATATTGATTCTTTAGATATATGTTAGTAGAAGAAGAAATAAAGTTAGAGTTTAGTTGTCGTGGAATACAATGCACAGATAATAAACAAACAAGGTAGCCGAAACTAAGTTGAATATTATCGTATGCAATAACTTTTGAATTTTTATCGTTGTCAACGATAATATATTTAGAATAGATAAATACGTAAAGAATAACGTATGATTATCAATGATATGTTATTTTATTTTTGTTTTAATGATTTTTGAGTTTGATATGTCAATACAAGTGAAACAATTATTAATATCTAAAAGAAATGAAATATTTGTTATTATCTTAGAGTGAAGTTTTATATATTATTCTCTAGTAAGTATTATGATAAATAATTCTATAGGGACTTTTTGAAGTCTCTAATTGTTGTAATGCTCTTGGTCTCTTTTCTGAGAATAATATCTAATAATTATATTTGGTGTGACTTTTTTCCTACAATGAGTATATTGGACTGGGACTCTCTTCCAGTTATTGAGCTGGAAAATAATTATGACTAACATTATTTTTAAATTAATTGGAACCCTATTTATGGTTCTTATCAAACTCTGTAGTGCACCATTGTTCGTCGGCGTCTGCTAACTTGCGCTACTATTCACCATGAGCGCTAACTAGAGTTTTCTGAAAATAAAAATCTTGTCGCATGCCGTAATTATCCCTTGTCCCATCTACACCACATTTGCATCTACCACATACCCTCATGTTTGCCATCACACACACTGTTGTGCATAATTTCTTGTGCTATTGTGCACCATGTGCATTGTAGTCGCACACATTGGATGCGCGACTATTGCTTATGTGCAGTAAATAGAGACAGAAAAGGAAAATAGGGAGAGGGGACACACTTAATGTTTTACAAACCTCGCTCTAATATTATGTTGAAAATTAAAATGTCAAAATGAAATAACAACACTCAATAATAAATATCATACAATCAATGTCTTATATAATGAGCAAAAGTGATCATGGTACCTCAGGTTGATTCCTCTCATCATAAGAATTAAAATTAGTTAATAAACAAATAAGAAATGCAAAATCTAGAAATCACAATTGAGTGCAATTTTTTATTTTTTTGTGCAACTATAATTTTATGGCATTGCGTGGAAATAAATTTTCATAGCAAATATAAATGGTAGAGAATCTTAGTTCAGTGTATTTATTATATAAGAATGAATCATATCAAAGATAATTATTAGATATTATATCAAAGCATGAAGCTGAGAATTTCACACAATATTGAAAAAGACATATTGACTATTGTCATCAGCCAAGGATGCACATAGTATCTACTAGAACTCTTATACTTACTAGATAAGAGTATAAAGAATCTCTCTAAGGTAGTGACATATTATTCGCTTATAAATATTACTAGTTGTTATATTTATTTATTAAATTTAGATTTCTAGATTATCGATATAAAAATTAATCTTCGTATTGTTGGTAATATCATATTCATTATATTATTTTTGTATTCTGAAAATATTATTATATCAAATTATAAATATATGAATGTAATTAGATATAATTAGAGGTGTCTAATGGGCCTAGTGACTCAAGCCTAGCCATTGGAACAACTTGAAAAACTATGTTAGGCATGGCTCGACACACAAAGAACCCGTGCCTACCTTGTGCATGGGATACTCCATGGTGCATCTCATGCTGGGCCAAATGGCATGCATGCCAATGCATGCCATGACACGACTAGTATGATAGTCATGATGCATGGGCTGCACATACTTGTTTGTGTTAGATTTCATCAAAATAAGCACATGAAGCCCATGCATGTATTTATATTATGGTTTATTAAATGGATTACGTGAAGTGTAGGTGCCCCATTTTAAAAAAAGTTGTTTCCTTTAAAATGGTTAACCTGTGATAGCAATGGCGACACATGCTGCCTTACTATCAGATCTAGGTTAAGAAAAAAGAAATTAAAAATATAGCAGCAGACATTGGATTTTGGTTCAATGACTGTGGGCAGCAATCTTACAACTATAGAATTTCCACCCAAACAAATTAATAAAAAAATTAACAAAAAATTATTATTATAATTTAAAAATTTTATTTTTGAATAAGAAGTTAGCATTTAAAGTTTTTCATATTGAAACTCTAATATTTTCTCTTTCAAGTTTCACATTCTTAACTGACACAAATTCTCTAAATTATGAGTAATATTATTATTTGTATTTTTTTGAATATTTATTGTAATATTCAATAAAATATAAATGTGTAAATTAATAATGTCGGTATAGTCTTATAAATGCAGATTTTTAGTTTCTCAACTTCAAATTTGGATATGAATTTTTGTTAGCCATGTGTTGATATCAACCCCGGCACCTAAAAACCCACAAATAAATAAATATTTTTAGTATGAAACTATTTTTAAAAAGTTAAAATAAGAAATTTTAGAAATATCAAAGAAAATTATGCAAAATATATATATTGTAACAAAAATATATACTTGTAAGAATACTGGTGGGATTGAACACATTAAGAGACACACCAAAAAATACATTAATAAATATGGTACATTTGATCTCATACAAATTCAACTAAATGATTTGATTGTTGAATTTAGAAAAATTTAGGTTTTGTCTATGTTGCACGGACACGGATACGGACACGGGGATACGACACGGCAAGATACGAGGATACGGCAAATTCTAAAAAACTAGGATACGGATACAGCTAAGATACGTCATGATAAAAAAAATAAAATTAAAAATAAAAATTATTAATTATAAATATTAGGTATTTTAAAATAATTAAAAAATACTGTATTTTAAAATAATTTAAAATTCTATATTTTAAAATAATGTAAAAAAAATTTAAACCCTCTAACACCCTCCCCCTCCCGAACCTTTTCCCCCCCTCCAAAACCCCCCTTCCGAAAACCCCTCCCGCCCCACCTCCCGAAACCCCCTCACCCCCTGAACCCCCCTCCCGAAACCCCCTTTCCCCTCTCGAACCCACCCCCCCCACCCGATTTCGATTTTCGAACTCTCCCCCTCCTGATACAGATTCCAAAACCCACCCCCCCACATGGCCTATTGGACACGTATCCGACGCGTGTCCGACCCGTGTCGCCGTTTCCACGTTTCAGACACGTGGACACGGCAGTTTTTAGGCATATCCGTACAACACGAGGTTTTGTGATTCCTTTTTTTTATCGCATGAGTTTGTAAGGAAATATATAAATTGGTTCATTGCTAGCATAAGTTTTCTGCATTAATTTGTCAAAAATCTTAAAATAGTTTATGGTATACACAAATATTTCTAACTTTTGTGTCGTAGGATTCTTAGGACTTGGCAAACACAATGGAAAAATAGTTAATAATTAACAAACTTAGCAAACAAAGTAAAGTAACCTTGGTGATATTCAATATTTGGATTAATTATGATGATGATGCTTTCACATGCATTATCTCCTATTTTATTTATAATGAAAAATAAATAAATAAAATATTAAGATTTTGAATTTCTTCATCCTTATGATAACCCTGTCATATGTGAGTATTTGTCAAGTATTTTTAAGGAATATGAGATACATAATAAAATATATAGTATAATATTTAATAATATTTTAAATAATAGTATCACAATAAGTATTTTCATAATAACCATTAGATATGATCACTTATTTGATATTTTTCACTTATTTAAGATTTTTCACATTTATAATAAATTATAGAGCAGCACCAAATATGTGGGCTGTTTTAATCATTTTTGCTTGTATATAAGGGCAACGTGTATTTGTTATTCATGCTGGGTGTTTATTTTTTTTTTGTATTTTAAGTTGTAATATGGTATCATAATGAGATTAAGTTTTTTTAAATTATTTTTTTTCTGTTTTTTTTGTCAATATTAGATGCAAATCCATTGTGTGCAACTATAGTGCACACATGTACATAGTAGCATATAAGGTGTGCATGGTTAAGTATAGCAAAGCGCATGGTAATCCTTAGTTGTGTGCACGGTTGAGCATGTTGTAGTGCGCATGGTGGTACGTTTGGTTGAGCATGTGGTGGTGCACATGGTTGGGTGCACAGTGCTGCATGTAGTTGAGCGCATGGTGGTGTGAGTAGTTGGGTGCATGGTGATGCAAGTAGTTGGGCGCGTGGTGGTTGGCATCTATTTTTTGGAGGAATTGCAATTGTTTAGTATATATGGATTTCAACAAAGATAGATGAAGGAGAATCTCAGTCTAATGTACTAATTATAGGAATATATGACACATTAGAATAGTTGTTGGATATTATTCTTGGAGAAAAGACCATGAGTATTACGTAGTGGTGAGAGATATGGGTTGATCGTTGGAGCTATCCAGAGGTTCTTACCGAGTCTATTCATTGTGACACTAGAGAAGAGTATACAAAATTCTTATTTAAGATAGTAGTAGATCATTCATTTTTTTTAGATATCATTAGTTGTTTAATTCATACTTTTACGTTAGATTTTTGAATTATCGAAACATGTAAAAATATGTAAATCACTGATAATTATTTTTTTTATTTTCTTTTTTTTTGTGTTTAGAATATTATTATTATCAATGGAAAATACTCGAAACAATTGGTTATTATAATATTCTGTTTGAATTTATATTATTTTGTATATTGTTTATTTATAATTATCTTGTTTACTCTTTGTGAGTTGTATTTTTAGACAACTCAATTTTTATTGTATCTTTATTTCTATTGATATTTATTTGCATGATTATTAGACTCTAAGAAAAATTTTATTTATATTCAAACAAGCTTAATTGAATATTCTCTCCAGTGATAAGATGTCTCTCTATATTTATGAGTATTTTAGACTCCTTACTTGTGCATTCTTATTGTAGACACTCATCATTAGTTAAATTAAGAATATTTTACATTAATCTTAATGGTTTTTTATCATATTATGTGAGATATATCAACTAGGAAAATTTACTAGAACTTATTCTACAAATTAGTTTAGTTTGAGTATATATTCATTTAATCTAATACACTCAAATATATTGTGACCTAGTAAAGATGTGTTTTGAGAGGGATTTAAGTATCTCAACATTTTTATTAACTACCGTTTGAGATATAAATGGATATATCTCTTTTTTAACAAATCAAAACTTCTTTCTATTTTTTACATCTTTCATAAAATAATTAAAATATAGTTCAATAAAAATTTTAAAAAATTAAGAAGTGATAATATATGAAAATATATATTAGATCAATTAGTACATATTATATAAAATTTGAGATTATACACCAAACTTCATAAGTGAGCTTATCCATATAATATAAAGTAGTTGAAAGGAAGAATAGATATATGATTGAGATTGCTAGGACACTCCTACTTTGATAAGAGTGTTTTGAAATATTTTTAGGAAGTGGTAGTTTGAACCATAATCTACTAAATCAATTGTATGTTTTTTTTTTGTCATTTCTTAGTGCATATTTTTTCAGATCATATATTTTGAGAAATGTTATTTACCTTGCTTCATAGTTTTTGGAATTACTTATTTTGCTTCAGAGAAAGGCTATTTAGCTTGCATATTTTTATTAATTAATCTCTAGTACAAGACTGACTAACTCCTAAAATATTGAGATGTGATTTTCTTGGATATTCTAATATTAAAATATGGTACAAATATTTTGTACTAGAAATTGGTAGGATTTTAGTAAATATGGTTATTATTTTTTTGATTATGACTTGTTCTTTAATGAGATTGTGAATCCAAATATTATATCTAGATCTATTATAATTTCTCTCTTACCCATAGTCTTGGCTAGATCACTAGTTAGAAGAGTGATTTATCTATTGGTTACATTTGATCATATTGCATATTCAATATGATATCACTTACTTAAAATTATTATACTTACCAAATCTAGATCATTTTAAATCTAGAGAAAGTAAGGGCTCCGAAGTAAGGGAATCTCACTTAAACATAGATGATCTATTAGTATATGAGTCTGCACCAGTAGATTCTCATATTGAGTCGGCTCATAGCGATGCATAGTTATTTTAGGCACAAAGTTCACTGAGATGTAAAAGTTATTGACGCCTTAAGGTATAAGGCATAATATAATTCATTCTATTTGATATATATATATATATATATATATATATATATATATATATATTATTTATTTATTTATTTATTTATTTATTTATTTTACTAAATATTATCTATAATTTTTATTTGTTAATAAAATATCAAGTAAAAGATATAAAATATAAAAATCAAACATAATTAATATTTTTTATCATCACATGCACTCAAAGTTATACAATAAAATAATAGAATTTTAAATCAAACATGCAAAGTTTAGAATTTGAATTTGAAATATAGCATATCAAATATGAAAATAAAATATTATTAGTATTTTATATCATAATAAATATACAATATTTTAAAAGATAACTAAAATAAATACTAATTGGCCTTCATCAAATTCAAAAGTCACAAGATTATTATCATTATTATTCTTTTCATCATTAATCGTGCATTGTATTTCATGTTTATCTCTCTCCCAAAAAATAGGCCATTTCTCTATATTCATCAATCAAAGCAAAAATATGAATATACTTATAGTTATCTAGTCTTGACTTTAGTATTGATATTATGCTTAAGCTTACTTTATCTCTTGTATAAATCCAAAGCTCTTAAGCTCCACTAGCTCTTGAAATATTACTTCATGTTAAATCATTGTCTTAAAATATCAAATTATCTTTTGCAACATTTTATTTTTTATTCTACCATCTATATATTTCTAGGAAATATGATCAATCGTATGATGCTCTTTGTATTTTTTTATCAAGGCCCGAATGTATTTAATGCACACCAATTCATTCATGTATTAATGTTCTAACATGTTTTTTTTTTATAAATATTAAAAAAATTATGATTATATATTATTTTAAATAATGTTGTAAAGACATTCGATTGTATGTAATTGTTCTTATAATTTATATTCTCATATATACTCAGATTTCTTTTACAACCAAATGTACTATGTGTTAGGTTTAGAATCTGCAATATAAATTTTTATACATTTTTAATACTATATTCAAACATATCACATAATTCAGTTATAATTAATATAAATAAATTATCAGTTGAATCTTTTATATATTTTAATCAAAAACATATAATAATTTAAATGTATTAATCTACTAAACTGAATAATTAATCTGAAGGTTGTCTTTCTTGTTCTAATGGCAAAATCATTGCCAAAAAGCCCTCTAGCATGTGTATACAAGTCTAATCATGATATAATTGTATTTTGTTTATCTATCCATTTCATCAATTTTGACATGTATTTGCAAAAATCAATGGTTTTCATGATTTTCGTTTATTATTTTTTTCACTCTAATTAAAATTGTTGATAATTTTTTTTTTCATGATCACTTAAATATAGCTTATAAAAAGCCTCTTTTTATCATCCATCAAGCAAAAAATACATACATGAATTCTTGATACCTTCAAATAAAATATAACAATATTCTAAAAATTAGGCTTGAAAATTATATTGACTATTTTTTTTTTTGTTTTTTTTGTTCATTTACTTTTTGTCCAATTGGAAGTAGTAAATATCTTCTTCAAATTATTTTTTTTATCAATTGATACAAGATAAAATGGTGGACATTGCTAATCAAGTCAATATAAGTCTAAATAATTTCTTTTGCTCAGTAAATTTCTTATTTGTGTTGAGTAATTCTACTCTATTATAAATGTAGTCACTTATAGATATATTCATCTCTATTATCTTTTGATATGTGATAATTTTTCAATATCTTTCAATAATAAGGCAAGTCAATCTATGGTACATGTTATCCAATACAAATGTAAATTTTTTAATTCTAATAATTTTTTTATTAAAGTTAAAGGTAAAGTTAAATATAATATAAATAGGCTAATAGAATATAAAAGTAATAACTTACATAAATAATTTAAAGTTTCAAATTAAATTATAAATATTTATCATCACATGGTTTGAAGTATTATTTATTATAACTTAACAATATTTACTTCATTAACTTATTTTATTTGACTATCAAGTAATTTAACTAATTTGTCTCTCATCTTGATCATAAAGGATTTATCAATGGATTTCATAAACATAAATCCTCTTGAATGATTTATCATGAAATTCATTAATATCATTTACTTTCTATCAATCTATGCATCTGATATAATTTAATATTTATTTTTCTTTTATTCTGTGAATTGATCTTTCATTAATTTTTTTGTAAGAATAAATTTTTGTAAAATAGTTATCTCACATCATGAAAACTTGGTCCCTTATATCTCAAATTATAATGCTCAATTATCATTATTATCATTTGAAAATTAGCAAAGTTCACCCCATTAAATCAAATTATATCATACATCTATCTATAAAATAAAATACTAGCTCTCTCATTAGCTTCTTTCTTATAAATATTGTTGAGAGTTGATTGATTTTTTTTTTGTTATTTCGAATAATTATTTTTGAATTAGAAGTAAAAAAATGATTCATTGAGTTTTTTTTTTTTTGATCTCCTTAAGCCTCGGCCACCATCATCACCTTCTTATATATTTATTACTACCACTAGAAATACTTTTTGTTCTTATTTTATTAGTAACCTTCATATCTTCTACATCTTCATATTAAAATCCAAACAAATTTTTTTATATTATGTCTCAAAATTTTTTAGATTTTTTTGAGTTTTTTTTGGATACTATATACTTTTATAATTTTTTTCCAACATGTTTGGGATATGTTTTATACTTTGTTATTTTATCAGAAAAAAGTACAAATAAAAATATTTATCTTCCATATCAAGTTGTAAGACAATTTTTCATGTTGAATCTTTTTTTTTTTTTTGCTTGAGAAGTATATTTAACTTTAGTTACATCATCCACATTTTTAGTTACTAAAGGAGGTACTGTATCTTTTGAGGAAGATAGATTAGTGAGGAGTTGATATAGATGAGTTGTAGTGGAGGAGAGGCATGCATGCCTGGGTAAGGCATGCATGTATCAGAAGTGCCTAAGCATGCCTTTTGCAAATGCAGATGCCTCTCACTCTCCCAGGTGATTGAGAGATGCATTGTTGCCCTTGAGCTTTAGGTGTGCCATTAATAATTTTATAGTGATGAGCCTATCAATATTTAGTTCATCTAATATTGACCTTTCGAACACTCTCAAGAAGCGATAAATGAATTATATTTAACATGTGATTTTACATGTTTTGGCATATTATCATATTTTTTTATTTATTTTTTTTATTTATTTTTTTGATAATATTAGTATACTCAAGTTTTTTTTTTTTGAGGAATTATCTAATCTAGAATGATATAAATCATGATAGAAGAGATGTGTGCATTGCACTTTAATGAGACTTGGAAACTAGTATCATGTTCTTTAGGAATTTGTTGCTGGTTGGTTAGTGAGTATTTATTGGCAATATATGTCAAAATAGAATAGTTGATCATCTTAAAGTGAGCAAAAAATATACTCAAATATTTAATTAGACTATTAGAACATTTACTATCGAGTAGCCAAGATGACCTTAATATTTATTATTATTTTTCTTGCAGCATCTCATAGCTAAATGATACACCAAATAGATGTGAAAAAAATATTTTTTTAATGGTGACCTTGATGAAGAGGTACATATGGAGAAACTATTGAGATATTGAGCAATATAGTCAGGTGTAATTAGAGGTGTCAAATAGGTCATATTGCACCGACATGACCTAGTTTTTGGTGGCTCAATTGTGCTATCGTGCCTGACATGACACGACTCAACTAGGACATGTAGGGCCGTGTTGGTCTGGGCTCAGTTTTCTAGCTTAGCGCCTTAGCCTAGGACCTAGCATAGCTAGGTCCTAGGAGGCAAGGACTTCGAGTTTGAGTCCAAGATCAATTTGCACAGTCGCACTCGTGACTTGACTTACAGTCTCGGTCTTAGAATTATGGATTAATTATTTAATTTTTTTTTACAAATTTCTTATCTATAATTAACATTTATGAGTTGTGAGTACGACATTACATTATATTATTTATTAAGTTCACATAAATCACAAAAAAAATATCAAAAAAATACACCAAATATTCATTCATCATTTAATCCAAAAAAAAAACTAAGTCATAACTCACAAATCATAATAACTAAATAAAATAAGCTGTAAATATCATTAATCTCAATCATAATAATAATAATTTAGTAAGCTCAATTACCTCAATGTCTCAGCCTCAATGTCAACATATATTAGAATGTAATTGATCATCATCACGTAAATTTTTGATGGCATCACTAGTGGTTGGCTTAACTTTCTCAAAGTTTCATGAGTCATTATCTGCTAGCAACTCTATTGCTTTTGTTCTAGCACGATCTGGATAATGAAAGCTCAACCTCAAATTTTTTCAAATTTACATATATCCTAGTGTCTCAATGATATATGGTCACAATCTTGATCTCCTATCTAAAATCAAATTGAATGCAACAGAAAAAGTAGGTTTCAATGTTATACTCGATACCATTGGAGTTAGTAGATCTTGTGTTATCTTAGATAGTAAAGGATTAGTGGACTCATATAATTTCTACTATTATAAAATATCAATATTTATGTTATCGGTATGTAATAGAATTAAGCAGTAATTGATATGTAAGTATTGAGACATCTCATTTCTATTTGATAGTCCAACCAGTTGTTTTTTCTCGCTAACTGAATGGAGAAGCATCATCTTCGAATAAGGTATCAATATTCATACTCCAAGCCTGGCTACTACTATCACAATACCTATTATTGTACTATGTAAATAACTTATTCAATTTCTTGTGAATGAATCCTTCAAGTTGGTATCTCTTGTTCATGCACGAGAATATATATGTTAAAATATTCTATATTCCTTTTATTTTAACTAATGGATCAATACAGACAGCTAGACAATAAAAAAATGAAATGGTTGACTAATACTTTAAGTATTTTGGTTTTTATCTTAAGAATCATATTATTAAATATCGGGTCATCTCTAAACTTTCTAAATATTTAACAAATATTACATATGCACCTGAGTGCAATGCAAGTCATGAGAGTATAAATTGATGAATACATATTCATCATGTCATAAAAAATTTTCAGGAATTTATAAATATAATTTTTGTATCTCAATCAGTGTTGTCAATAATAAGTTTATCACTCTTACTATTGACGTAGTCAGATATCACATGTTCATATCCAACACATGATTTCAATATTATGTATATGTAATTTCAACGGTGTCTCACATCTATTTAATTTTTTTTTTCTTTTGATTTGCAGACAAATATAGACAACTAAACTCATTATCTATTAGGCATCCAAAGATATTTTAGTAAGTTATATATTTTTTTAAAGTAGAGAAAATAATTTTTATCTATGTTTGTACTATGAGGTTAATATCGTGACATATGTATCTTATGTGAAAAATCTTTATAAATATCTTATCTCTAATAGTCCTAATAAACATGTAAATGGTTACTTCATTTTTAGATACGTTATCGAATATTATATTATATGTTTTATTTTTAATATTATATTTTATAAATATTCTCATCATGCACTCATATATGGTTGGACAATTATGAAGATGAAGAATCTTTGAAAATCTTAATATATTTTTATTTTGTATTCATTTAAAATCTATATAGTGGGGGATAAGACATACAAAATATAGATATTCATAACTAGTCCAGATATTTGATGTCACGGATACTACATCATTATGTTCTCTAAATTCATTAATTATTATTTATTTTTTTAATTTATATTATTTTAGTATATCGTTCCCACATGTTGATATAAGAATTTTATAATATACATGTTGTAAATAAGTCTATATGATACTGATTATCATTGGATCCTCCAAAAATCTAATCGAAAGATTAATCGTGATAATCAGTTTGATCATAATTTCTCTTCCTAACTCTTTGTAGTATATAAATGGGCTAACATAGAGACTGAACTAAATTAAACTTCAATGATCTTACCGCTCAGCTAGGTTTACTTAGGATTTAATGCGCCATATTTTTTGGTGCATTGTCTCTTTAGATGACTAGTTTCTATGTACTCATACAATTTAATAATTTTTTATAATATTTGTATTATGTTGATTCTTAATCGACATCATTTTTTTATATAATATTAAAGTGAGTCAAAATTATAAATTTTTTTCTAGTTTTTGTTTTTTAGATTCTTGGGTCGAGACCATGAAAGAAAACAAGATTTCAATGGCCTTGGTTTTGGATCTTTTTGTAGAGTTTTCGTTATCAATATTAAAATTATCTATGTTTACATTAATATTAATTTTATTCTCGTTATTAAATTCATAACTTATTATTTTAGATTTTTATTTTTTAAATTAAATAAATTTTGATATTAAATTATTAATAAAAATTAAAATTAAAAAATTAAATAAAATTTAATAAATAATAGTTGTTTGATATTTGATCTTTTATGGAATCCTGATTCTTAAATCTAGATTATTGAAGTTGATGTTTGATATCTGTAATTGATGTCCATAACGTAGTCTATACATGAGTCCTAAAAATCAAACACCCTAATAAGACTAAGAGAGGATTGACCTAGACTTTAAAGATTTAAGAAATTAAGATTAGAGAGAAAGAAATAGAATGTTAGATGTGAAATTAAGAAGTGAGGAAGAGAGATATATAAATAATATAAAGATAATCAAAAAATTTATTTTTTTTTATTTTTTTTAATTTTAATTATTTTTTAGGGTAGAAACCTGATAATCATTAAATTTTCTACCCTAGCCATTGTGGGTGCATCCAATGGTTGGATGCACCTCGATATTTTTTGTGATCATTGGGTTGGTTAGGCTTTACTATTTCAGAAGGATTTGGATTTAGGTGAGGGCCAAGCCTGATGCCAAGGCACGAGCCAAGCTGAGCCCAATGGCCAATAGGTCACACATCACGAGAGCCCGACGCCCATAACCTGGTGCCCAGCCTGAGTTTTGGGGTACGGTGTTGGGTCGTGCTGCTGGACCGTGCCTTCGGGCCAGACAGTTGGATTGTGCCTAGCCCGACATGGGCCCGGCACCCCCTGGCCCAATATGACAGGGGCCCAGTCACGATTATAGAGTGTGCTATGCTGAGTCAAGCATGGCTCAATCGGGTCATGCCTTGTGTCGGGTCCAGACTATTTGGCCAACTTGACACTTCTGGGTGTAATCTATAGATTGTTAAAGGCATCGTAATGCTTGAAATAGTTATTGAGAATATGATTTACAAGATTTTTACATGCAATCATTTTGCTTGGATTGCATTGGTATGTTGTTATTTTTTTTTGTTCTTTCGGATGAATCTTGATGACAAAATAATATTATTAATTATTTATGTGGATGATATTTTGATTACTAAATATAACTTGGGAATCATCCAACTCAAGGAGTACCTTCAGCTCAGTTCCAGACTAATAATTTTGTGAGGCTCAAATATTTTCTTGGCATATAGCTTACTTTCCTTTGATGGATATCATTTTATTATAGATAAGATATGTACTTGATATTTTTGTAGATGTTAGTCTTATAGGTTATGCTTTAGTAGATATTTTTATTGATCTAGATATTAATTTTACTTCTGATATGATATCTCAAGTTGATTCTACTATTTATAGGAGAACTATTGGAAAAAAATATTTATTTGACTATGAGCAGACCAAATTTAATATATACAGTTAGTATAATTAGTTGTTTCCTGATTTTTCTTATTATTTTCATCTTAATGTAGTCCTTTGCATACTAATGTTATGAAAAAGTCTTCTGGATTATGTTTTCTTTTTTGGATTATAAACACTTGTAGTTAGTCGAGTATTTTGATTTGAGTTTGGCATTAGCATGTCCCAAGATGATAACTATCATAGGTTTTTTTTATTAGAAGTGATCTTGTCTCCTTGAAAAGTAAGAGACATGCAGTTGTTCGAGATCTAGCCCAAAGATAGAGTTATGAGTGATGCTTATAATTACTTGTAATTTCATGAGCTAATAAAGCACATTTGATGGACTATTTCTTTTTCAGGAAAAAAATTAGTAATGAGATTATTACTATAACATATATTTAAATAATATAGCAACTAGTAGATTTTTTTCTTGAATTTCTTGGAAAGATCTTAGCTCATATTTTTTTCCTTTAAGTTGGGTGTCATTGACTTGTATGCACTAGCTTAAAAGAAGTAATATGATTTTATTTTATTTTTTTGTTTTTTTCTCTTTTATGTTGTTTGATGGGACCACCCAATATGTGAATTATCTGAATTTTTTTTGTTTATTATATAAATGCTACATATATTTGTTATTTACATTTAGTGTTGTTTTTTTTTTCTACATTTTAATTGGTAACGAATATGAAATGGATTAATATATATTCAGATATCTAATAAATTATAAAACATGCTCTGTGTAAATCAGTAGGCCTAACAAAATTTCAACTGGATGTGAAACACCAATAGAATTCTACATATTTGATATTAGATTTTTGTGGTGATTGATAACATGTAATATTAGGCTATACTAATAGTAAAAGTGATAAAATAATAATTAATAAATTAGCATATGATTTTTTTGTAAATTCATAATAATCTTTTGTGATATGAAGAACATATATTCATTTGTATGTATTCTTATAATATGTATTGCACTTAGGTATCTGTATGACATGCGTAGTATTTTTAATCAATATAGAAAATATTTATTTTTTGGAAATTTGATTATTGAGATGAAAATAAAATATTTAAAATATTTGTCATTTATTTTATTTTGTATTGCTTAGTTTCTTGTATGTATTCTAGGCTCAAGGTCAAATAGGTAAAAAATATTATTAAATTTATATTAGTTATATGAATCAACCACAAGAATTAGATAATAAAATTTATAAATAATTAAATAATCTATTTATATTATTATGAAATAAGTATATTAGTTTTAGTGATACTCCGAGTACATAGATTGATATTGTATTTGAAGATAATGACTTTTTTATTTAGTTAGCTAAAGGCAAACAATGGTGAAGTCAATCGAATATGAGTAGATTCTCAAGAAACTTAGATATTGATATTTATTTTATTTTATCTCGTAAATCGTAATAACGTAAAAATTTTGATATATTTAGAGGTATAAAATGGGTCATGTCGGGCTTGCATACCCCTACTTTGGTGGCCCAGTTGGGCACCTTGCCATGCTAGACACAACACAAATTAGGTGGGTTGTGGGCACGGATTAGGTGCATGGGCTATGTCGTGACTGCATGACATGACAAGATGACTCCTCTTTTTTAAACCAGGCATGTTGAGTAATGCTATTTTGGTTTGGCTGTGGCATGGTAGTGCCATTGGCCATTGGCCATTGGCCAAAGTCCCGACTCTAGACCAGTGCATTGTGGTGGTATTGATATTGGTTGACTGGTTTTGCCCATTGCCTAGTGGCAATGTGCTGTGGACAAGCCCAGTACAATGCCCATTGGTAGGCTGGGCAATGACCACTCCACTACCAGTGCCAGACTATTGCATGTTGGTTGTCATTGCCTCAATGTTGCTGCAGAATTAACTTTTAACTTTAAGATTAATTATTTTAAAGTATAATTTTAATTTTTAAAAATAAAAATATCAAAATTAAATTATATTGTTTTATAGATTAAAAATGCATGTCAATTATATTGTATCTATGATCAGTTTGTGTTTAAAGTATGATTTTGATTGTTATATCTGATTTTGAAGCTAGTATTAGTTTTAATATATTTGATCTCATACGATTCTAAAACTAATATGTGGAAGAGTCAGTAGGTCACATAATATCCTAGATAGCATAAGATAAATAAATTCATATGATTTCAATCAAGTTATTATATCTAATTTTTTAGTTTTAGCATTTGATATTATAGAATAATAATTTATATTTAAGTATCAAGTCAACTCGTTCATATTTGATAGATCATCTTTTTGTTTTATTCTAATTAATTGAATAAAAAAATTATTATCTCTTAATATGGTATTAATATACATACTTGAAGTCTTATTAAAATTATTATACTTAGTATTATAATATGTCAACATATTATTTAATTATTCGTGAATCCTATCATCTAGCTTATTTGCTTGATTCTTATACGTGGATATATATTTTAATATGTTTTTTACCATATTCATCTTAACTTTATGATTTATACAATCAGTCATGCAATAAAGAGATAAAATGAAAGATTCGTATTTTAAATACTTAGTTTATATCTCAGTAAATATTATGTTAAAATTAGGATATCATTAATATTTATTAAACATATTTTTAATAATATATATGCACTTAAGTGCAATACATGTGATTGAAGTATATACAAATAAAAATATATTTGTTGTATGGTAAAAATCTTTTGTAATTTTAAAAATGAAATGTTTGTCTCATATTTTGAATCATTAATAATGACTTTAATACTATAGAATTTATTATTTTTATTAGCGATGTAGTCAGGTATCATATGTCAATTATTAGCAAATGACTTTAATATTAAGTAAATATAATTTTAATAGTATTTAATATCCATTTGAAATTTTTTTAGGCACTTTGACAAATATATACTATAGAATTTTTGTTGTTTGTTAGGTATTATAAAGTATCTTATTAAAATTTTTATAATTTTTAATGTGTGAGATATAATTTTTAATTCTGTTTATATTATTAGGTTAATTATGTGATACATGCACATAACATGAAAGATATTAACTAAGAGATTGCCTTAAATAGTTCTAAAAATATATTAATTATGATATCATCATTTGAATATTTTATCAATTGTAATGCTGAAAATTTTATTTTGTGTTGTATTCACTAAAGATTCTCATTAAATACTCATATATGGTGAGATCATCATGAGGATGAAGAATATCAGTAAACCTTAATTTTTTTTATTTAGATTTCACTTTAAATCAACATAGCGGGCAATAAGATATGCAAATAAATTATTACCATGATTAGTTCAGATATTGGATTTTAGAAATCACTCTATTATATTTCTGAAACTTATTAATTATTAAATATTTTTTTAATTTAAATTATCATATGATGTCATTCCTTTTAGTGAACATAAGAATTTTATGATAATTAAATTGAAAATAAGTTTGCATAATATTAAGTATTTTAGAATCCTCCAAAAATTTAATCAGAAGATCAATATTTATCAAAGTCATTGTGGTAAATTAATAAGGTCAATGAATCTAAAGTTGATTCATTTTTAAAATCTTGCAACTAAATTTGGTTTGTATGAGATTCAATATTTCATATTTTTTGGTGTATTTATTCGCATATATTTAAGGTGATTAATGTCATCAGTACACTGATATGTATTTATTTGTTTATAATATATATATTATGTTTTATCTTCTTTGATACTTAAATTTTTATTTTTTTAATTATACTAATATAAGTTCTGGCTAGTACATTCATCAATTTTTTGGTTTTTTAAACAAATGGGTCGATCATATAAGAAAACCTAGTTTTGATCTCGATCTCGTACTTTTTTTTGGAGTTATCATTATTATCAATGTTCATTTATAATTATATTTCATTATATTCATTGTTTATTATTTTTTAATGTAGGATGTTTGACTCAAAATAGGAGAAAAAAAAACAATATTTTTTTTTATTTATGTGTTTTTTTATTTATTTTATTTATTTATATATTAATCTAAAAATTTATTAAATAAAATAAATTAATTCCAACATAATGTGTACATTAACTAATATGTGCACTAAGACACCATGGATGCTCCTTTATTCTTTCACCTAGAAGTCATGATTCGTCATTAAATAAACATTGATGCTCTGCCAAATTATAATTAAAAAGTAAAATAAAAAAAGTTGTACAGATAAGAATTATAAGAGCCATAGATAAGAGAAAGTTATAGATTAATTGTAAAAAATAAAATATATCAATATGTTAAATATAAAAAAATTATTAAAAAATATATTTTTAAATTTTTTTTAATTATTTTTAAGGTTGATATTCGATAGCTGTGCAATGTAGTTTGAAAGCTCAAATAAATTATAAAAGTTGTTTTAATTACTATGACAGGCATTGGCCTGTCAATGATGGCGAATGGTAGGCAAAAACAAAATAGCCATTAAAAAAATGAATGCTTTTTTAAAATATAGTAATGTCACAGGCAATGCTACGAGTCATGCCATGAACCGTATTCACGGCATGACCCATTTTAAAAATGGCTAAATCAGACAATGCCTTGTGTTGTGCTTAGGCCGTTTGGGTCACTTAATACTTTTAGACATATTGAGTTCATAGAAATTATTTAAATTTATCTTTTTTGTACTATCTAAAATAACACGTAATCTATTGGCCTCTTTGATGTCAAACAAAATATCAGAGTCTTTTTTCTATGACTTTAAATATGATTTAAGAAATGAGGATTAGATTAAAACCAAATAATATTGAAGTTTTATCAATCTTAAAAAATTAGGAGGATACATGATTGAATCTTCAAGAAAAAGTCTAAAATTTATAAGTAAATAATGAAATACATAAAAATAATAAAATTGAGATTTTGAGCTATGATGATCCAAATTACAAATAGTAACATTATGATACTGACATTATGTTGAGATGAATTTGATTTTTTTATTCTTTTTTGTGAACATTAATATTTGATTTACTTTTTCAGACTCGAAATCTTGAATGTATATTTTAAATATATTTTTTATATTTATATTATTGATTATATTTAATATTTTTAGTTTAAGTTTTAACAAATTTTTTTTTTATTTTTAAATTTCATATATTGTTGATGTTTTATTTAAATTATAAATTTTTTTTGTGTTGTTTGATAGGAATACCTATTCGCTGGTCTGCTCAAATCATTTGTCCGTTATATAAAGATGACTTATATTTATTATTGATTATGGAATGTTTATTTATTTTTGTATTTTAACTTGTAACATAGTAGTATTAGAGGCATAATTGTGTATGTGGTCAAAGGTTTTCAAACCCTTGAAGGGGTGCACAAGAATCTGTAACAAAAAGGTGAGCAATGCAACTGCATGCACAGTGTAGATGTGCACAGATCTTCCACAGGCCAGATGGCCCAAGCCAATGTCCTGTGGCAATGGCGCTGGGCAGTGGCCAGGAGCCCAAGGTCCATTGACCCAGTGACCAGTGGTAGTGTGGCACTTGAGTGGCAGTGCAGGACTGCAGATGTAGTGTTGTGCAGCACTGCACGTTTGCACCTGCAGTGGTCTGTGAGCTGTGAGCTGTGGACTGCTGCATTGACTGATACCAGCTTTTATTTTTAAGTTTTAAAATTAAATTTTTAAATTAAATTTAAATATCAAATTTAACTTCGCTACACTATAATGTAAATTAAAATAAATTAATTATATAAGATATTAAGATTATAACTTAATAAAAAAAATTCATTTTAAAACATCATGTTATCATGTAATAAATAACAATAAAATATAAATTAAAAAGTTTAAAAATAAAAAAAATGAATTCATCTGTAAAATAAACATACATAAGATATTCATTGACATATTTTTAAGATGGTCAGTATCACAAATATTCTTACATGTATATATATATTTTTTATAATATATATATTTTATGAAAAATCTTATTTGATATTTTTAACATTTTTATTTTTAATTTTGTTAAAGTGTATCTAGATTATTAAAATCTATTTATTTTTAGGATTTTTAGACAAATTAATCGATTTTAAGAGAAATAATTTAGTTTTGATATTGAATTATTCGGTCATATTATTTTTATTATCTATATTTTTGTTATTAAATTTATTAAATATTATTTTTAATGTGTGAGTGTGAGATTGGATTGAAATAGGAGAGAATTATTTTTTTAATATTTTATTTAATTTTTAATATTTATTTATTAATCTAGGATTTTAAATAAAAGAATTAAAATTAATTTGTAATGTACATCTTAATTTGCTTTACACGATAGATATTTTGGATATTACATCTCATATTTATGCACTCAGAAATCGTTGCTCATCACAAAAAACATAGATATGAACTGTCAAAAAACAACTTAATGATTGAGTGTGCCAATTATTTATCATGATTGATTATTAAAAAATCAGTCATCTTTGTCATGTCTGTCATGTCTACGTGCTAGGCCCGGCACGAGGCACACTGGGTGCTAACATAACCATGGTATTGGTAAGGTTTTGGATTATGTTGTGCCAAGCCTGGCCTAGCTAATTTGAACCATGCCATGTCCTAACCATCCATCCCACTTGAGACATTTAATTCCCTATGAGAGGAAGATCAAAATTGTAAGACTTGATAATTTCAATTTTAAGGATATATATTAAAATGATAGGTCTATAGTCTTTTTTATATGGGTTTTTTGTCATATCAAATAATATAATTTAGAGTTAACAACTTGAAATTTTTGATTGCACTACGAAATGATCAAAGACATTCTACTTATCAAGTTATCATGCATTCTCTTGAATATTTTTTTACTCTAATTTCAATATTATATATTATAGTGTTTTGCCTTCTCTCATTAATTTAAGGATATTATATATTCTTTATGAGGTACTTAGTCTTCAAAGATAATGACATATTAGATGAACTAGGTTCAATCATATGTAATTATAATTGGAATTTTATTTTAAAACCTTCGGGTAAGCCAATTGTGGGATACAGATAGATGTAAATGGTAAAGCAAGACTCGAAGGAAAGGTTGATCAGATTTTGGAAAAGCTTGTAGCAAAGTAATTTACACAGATTTTTAGTATTGACTAATTGGTTATTTTATCTTATATGGCCAAAATAGTTATATTAGGTTATTTTTTATTATTGCATTCCACAAATATGACTTGTGCGCATCAATTTGAGAGGGGGGATTGTTGAGGTTTAATTTTTTTGTTATTTACTTGTTTTCAATGTTTGGGAGTAGCCTACATGTGGGTTGTCCCAAACTATATATATATACAATGATAAAAATTTTCGATATATTCACCGATATATCCATAAATTCTAAGTATCAATATATTCATTAAGACCGATATATATATTTTTGATTGGTACTCATATACAAATACATACTGATATATCTTTGATGTATCCGATATATTCGTAAAATTCAAGTACCGATATATCCGTAGAAATTGATATTTTAATATTTATATGTATATAATATTTTCCAAAATATTTTTTTTGATAATTAATAAAAATTATTTATTTTTTATCCCTTATCTCCCTTTTCTCAAAATCCACAAGGGTTGAAACTCTAATAGGTCTTTTCGTACATTTATTATTTTATAAAATGATTAAAACAATTTTTTAAAAAAAATTACGATCTAGAATGAAAAATTAACATTCATGTAAATAATGAACAATAATTTATAAAAATAATAAAATATATAAATTCCTCTCGGTTTTCTTTTTTATTATGTCTTTATGTATTTAAGTGTATTAGATCGAATGGATCTTTACTCACATCAATCTTGTGAGTAGGATATAAAGCTTTAGTATATTTTTTTAAATGTCACGTCTAATATTATTGTAGAAATAATTTTAAAACTATGATAAAATATTTTTAACTTGCTTAATGATGATGATCGGGTTGAAAATGTACGAGCTAAAGGTCTAATATATTTAAACACCTAGTAAGATATTCTACGATGAAAAAAAAGACAATAATGCTCAATCCTAAAAATAGTCTTCCTCATAATTTTTTAATCTTGCAAATAAGTATTAATACAATTGTGAATAAGTAAATATGTAGAAGAAAAGCACTAATTGAATATATCATACTTAATGATTTTTTAAGGATGACCATGATATTTTACCATGAAAAAGAAAACAACATATTATGCTCAATCTTAAAGATAGTATTTCTTATCATTTTTTGATCTTGCAAATAAGTATTAATACAATTGTGAATAAGTAAATATGTAGAAGAAACAAAGGACTAATTAAATAAATCATACTTAATGATTTTTTAAGGATGGCCATGAGCTACAACAATATTTATTCAACATACAAAGTGCAATTGGTGATGCCCGTTGCGAAAGACCTATTGCTACCCCCATTACGAAATAATCTTGAATATCCCCTTTTAGTATAGGTTATAATGGGATGACTTATTGGTGATGCCCAGATGGATCTAGTGATCAACTTGTCTTTCAATTTTCTACTTATATTTTGACAAGTACCTCCTCGATTATTAGAAATGTAGAGATGGGGTCTCTCCTTATATAAATTGAAATGTTCACTAATTTAATTTTAGTTTGGTGGAGAAATTTATCATCACTTAAAATCTAGTTGTGAAATATTAAAAACTGAGTTGGCATTGAATAGATGAATATTATGTCTAGAAGCCTCTCTAGCTCTCTTATTATCTCTATGACATTAGAAAAATTTTTAAGAGCTATTTAGTTAACTGAGTGAATTGTGGAAAGTGAGTTGTTACTTATTCATGCTCACTAATCCTTTCTAGTCTCATTCCAAAAAGCTACATAAATGTCATATATTTACATTATCTGAAATAAGTATTGTGATGTTGTAAACTTGCTTGAAATCTTGTATGTCGTGTAAGATGAAAAAATGCAAGTCAACTCTACCTCAATAGATTATCACATCGCAACCAAAAGTTGGGATTGCCAACATATTCCCAACTTGGGAATATGTTGGCAATCACTATTTTTTTGTCTCAATATCTTGAGATTTATTTTCAGTTGTTAGTCTAGCATTCCCTAACAAGCAAATTATGTCCTGATTCATATATCCCACTATAAATAATTCTGATTTTCAAACTTGCATAAAATAATGATTGGAATTTTAACCTTCTACATAATAAAATATAGTTAAGAATGCATTACACATGCTATTATGCCAAACAAAATCAACAAATAATTTATTGCACCACTTAGGGTATGCTGCCCGAAACACCACACACACACTGTGCTATGTCACTTAGTGTATTCTTCTCAGGACACCGCATACACTTCATTCGTCATGGAACACATGCCACATTCTATGATGCACATGGTTGGGTGCCACTAGGGTATTCTGCCTGAAACACTAAACACACACTACACTACATCACCTAGGGTATTCTGCCCAAAACACCACAGGCACTTCATTGGTCATGAAACACATGCCATCTTCTGTGATGCACATGGTTGGGTGCCACATAGAGTGTTCTGTCCGAAACACCACACACAATGCACTGCATCAATGTTGTGCTGGTACAGTGTGCCTCCTCCCTAATCAGGTAACTATGCGTGTGCACTGTTGCATTGCATGCAGTGCCATGTATTCTGTGTTGGCATAATGCACATTGCCTCCCTCTACAAACCTTAAGGTTTCCCCTCTAGGATTTTGGCTCTTCTACCATGTTGAAACATTAAATTTCTTGAAGTTTACAACCTTGTTTTATTGTTGTTTTCTTCGTGCATTATGGATAGGAGCACTCAACATGTGGGCTGCTCAATTCAATCAGCATAGTATATAGATCTCATATGTATCAAAGTCAAAATCATAGGGAGTATAAACTCAAGGTTTTCTAGATAGAGAAAATATGTGCACTATAATAGAACATTGCACATGTGTACGGTAGAAGATATGTGCATTATAAGGTTTTTGTAAAAAAAAAAAAATTGGCTGCAAATTATAACCGATGAAAAAAATATTTCTGAAAAGAGATTCTTTATTCTTTAATTCTTGTTTATTACAATCAATACGATGATTTATTTACAGCAGTAATTTGTCCTAATAAAACTGAAAATTAAAAATCATTATCATCTATAAGAGTAACTATTGACTTTTGATATTTTATCTTTCTTATTAAAAATAGACATTTAATGTTTAGTAAAACTTCCCATTAAAAATGAATATTTAATGTTTATTTAACAATTTTTACAGCACACTGCATCTCATGTGCCATAAAAAACGGTGCAAGGGTAGTGTGTCTCCTTCCCCTTTTCTCCCATCTAGAGAAAGTAATGTTTTATGACATACATGCATGCCATTATGACATAAATGTCTTTTATGCACCCTGTAGAGTAGACAAGCCCGGTAATACAAATGGCATGCATGCATTCAATGTAGGTGCATGTGAAAAGATAAATAAATAAATAAATTAGAAAATGGGGACAAATTTTAGTTTTTTTTAAGTGACATCAACTTATTGTTGGTGTCAAAGCATTCTGTGTGATACCATTCACTATTAGTGTCAATTTGAAGGCGTTGTGATATGGTGTTAGTGTACAGGCACAAGAAATTATTCCTACAATACATATGTTGTAGGAAGAAAAGACAAATCAGATAAAAGATTTAGTAGTTATTTTTAGAAGTGATTGAGAGCACTATAGAGTATTATGAAAGATATATTGACTATCAGAGCTATTAAGTGATCCTTATGGAATTCATTCATCATAATACTTACTAGAGTGAAGTATATAAAATATTTTTTTAAGATAATAGTAGAAATTTGTTATTCTTCATATACTAGTTTTATTTTTTGTACTTTTATTTTAGGCTTACTAATTATTGATATATGAGTTAATATTCATATTATTAATAATAATTTTTTTTAATTTTTTTCCTTATTCCTTGAATATTATAAAGTTATTAGGAATGATAGTATTTATTTTTGTTCATTATTTTTTGTGCGTTTTGCTTATTCACAATTAGCTTGTTAGTTTTTTTTATGAATTATCTCTCGAGGAAACTCAATTTGTTAGTATTTCCTCGTACTTTTGAACTTGTAATATGTGGTCAATGTCCAGACTGAAGTGTGAAGTCACGATTTGAATAGAGTCGCACTATGTTATGTATTGTTGTAGCTGGAAGATAATGGATTTAATGTCGTGACTTTGAATTATGAAGTTATCTTGAATGAAGTATTAATATGTGTTTGGTGTCGTGATTTTAAATTGTGAAATTGTGAATAGAAGTATGAAATTGTGATATCTCTTATGTTATTTTGACTAAAAAACTTGAGGATTCAAGTTGCGATCATATTTTTTGTTATCACGATATGAACAAAATTATGATATGAGAATATTATGTTGTGACTTAGGTCTTAAATTAAAAAGGTTCTTTATTTTATTATTTATGCATTTGTAGATGTAATAGAGATGTATCTCAAAGTTGTAAGGTTTTAGTAAAAGTTTATTATAGAATTATGTGTTCTTTCTTCACTCTCCCTTCTCATCTTGTACAGTGTGTTCTTTATTTTTGAGAGTTCACTTCCATTTTTTTGAGACTCTAAAATCCTATCGCTCGGATTGTTGAGAAAGCTTACATTCGGTATTAGGTCCTTGTCGTTTAGTATCAAAGGAATGTTTGATATTAGAGGGACCTAACTTTTGGTATCAAATCTAACATTTGTTAATTGGGAGAGGTTCATTCTGTAACATTTAGTATCATAATGATTGCTTGTTTGATATTTGTAATCCAAATATTTGGTATCAAATCTAAAGGTTTTAGAGCATGATTTTGAGTGTGAATCTCAGAATGACAAATGTGACAATATTTAATATTGAGATTAAGAAGTTTATGGGAATGAGTTTCGAACTCTAGAAATTGAAGATAGAGGGTGTTAGGATTGACTCATACTTTTGAATCTGTAGCTGGGGTTCAGAGTCACAACCTGAACTTTGATGCTGGGACTTGAATGGAATCATAACCTATATTTTGTGGTTGTGATTGAAAGACTATGTATTTAGTGTTGAAACCTGTCTTATGGAGATGCAACCCAAATGAATTCGTAACTATGTTATTTAGTGTCATAACTTAAATGAAACAGTAACATGTGTTTTAGAATCATAGCCTATATTATAAATTCATGACTCAATTGAAGCTATAACATGTCTCTTGATGTTACGACCTTGTTTTGGGATAATGTGACATCATTCTAGTTACAATCTATCTTGTGTTGTTGTAATTGCATGACTTAAAAAATTAAGTCATGACCTTATCATTGGTATCATAACATGAATGAAGTCACAACATAAAATTTAATATTACGACTTAGGTCTTATGTTCAAAGAGATTTTTTTTATTTTTATTTAAGAAATAATAAATATAATAGAAAGTAAAGAGTAAACAATTCAACATAGATTGATGTGATGTATTATAATAATCTTAGATTATAGTAAAAGTTTTTCTCTTGTAACTACATATTATTTTTTTTCTCCTTACATGATTCTTATGTGTGTGTGCATGTGATTTTTTTTTATGAGTGTTTTCTTCTCTCCTTTTTGATAGCTTGGATTATCATCTTTCAAACATTCGAGTCTCTGGATTTGATATTGAGGTACATTTGATATTGAACATGACCTAATACTTGATATCTAAAAAGGTTCGTGACATAAGATTTGGTATCAAAATTAAATTGCAAAGTACGCAGATTCAATTCTCTTTCCCAATATTTGCTATCTAAGGTATGTTGAGGTATGGTTTATTTTCTTATAGTTGATGTCAAAACTAGGGAGGTCGTAGGATTTTATTATTTTGTTTTAGAGCCAAGTGTGATTTTTAAAATTTGGTATTAAAGCAAAGAACGAGACTTTATTATTTGATATCAAAGCTGAAGCTTAACGAGCCTGGTTTAAGTATGGAATTGAGAATGGTGAATGCAGTGACACTTAGAATTGAGATCGAGAAGTTTTTGAAGGGTTTTCAACTTTGAAAACTGAAGATGGAGGATTAATTAGTTGACAGAGATTATTAGTCCATCATTGAAAATTTGAAGTCAATTATAACTAATAAGAAACTAGAATCAGCATCAGTTGACGTTGTCAACTAGGATATTTTGGATCAAAAAATACGAGGCTTTATTCGATTGTGTTTGGTAGATGAGGTTTTGGTGATTGTTTTTTGTGAGAAAATGGCAAAGAATTTATGGAATAAACTTGAGATGCTCTATCAGAGTTAGAGGTGTCCAATGAGTTGTGCTGTCTCTGCATGGCCTAGTTTTTGGTGGCCCAATCAGGTCACCAAGTCGTACCTGACATGACATGACTCAATTTTGACCAGCCTGACATGGCCTGCTGGCTTGAGTCTAGCCTGGCATGGTCGCATCGAACCATTTTGAGTCGGGCCTAGTTTTCTAGCATAGCTTAGCCCTAACATAGCTAGGTCCATGGCCATTTTGAGTCGGGCCATATTTTTCATACCAAATGTTTTTTCAACTCGCACAATTTCACTCGACTCATCGTTTGGATCTAGGAATTATAGATTAATTATTTAAAATTTTTTTTTATAAATTTCATATTTTAAGTCAATATTTATGACTTGTGAGTGTGATATTATAATATATTATTTTTTTAATTTACATAAATCACAAAATATATCAAAAAAACACATCAATTATTCATTCATTATTCAATCTAAAAATAAATAAAATAATACAAAGTTACAACTCACAAATCATAAGAACAACATAAAATAAATATTATTAATCTCAATCATAATAATAATAATTTGACAACCTCAACTACCTCAATGGTTCAATCTCAATATCAACCTGTATAATTATGTAATTGATCATCATCACGTAAATATTTGATATCACTAACGGTGGGCTTAGCCTGTTCAAAGTTCCACGAGTCATCATATATCAGCAACTCTTCTGCTCTTGTTTTAGCACGATATCGATTATGGATATCCAACCTCGAATCATCATAATATTTCATGCTAGTGTTTTAATGACATATAGTCACAGTTTTGATCTCCTATTTGAAATCACATTGTCAGCAACAGAAAAAATAGACTTCAATGCTACACTTGACACCACAGGAGTTAGTAGATTCGGTATCATCTTGGACAGCATGTGATAGGTGGACTCATATGATTTTTATTATTATAAAATATTAAGGTTCTTGTTATTGGTATGTAATTGAATTGAGTAGTAATCGGTATTTAAGTATTGAGACAACTCGTTATTATTTGATGGTTTACTCCGTCATTTCCTCTTTGCTAAATGAATTGAGAAATCATCACATTTGAATAAGGTATTCATGTTCTTACTCGAACTTGGTTATCATTACAATCATACCTAGTATCGTAGTATGTGATAGATATTGTATAGTGTGTGAAATATAAATTGTACGAGGAGTGGTAGGGGGTTACTTATAAACATAAGAAAAAAAAAGCGAACAAAAGGTTTTTTTTTGTTGAGATCCCTGCTGACTCACTTCCTATCCATGCGACTTCTCCTACATTGGATCTGTTTCCTGCTACTCACTTACCCATTGTTCTTCGAAAAGTTAGTCGATCTACTTGTAATCTTAATCTTATTTATAATTTTTTGAGTTACTATCGTTTATTTTAACCCTACTCAGCATTTGTATTTGACATCCCTTCCATTTCTCTTCCTAGAAATATCAGTGAGGCTCTTTCTTATCTGGTCTAAGGACAGACAATGATAGATAAAATGACTGCTCTGCACTCCAATAGTATTTTGGATCTTGTTATTTCACCCTCAGGTAAATCTTCGATTAGTTGTCGTTAGGGTTTACACAGTTAAAATTGGTCCTAATGATCAGGTTGATCGCCTTAAGACCCGCTTAGTTGCTAAAGAATACACTCAGGTTTATGGTTCAGATTATAGTGATGCATTCTCTCCTATGGCCAAAATTGTCTTTGTCCGTCTACTTCTCTTCATGGCTACTATGTATTCTTGATCCCTTTATTAATTGGATATTACTAATGTCTTCCTTCATGGTGATCTTGCTGAAGAAGTTTATATGGAGCATCTCTTGATTTTGTTACTAAGGGGGAGTCTAGTTTAGTGTGCAGGTTATCTCGTTCTCTATATGGCTTGAAATAATCTCCACGTGCATGGTTCGGCTAGTTTAGTTCTGTCATTTAAGAATTTGGCATGCTCCGTAGCATAGCAGATCATTCAGTATTTTATCATTATAACTCTTTGGAGTAATGTATTTATCTAATTGTTTATATTTACGACATCATCATTGTAGGTAGTGATCATAATGACATTCAGAAACTAAAGCAACACCTCTTTGCTCAATTTCAAATTAACAACTTGGGAAAGTTCAAGTGCATTCTGGGAATTGAGATAGCTCAATCTAATTATGGTGTAGGTCTTTCCCAAAGAAAGTATGTTTTAGACATCTTGGAAGAAACCAATATGCTAGACTATAAACCGGTATGTTAGACTATAAATCGGTATGTTAGACTATAAATCAGTAGACACTCCAATGGATCATAATGTCAAACTTGTACCAAGACAGGGAGAGCCTTTAAATATTCCTGGGAGATATCAATGACTTGTAGGTAAACTGAACTATCTCCTTATAACTCAGCCAAATATTTCTTTTCTTATGAGTATTGTTAGTCAATTCCTATAGTTACCATGTGTTATGGTAGGATTGTTAAGAATCATGAGATATCCTTATTATTATGATAAGATTGTTAAGAATCATGAAATATTCTTATAATATCATCTGGTTTATTTCTTAGGATATTTTTAGAATATCTTTTGGTTTATTCTATTCTTTTGTGTATATATATATGTGTGTCTCTATAGGTTGTAAAATTATCAATTCATTTTCACAAATTCATTCTCTTATATTTCTTCACATGGTATCAGAGGGATTAGGGTTAGAATAGCTCAAAATAGAGCTTTTTTTTTGAGGGATTTTTTTTTAATAGTGCGCCGGTCACCTTCCTGGCGCGTGACGGCGCGTCGACAATTGCAGCACCTCCGGCCGACCACCACCTGAATCTTATGTGTCCCAGGAATTCAGATTAACCTCTAATTTTCGATCCAACAATCCTAGCTTGGTATTTTGGTATTTCTTCAATTCGACCCCTTTTGTCTCAACCATCGATGTTTTGTCGATTTTGGATTTTTGAGGTGTTTTGCGCAGTTTATTTTATCCTATATCTCGTATATACCCCTTTACCTTGATCCAAACACTAATACTTGAATTTCTAGCCATTCGTCAATTTCGGCCAAGGTATTCTTTGTCGGGTATTCATTCGATAATTGCTTGCTTTCATCAATCTTGTTTCTAATTTGTTTCCAGACGCTTAATCATGACTGAATCTGCTTCCAAGATACCTCTCGCTATCCTGGCCAGGATTCATGTTTTTCTAAAGATTATGGAACATAAACTAAATGGTCAGAACTACATCGACTGGAGTAATATAGTTCAAATCTATTTTTGAAGTATGGAGATGAAGCACCATCTTACCTCTGACCCTCAAATGATTCCAGCCACATCTAGTTATAGGATGCTACTCGTCTTTTCATTCAGGTCAGAAATTCAATTGATAGTGACGTGATCGGAACCGTTATTCACTGTACGACGGTCAAACAGTTGATGGATCATCTCGCATTCCTATACTCTAGTAAGGCAAATATCACCCGAGTGTTTAATATTTGTAAAGTATTTTATTGGGTTGAGATGCAAGACATGTCCCTTTTGTAAGCATACATAGATTATAAAAAGACCTATGTAGAATTAAATATGGTGCTGCCTTTTAGTACTGATATTGCAATCCAACAGCAACAACGTGAATTGATGGCTATTATGATATTCTTGGTTATGCTACCACCTGCTTATGACTCTGCTCGAGCACAGATTCTTGCTAGCCCCATCATCACTTCATTATAAGATATATATAGTAGAGTTGAACGGGCAGGTATCTCTCATTTTGCAGGACTTCAGTCATCAGCCTCACTCACTCCTGCACTTCTTGGTCAAGGTGGACCTGCATCAAAACAGCAGTATGCTCAGCTTCCATGTGCATCGAAGGGGGGGCTCCTCCAAGATTATTTGTCATTACTGTAAGAAGCCGGGTCATGTAATTCAGAAATGTTGGAAATTAAGAATAAAAATCAGTGAGGTTCTTCTATCACTCTTGCTTCCGCAACCAACACTACTACTCCAACTACTCTAGTTACACAGTTCTCTGCCAACGATCTTGCTCAGTTCCAGAAGTACCAGGCTTTTCTGAAGTCTACACAGTCCTCTCTGGCTGTCATGTCCAGCCTTGCCCAGACAGGTAACTTAGTCGCTTGCGTTGTATCTTGCGCCAATGAATGGGTCATTGACTCAGTCGCATCTAACCACATGACAGGTAACCCTAGTTTACTTTCTTTCGTGCAACCCACCTCGTCCAAGTCCATCATCACCTTGGCGGATGGGTCCAAATCCCGTGCCCTTGGGTCAGGCACTGTCTCGCCTACCTCATGTCTTCCTTTATCATCGGTTTTGCATGTATCTAATATGTCGTTAAATTTACTCTCTGTCAGTAAACTTGCTCGTGATCTTAATTTTTCAGTCTCATTCATTCTTGACTATTATCTTTTTCAGGACCTGGTGACGAAACTGACTATTGGTAGGGGATGGGAGTCTGGCGGTCTCTATATACTTGATTAGTTTTCATCCAGCGCATCCACTTGTCTTGCAGCATCGAGTCCTTTTGAGTTGTATTGCCGCTTAGGTCATCATTCTCTTATTTTATTAAAAAGGTTATATCCTCAGTTCTTGTCATTGTCTACCTTACCTTGTGAGTCATGTCAACTGACGAAACATCATCGACTTAGTTCAAGTCCTCGAGTTAATAAACGAGCTAGTGTTCCTTTTGAATTAGTTCACTCTAATGTTTGGGGCCCGTGTCCTATCATGTCACCTACTTTGTTTCGTTACTTTGTTATTTTTGTGGATGATTTTTCAAGAGTTACATGATTATACTTAATGAAATCTTGGTCAGAAGTATTTTCTCATTTATATGCCTTCTATGCTGAAATTCAAACTCATTTTTATATTTCTGTTCAAACATTACCTAGTAAAATGCTAAAGAGTATTTGTCTGTGTCTTTTCAAATATTCATGCGTGAGTGAGACATCATTCATCAAACCTCATGTGTTGATTCTCCCTCTCAGAATGGTGTGGCGGAGAGGAAAAATTGTCATCTTTTGGAAACTGCTCGGGCTCTGCTTTTCTAAAATTATGTGCCTGAGCATTTCTGGGCCGATGTAGTTTCCGCTGCTTATTTTTTGATTAACTGCATACCCTCTTCTGTGCTTAACTGGGATACTCCCTTTCATATCCTATACCTCACTATCCCTTTATTTCTCATTTCCCCCCGAATTTTTGGATCTACTTGTTTTGTCAGGGATGTTCGCCAACAGCTCTCCAAGCTTGATCCTAAAGCCCTCAAGTGCATCTTCCTTGGCTATTCAAGAGTTCAGAAAGGGTATCGGTGTTATTGTCTTGATCTTAAGTGCTATCTAGTGTCTTATGATATCACCTTTCATGAAGATACCCCGTTCTCTACCTCTCTTGATCCTCCTAGTGAGAGGGAGGATGATGATATTCTGGTCTACCCTGTCTCTCCTGTGACCAATTCTACTCTTGCTCCGCTGGATCGTCCTCCGATCACACAGGTATACTCCCGTTGGCCGCCTCTGCCAGTCTCTGATCCTCCACCATCAGGTCCCTCGCCATCAGCTCCTCCCTCCGGCGATGACTTTCCTATTGCTCTTCGCAAATGTTCACGTAAGTGTATTCATCCTATTTTCTCTTGTCTATCTTATCATAACATTTCTCCTTCATCTCGTACTTTCATTATTTCTTTGGATTCTACCTCTTTACCTGCCTCTATTCCTAAAGTCTTGTCTCATCCTGGCTGGCATCATGCTATTCGGGAGGAGATGGTAGCATTGAAGACTAATGATACTTGGGATTTAGTGAAGTTGCCTACAGGGAAACGTGCTATTGGCTGTCGCTGGATGTTTGCAGTGAAGGTTAATCCCGATGGCAGTCTTGCTCGCCTCAAAGCTCAACTTGTGGCCAAATTGACTTCGGTCCGACTCTTTATCTCTTTGGCTTCCTGGTACAATTGGGATCTCCATCAGTTAGATGTCAAAAATGTATTTCTCCGTGGTAATCTTCAGGAGGAAGTCTATATGGAGCAACCTCTGGGGTTTGTTGCTCATGGAGAGATAGACAACCGAGTTTGTCGCCTTCGCAAAGTCTTATATAGACTCAAACAGAGTCCACGTGCATGGTTTAGAAAATTCAGTCAGACAATTGAGACGTTTGGGATGCATAAGTGCAAGTCTGAATATTTAGTATTTTACCGGAATTTAACCATCGGGATCATTTTGTTAGTTATTTGTGTTGATGATATCATTATAACTGACAATGACACCATCGGTATTTTGTTACTGAAGTCCTTTCTTCAACAACTCAGTTCAAAGTAGAGGTGTCAAACGGGCCGCCCCGGCACGGCATGGCCCATTTTTCACGAGCACGATCGTGCTACCGTGCCGTGCCGGGCACGGCACGGTTTAAAAAAATCGGGCCCGGCACGACCCGCAGGCACGATGGGCCGTGCCTCGCCTGGCCCGCTCGGGCAAACCTGTCCGAGCGGTTCGGGAAAAGGGGGACCGCGGGTCGGGTCGAATTAGACCAGACCCGTGGTCTTTTTTTGCGGGAGGGGAAGCATACGATTGGACTCACGGGGCTCCCGGCACGGGATAAACCCGTGCCGGTTTGTCGTGCCACGGGCCGAACCGTGCCGGGCCAGGCACGGCATGGCACGGTTCGTGCCAAAGCCGGGCACGGCACGGGCCCGGGCATGGATTTTTTTGTGCCAGACCGGCCCAGGCACGGTTGAACCTTGCCTCGTGCTGGGCCGGGCCGGCCCGGCACGGTTTACACCTCTAGTACAAAGGATTTAGGTATGTTTAAGTATTTTTTGGGTGTAGAGGTTATGGGAAGTAGCAAAGGGATTTTTATCTGTCAATGCAAGTATGTGCTGGACCTATTATCCGAGACAGGTAAGTTAGACGTTAAACCGTGTAATTCACCTATAACTCTGAACATGCAACTAGTCAAAGGAGAACCATACAGTG
This sequence comes from Sapria himalayana, assembly GCA_029783825.1. Taxonomy (NCBI): domain Eukaryota; kingdom Viridiplantae; phylum Streptophyta; class Magnoliopsida; order Malpighiales; family Rafflesiaceae; genus Sapria; species Sapria himalayana. The sequence continues at coordinate 879,043 of JAREIK010000435.1, forward strand.
ATCATGAGAGATATCGGAGGTTAGTTGGAAAATTAAATTATCTTACAGTCATACCCCATGATATTGCATATGTTGTTAGTATTGTGAGTCAGTTCATGTCTTCCCCTACTATTGATCATTGAGCAGCTGTGGAACACATTCTGGGTTACCTCAAAGCCAGTTCAGGATAAGGTATTCTCTATGGTAATCATGGGCATGAGAAGATTGAGTATTTCACATATGCAGATTGGCCAGACTCTAAGGATGATATGCGTTCTACTTCAGGCTATTGTGTCTTTGTGGGAGGCAACCTGGTGTCCTGGAAAAGCAAGAAGCAAAGTTTGGTATCTCGGTCTAGTGCAGAATCAGAATATCGGGCAATGACACAGGCCACATGCGAGATAATATGGATTCATCAGCTTTTGATAGAAATAGGTATCACACATCTCTTATCAGCTAAACTTTGGTGAGATAACCAGGCATCAATTCACATTGCCTCCAATCTAGTGTTCCATGAGCGGATCAAACACATTGGAATCGACTTTCACTTTATTCGTGAGAAAATACAGCTTGGGCTTATCTCCATAGGATATGTGAAGACCGGTGACCAATTAGGGGACATCTTCACCAAAGCTTTGAGTGGTGATCGGATTGTTTATTTGTGTAACAAGTTGGGTATAAGAGATATCTATGCTCCAACTTGAGGGGAAGTATTATGGTAGAATTATTAAGAATCATGAGATATCATTATAATATCCTCTAGTTATTCCTTAGGATATTCTTAGAATATCTTCTGATTTATTCCATTCTTTTGTGTGTGTGTGTGTGTGTATATAGGTGTCTCTATAGGTTACAAAATTATTAATTCATTTTCACCAATTCATTCTCTTATATTTATTCACACCATGTAATAGTCATTAGGATGTTGTGATCTACATTTTTCGATATATTAAAATTACACCAGGTCAAGGTATGTTGTATGAGAATAAAAGTCATACCCAGGCTGTTGGTTACACATATGCAAATTGGGTTGGTTCATTTGCAAATATACGTTCTACTTTAGGTTATTGTATTTTTATTGGTGATAATCTAATATCTTGGAAAAGCAAAAAATAAGATGTTGTGGCTAGATCGAGCGCTGAAGTTGAGTATTGAGCTATGGCTTTGGTAAAATATAAACTTATATGGCTGTGATACATTCTTCAAGAGTTAAAATTTGGAAAGGATAAATAGATGAAACTCATTTGTGATAACTAGGCTGTCTTATATATTACTTTTAATCCAGTCTTTCTTGAAATGATCAAATATATTTGAATTGATTGTCACTTCATTAGAGAAAAGATTGCATCAAAATGTGTGACTATTAGTTTTGTCAATTCAAATAATTAATTAACAAATATTTTTATTAAATCTCTCGGAGGTCCTAAAATTAAATATATTTGTAACAAGCTTGGTACATATGATATATATGCTCCAACTTGAAAGGGAGTGTTAGATGTATAGTGTGTGAAATATTAATTGTCCGAGGAGGGGACTTTCTATAAATACAAGAAGAAAAAAAGAACAAAAAGTTTTTTTTTTCTTTTAATAGTATGTAAATAACTCAATCAATTTCTTGTGAATGAATCCTTCAAGTTAGTGTTCCTAATTCATGCACAATGATATATATATATATCAAAATATTCTCTATCCTTTTCACTTTAACCCTAGGAAAGATAAATAGGTAAAATGATGTACCAGTAATCTAAGTACTTGGTTTTTATCTCAAGAGTCTTGTCAATAAATAGTTGGTTATTTCTAAACTTCCTAAATATATTACTGATGTTGCATATATATTTGAATGCAATACAAATCGTGGGAGTATAAACTGGCGAATACATATTTGTTATATCATAAAAAATTTTTATGAATTTCATAAATAAATTATTATATCTCAATTGGTATTGTCAATAATAATTTTATTATTCTTAGTATTGATATATTCGGATATTACATGTTATTATTAAATATATGACTCTAACATCATATATATGTAATTTCAATTGTGTCTCATGTCTATTAGGAATTTCATCTTCTTTATAATCGTAGACAAATATTGACTATCATTTTTTTATTGTCTATTAGGTATTCGAAGGTATTTTAATGAGTTAATGTATTTTTTCTAATTTGAGAAAAATAATCTTTATAACTGCTTGTATAATGAGGTTAATGATGTAACACATGTATTTAACATAAATAGCTTTCCTAATGGTCTGTCTCTAATGGTTCTAACAAATATATTAATAATTATTTTATTGTTAAATGTGTTATCAAATGTAATACTGTATATTTTATTTTGAATATTATATTCTTTAAAATTTCTCTTCATGCACTCATATATAGTTGTGTCATTATTAGAATGGAAAATTTCTAAAAATTATAATATCTTTTTATTTAGTATCATTTAGAATTTATATAGTGGACGGTGAGATATGTATAAGATGTATCATCTTGATTAATCTAGATATTAGACATCATGGACATCACCCTATTATATTAACTAAATTTATTAGTTATTATTTATTTTTCTAACTTATAATATTTTAGTTTATTTTTTTTAGATGTGAACTTAGAAATCCTATGATATGTAAGTTATAAATAAGTCTGTATGATGCTGATTATTCTTGGATCTTCTGAAAATCTAATTAGAAGATTTATCGTAGTTTAGTTATGTCTTTTCTATCTAATTCGTTGCTGTATATGAATGAGATCAACATAGAAGCTAAACTAAATTCAACCTAAAAGACCTTACAGGTCAGTTAGATTTGTCTAGGATCTAATACATCATATTTTTAATATATTATTCGGCATGTCTTTTTAGGTGCTCAGTCATACATTTACTTCTATATGTTAATATTTTCTTATAATATTTATTTTATTGATTTTTTATCGATATTCCTAAAATTTTTATTTTGTATAATATTAAAGTGAGTTCAAACTATAGATTTTTTTTTTGTTTTTTATATGTTTAGGTCGAAATCATGGGAGAAAATAAGATTTTGGTTGCATCAGATCTTTTCGTAGTGATTTCTTTATCAATATTTAAATTTTTTTATGTTTACGTTAAATTTAATCTCGTTCTCGTCATAATATTTATTATTTGTCATTTTAAATTTTTATTAATTTATTAATTATATTCTAAATTTTATTTTTTAAATTAAATAATATTTAAAATAAAATTATTAATAAAAATTAAAATTAAATAAATTTTTAAAAATAATACTCATTGGGCCATTTATGAAATCCTAATTGTCGAAGCTGATGTTCGATATCCGATGTCAAGCACGGCACGGGTACTTGGCATGTGGGCACGACTAGAGGTGTCAAACGGGCCGGGATGGGCCGTCTCGGCCCATTTTTTTAGGGCACGATCGTGCTTCCGTGCCTGGCCCGCTCGGGCTTGCCTGTCCGAGCGGTTCGGGATACGGGTCTTTTTTTGCGGGAGGGGCATCGTGGGGTCGGGCTCACGGGACACCCGGCACGGGATAAACTTGTGCAGGTGTGCCGTGCCGCGGGCCAAACCGTGCCGGGCCAGGCACGGCACGGGCCTGGGCACGGAATTTTTCCGTGCCGGGCCGGCCTAGGCGCGGCTGAATCGTGCCGTGCCTCGTGCCGGGCCGGTTGACACCTCTAGCCACGACACAAGTGACCACGCACAAAGCATAATCACAATGGGGGAACGGCAAGCCAAAGCCCTACAGGTGACAGTGGCACATGCCAAAATTCTAATTTAAAAAAAAATTGCAGCCCCGTCTCAAACTGGCCAACTAGAATCGGGCCGAACCAGCCCAAACTCAAGTAGTTTCGAGCTGCATGCTTGTGCTAGGTCTGACCTCCAAGGGACTGTGTCGTGCTAGGCATGGCATGGTATTGTAGCGTGTCGTACCAGGCACAGCATGCCAGCTCTGTTGGGCCTGAAAACTCGGGTTGAGCTCGGCCGGCCAGATCAACCTATTTGACACCTCTACTAGGTATGATAGTTGTAGTTATACTTTGAGTATAATAATAGATATCATAATTAGTAATGATAATTTTTCTATTTAGTTAGCTAGAGATAAATGAATAGGTGATCCGTCAAATAATAGCTAATTGTTTTGGTATATAAATATTAATTATTGCTCTATTCTTTTACATGATGATAATAATAATAATAATTTTAATATTTTGTTATAGTGAAAATCATTTAAATTAACTTATCTTGTGTTATCTAAGATGATACGTGATATACTGATTATTTTGGTGTCTAGCATAGTATTAGAATTTATTTTATTTGTGATAGTTATTATCATTTTTGATAGAAGATCAAGATTATAATCAGATATCATAGAGGTACTTGCATACATAAATGAATGAGATGAATCAAGGTTGAGATAGAGGTATCTAATGGGTTGGGTCATGTTTTTCTCGTGCCCAACCGGGTTGGCGTGCCATGCCTTGGAATGGTACAGGCATGGGCATGGTACTATAGCATATCGTGTAGGGTTTTGGGACGGGCCTAAGCCGCCCATCTCGTTTGACAACTCTAGTTAAGCATTCAGGATAAAGTGTAAGAAATAATGATTAATGCGATATGAAAACTGAGGATATTCGAGGCACTATTGATATTTTCTGACACATTCATGATGACAACGACTATCTACATCTTCATCCGTAGTATCATCCCGTAGATACTAATTGATCATTACTCATTTATGATTCGTGATTCGTGTTATATTTATAGTTTATTATAGTATAGTGCTATTGCTTTATGTTTGCTATTTTAATTTTTTTCATTATGATTTATGCAAATTTGTGTCTTATAATTTTTTTATTCATGATTGATATACGATGTATGTAGCATGTATTATATTGAATATTTGATTGAATTATACCTTATAGTTCTTCTCAATTTAAATTTTAATATTTTTTTTATTTGATTTACGCATTTATTTTTTTTTATTAAATAAAATTAAATTTATAAAAATTATATTATGTCTTACTCCTAGGTCTTAGGATTTTAAGATTATGGCTAAAAAAAGGCCACTTTGACCTGCCCAAACCAGCATGTTCTGCTTGAGGCCCAACATTGTCCTACACTATGTGGGCCAAGCTTGCTAGGCCAGGCTGATCTGTTGGTTTTTATGTCATGCCAGTACTTCACGACTTTTTTGACACTTCTAATTTACTTATATGATTTTTTTAGTTGTGTATGGGATTTTTTTCATTCAAAAGAAAACTACAGTATTGAAAAAAATCAATGAGTTAAAAATATTGGTGCAGAATCAATTCAATATAAAAATAAAGGTTTCACAGGTAATTAATGATACAAAGTACCTTCAAGTTGATTAGTTTTATGTTGAATAGGCTTTTGCCAAATAGAATACAATTAGGTTGATACCAAAATACAAAAGAGTGGCTAATAAGCTAGATATAACACTATTGGAGAAGGTGGGGTGCATGAGGAGTTGTGATGGTTTGAAGACAAACTTTTAGGGTGAAATTGTTGTTAATGCTACAATATGTTACCCGAAGAACCAAACTCCTATGGAAGGCTGGAAATAAGAATAATTATCTACATTAGATATGTGATGTTCAGAGAGTGCAAGAGTAGCAAAGTCTCGGCAAAGCATTATGTGAGTGATCTTACTAAAAAAAATGAGTCGTGATATCTTTTTATTATGATATCACAAAATAAGTTGCGATATTTTCATATCACATCACAAAATGAATTGCGACTAATGATAGATGATAGATTCTCCTAATAAAGAATCAAATTGAATAAAGATTGAAGATTCTGTTGAAGATGTCTACATGGATTAGAAACTCTACTTTGAGGTACGTTGATAGTGCATGTCATACTCTTCATGGCACCAGAAATGAGCCAAGCATGTGATAGAGGCAAGAGATCTTGGGGATTCAAAGTAGTAGTAGCATGCCATGAATAAGGAGTTGTAGTCATTGGGAGTTTTGTAAAGTTGCTTTCGTATCGAAAAGAAATCTAAAAGTAGTGGGTGCAAAAAAGTTTTAGTGTATAGCTAAGATTGAGATGAAGAAATATTCGTCAAGTGAGAAAATGTTATGATTGACTTATAACATATGTTTGGTATCATGGCTAAGATGTGAAGTTGTAATCTTAACAAAGTAGCAATATATTATGTGTTATTGTGACTGAAAGATCTAGTGTTTGGTGTCACAACTTGATCTGTAAAGTTCTGACTCGAATGGAATTATGACCTGAATTGTGAAGTTAACGTGAATGAATTGCATTGTTACAAATAAAAAACTAAATGATTCAAGTTTTCGCAATATTTTTTGTTGTCACGACATGAATGAAGTCCCAACATGTAAACATGATATTATGACTTGGGTCTTAGATTTAAAGAGGTTTATTTTATTATTTAGGATATTTGTAAAAGCAACAGTGATGTATTTCAAAGTTGTTAGAGGTTTAGTGAGAATTTTCATCTTGTGAAATTGTGCATGTTCTTTCTTGTCTCTCCTATTTCTCTTTTTGTATGTTGTGTTTTATTTTGTGAATTCACTTCTCTCTTCATGAGATTCTAATACACCATCTCTTGAATTGTCGAAAAAGTTTATATTCGGTATTAGGTCATTATCATTTGGTATCATTAGGACGTTTGATATTAGAGGAACCTAATATTTGGTTGTGATCTAATATTTGGTATTAGAGTAAGATTTATTTTATAATATTTGATATTATAGTGATTGCTTGTTTGATACCTAGAATCCCAACAAATTCTGATTTTATGTTTTATTCTGCTAGTGTTTGTAGCATTTGAAAAATTGAGGAAGACTTATTTTGTAATTGAGCATAGTAGGTTATGTGACTTATTTTTTATGGTAGGGTCGCTTATTATATTTAAGTGTGTTAAAATATTTATTTGTCCATTCTCAACTTGGTCATTCATTATTGGCGAAGTTGAGAAATATGAGATATCTCTTAGTAAGAATACTTAAGAATATTTTTATTTCAAAATATGATACATCTCAATTAGAAAAATATATCAAAATTTTATAAAATAGACTTTAGATTGATGTGAGTATGAAACAATTCGATCTGATAAATTTAGAAATATGGAGACTTTATATGGTTGAAACTCAATAAGAGTTTAAATATTTTATTACTTTATTGATGTTTATTCATGATTTACTTGGTTGATTCTTTTTCAATCTAATTTATAGTTTTTTTTAGTTATTTCATTATGTGATAAAAAAATTATTTTAATAAATATATATATATATAGTACTTTCAATTATAGTTACTTGTAAAAACTAGATTCTTGGATTTTTTTTATTGATTGAAGGAGCCTACTCTTGAAGAGAAATTCTTTTGTCACTAAGGATGTATACACTTGATATTGTTATAGATATTATGATTGATCTTGATATTGATTTTTCATCTAATATAATTATTTCAGTTAAATTTGTTATTTATAAAAAAATTATATGAAATATTAACTATCTGATTGTTATAAAACTAGATATAATTTATATGATCTTTATAGTTAATAATTTTCTAAATTTTCTTTGTATTTTTACCTAAACATAACTCTTCGCATATTAAGGTATATGAAAAAATATTTAATATTTGAGATCTTTTTCAAGAATTATATAAATTTATAGTTAGTCTAATATTCAGATTTTATACACTAGTTTGTATCAAGAAGGATCACAATAAGTTGTGTATATTTTTTAAAGGTAATCTTATTTCTTAGAAAAATAAATGACAAATAATTATTTTGGTATTCAATATATAGAGTTAGGATAATGATATTAGACATTTTAGAATTAAATTATCTTTAATCTAAAATTTTATTAGCAAACAAAATATTTAGAATTAAATTATCCTTTTCTTAGAAACAAGATTCAAAATAAAACTATTGCTATAGTTTTATTCTTAAGGAAAATTAACTAATAGATATTTTCACGAAGAGATTGATGAGGGTCTTAGATTATCTTTCTTTTCTTTTAGTTTTGTATATTGGATATCTAGGTACCAACTTGAAGGGGGTTATTAGATATTTTAGTCTTGTTTTATTTTATTTTTTATATTCTTTTTGCATTATAGATGAGAGTACATAATGTGTGACATAGTGTTGCAATTATTGTAATAATTTTTAATTTGATTTAATAAATTGTTGGACTCACATGTATCTATGCATGTCACATAGTCACATTCTTTTTGTTTATGTTTATTTTTTTATTTATTTTATTTAGTTCTTTTGTGTTGTTTTTTGTAATAAATGTAAGTTTGTTCGTCTATTTTTTTCACTTATTTTTTTCACTGCAGAAGTATCTTTTGATCAATCGCATCTCTCTATTTTTTCTTCATTTCATCTTCGTTAAAGGGCTCACTACAACATTCACTTTTATGTTCTAACAAATGGTATCAGAGCTAGTAGTTTGATTATGTTTATCTTCTTCTCATGTCTCTAATATTCATTTCTCTTCTAATTTCTGTTGGATTCTTAAAAATCCTTTCCTATAGAAATGATTTTTGTTTCTTATAGATACGAGTTAAAATTTTCTCCACCAATCTCCTCTAAAATTTCTTTATCAAGTATCTTTAGTTGATTGACAACTTAAATAGATTTTGTGGAGAAAATACTTAATGATTTTCAATTTTTTAATCTTTAATTTTTTGATATCTCTTTTGAGTGATTTATGTTTATTACTTTAATCTATCCAACTTTTTTATCTCCCTGTAATTCCTTTTATAGTAGATCTTTATAAAAGAAAATTCTGACTGGATTAATTTTCATTATTTAAATATCAACTATACTTTGTGATAAGTGTGCAATAGGAAAATAATTAAGACAATCATTCCCAAAAAGAGTTGCCTGAAATTCATTTATTGTACTTGACTTGATTCATAATAATATTTATGGATTTATATCATTTACATTCATTACATGTAATAATTATTTTATGTTGTTTATTGATAATCACGTAAGAATGATGTGAATATATTTTTTATAACTAAAATCAAATGTTTTTTTTTTTTTTGTATTTTTTAAGTTCTAGAGTCTTGTTGAAATAAAGTTTGTTTGTACACTTCTTAATAGAGTGGAGTTGTGGAGAGAAATAACATAGTAGTTGAGATGGCCAAATCAATATTGATAAAGAACTTACCAGGATGTTTTTGGGCTGAGGCAATTAATACTATTGGCAATAAATACTATGGGTTGTACAATTATATATAACACGACCATTTGAATGTGCTTTTGACGCTCATTCCCATTCTGCATAAACTGTGCCCACCCCCAGTCTTCATTGGAGCTTGGTGATTATCTGTATCCCTCACGAAGAAGATGATTCAGGGCCCATTGTGCTGCATCTGGATTCGTTGGGACTTCACTACAGCAAACTGGTTTTTAATAATATTAAAAGGTAAGTGAGAACAATGTTTCCTGGGTGACTGATATTTGTCTCACTAGAGCAAACAACAGTATTTCCATCCATTTCTGCAGATACTTGATTGAAGAATGGAAATATATGGCACAAGTAGAGGCTTGTCCTTCAGATCTACCCATTTCAGACCGCATATGGAAGCATCTACCTCGTAAAATTGATGAAAAATCAATTGTGGTGCCACAACAAAATAATGAATATGACTGTGGGTTATTTGTGCTCTTCTTCATGGAGAGGTTCATTGAAGAAGCACCTGGGAGACTGAGAAAGAAAGACCTAGCGATGGTACAATGTTACTTCTTTCATCTTACTGAATTTTCACTTTAAATGCCATTTTTGTTTTTTTTTTTAAATCATTGGTAACTAAGGGTCTGGCAATGCAGTTTGGGAAGAAGTGGTTCGAGCCAGAAGAGGCTTCTAGCTTGAGACTGAAAATCAAGAAGCTGCTGATACAAGCATTCCATATAGCCAATGGTGAGGAAAGAGTTGCTTTTCAATCTACTCTTGTGCCCCGTTAACCAGAGGGCTTGGTACATAAATCAGATTAAATGGAAAGTCTACTCGACCTTTGCTTACCACTGTAATCTGCTATTTTGTTACCACTTCTAAGTCATGCTTTCTTGGGATCACAAGTGTCTTAGTAGGTGATTGGGAAAATCAAAATCACTTGTAAAGCAGGGCAAGGATGGGGGGGTGGGGGGGCGGGCGGGAATGAACAAGGAGACATACTAATGCACTAATTGATCATTTATCCTGCAAGATTGAAATAAAAGATCCTTTAAGATTTAGTTCCCCCACTTCAGGCAACATGGTGTTAACTAATTAGTCCCTGCAACAAATAAAAAAAACACAAGTCAGACTAATGATGCAAATTAAATGAATTACAGATAAATCGCAATCACTTATGAAAGAAGAAATAAATAAATCTCCATTCACATAATAAAATCAAATTATAAAAAACTATCTATTTGTATAGACTATTATAATAAAATGCTATCACTATAGCAAAGAGTTGAGGTAGCAACCCAGTAAATAAGTCTCCCACTTTAAAACAAAGTCTAAGAGATATTAATATCCTAACAGTCTTACAACCAAAAATTAAAGCGACTAATCTGGTAAATCTCAAATTTGATATCTATTGTGTAATTGCAAAAAAAAAACTTATAAATGATCTGATAATATCAAATCTGATACCTATTGTGTAATTGCATAAAAGCTTTATAGATAATAAGATAAATCTCAAAATTAATCTTGACAAATGATCAATCATTCAAATATCATTCTTGTTCAAATGAATTTAACTTCAAAATTCTTATGTGATTCGATGTATTTATATCTGTATAATCACACAAAGTATTAATAAAATAAAAGATATATTTTGAACAAAACTTGGGTTATATTATTCATAAAATTAAAAAAAAAAAGAAAACAAAATGTAAATTACAACACTCATATCAAACTTGTCCATAAACTAAGATATTTTTTGAAAATAAAAAGCAAACTAAGATACTTTTAATATCTTTGTAAATATATATGTTAGCTAATATGTTGGGGAAACATTAACAATAGTAATATTCGTATTTTCAATAGTCTTCCTAGTGATGAAATAATTCACCTCATTGTATTTTTATATACTCATTAAATATTAAAATTGAGGTTATATATCTCATTTTAACTCAATTAAACTATATATAACTCATTTAACTACAATAAGTTAAAATAGTGAAAAAACAATAGGTGATCAATCTCCTTAAAAAGATAAGTTACAATAAGTTAACTGCAATCTCGTTAAACTACAATATTAAAATTTTCGGCCAGGCACGGAAATTTTTCATGCCCGGGCTCGTGCCGTGCCGAGGCCAACTGGGCCTCGTGCCGTGCCGAGGCCAACTGGGCCTCGTGCCGTGCCGAGGCCAACTGGGCCTCGTGCCGTGCCGAGGCCAACTGGGCCTCGTGCCGTGCCTGGCCCGGCACGATACCATGGCCCGTTGTCAAGTTATCGTGCCTAAATCAAAATTTTTAAAAAATTAGGGATTTCAGGCGCGCCGAAATCCTAATTTATTTTTTAAATTAGGGTTTCATGTGCGCGAATTCCTAATTTTTTTTAAAATTAGGATTTCGGACACGCCGAAATACTATTTTTTTTTTAATTTAGTGTTTCGAGTGCGCCGAACCCCTAATTTTCTTTTTTAATTTAGGGTTCGGCCCGACCGAGCCTAACCCGACAAATCGTGCCGCGGGCCCATGCAGGGCTAAACCCCACAAAAACCATGTCATGCCTGGCCCGACACGAAACCACGGTGAGGCCTGAAAAAAAAGTGCCGGGCCAGCCCGACATGTCCCTTTTGACACCTATATATCTGATCTAAAATATTTTGTAATAATTATCATCTTGAATCATATTTATGTATTGCAAGTCAAAATAAATGTCTTGCTTTTATACAAAAATATGTAATCGACATATTGATACAAACTTCTTATAAACTCAAATTTTAATAGTTAAAAGCCTCAAAATGCAAAAAGTTGTATTTAATAAAGTTTATATAAAATATTTATAATACAAATTATTATACAATCTACATAAATTATATAGACATACTTTATCAACTATATATATCAACTATGTATCTAATTTTTCATATAATTATCATATACATAATATAGTTAACTAGGTTATCGAATAAAAAATTAATATCTACCTCTATCAAAAGATCCACTAGAACTCAATCCAAAAAAATAAAAAACTAAATCTAAATAAAAATATCAACTATATATCTCATTTATCGCAATATAATATATCACTTAAAGTATGAAATATCTATCCCAATATAATCTATTTTTTGCAATCTACAAATTGAGTCTAATTATTCTATTTGAAACTCACGAGTTTGCCTCATATACCTTCTAAGGATCTTTATGAAGAAAAATATTTTTCATATATAATTAATATATCATTCATCTATTTAATATCTTGAGCGAAATAAAAATCTATACGTATCATTTTGATTATTCGTAAGATAATATCTTAAAAATTTATATCAAATATTTGAGTAAATATTTTCTGATCTTATTTTAAGATGATTTTATCTTCATATATGAAGTAATTTTTATAATGAACATTCACCTTCAATCACCAACATACTTCCTCAGAAATTAAGTTATTAATTCTCATGTCTCATCAAAATAAATAATATTCATATCTTCTAATATAAAATGGAACAATCCTAAATGATATAATATCTTCAAATGAGACATAAGTATCATTGTATTATCAATAAAAATAATAAAAATGAATACACACACACATACACACACAACAAACAATACTTATCAAATAAGATTTTTCTTAATATAAACTCTTGTTTTTTGGTGATCAAGTCTCTTAATATCTGGCTCATCTTAAATCAGGATTGAAGTAAACTCGTAAGACTACTAATATGACATTCTCATATGAGTATCCTCATAACATATACCAACAAATTCAAATATAATTAATTGATTATGATATTTTTCAAGAATCATCAAAAAATTAGTCACACAAAAAATAATATCAATACTCATTAATATTATACCAAAATCTGATGAATACTAATTATATCTTTTTTGATACTAAAATAATTAATAAATAAATATTTTATCATCATAAATATAATTTTATCCTAATCTAATGATAGAATTTAGATAAAATAAATATAAAAAAATATACAATATTTCTCAATGATACAAAATATTAAAAAAATATACAATATAAAAAAATAAAAATATTTGATAAAAAAGATACATTATAACTAAAATTATATTTTTTTCAGAGATATTTAAAATACTGTTATCAAATAAAATTATCCAAATTTTCCCAAGTAGATTTTTACTCACTACAATCTCATTATGTGAAGTTGTACCAACAGAATATATCTACTATATAATCCCATGATTTATATAATAAAAATAAAATTCTTCGATATATACTTCAATATATTTGCACTCCTAATATTTTTTTTTATAATTTTATTAAATTAATTAATGTTTTTTATAAAATAACTAAAAATGCAAAAAAAATGTATGATTTAAAATAAGAAAAATATTAAAAAAGTAAAACACAAGCAATTATTAATGACTGACAATATTTTTATATTATTATCAATTCTAATCTCTACTAGATTTTATGTCTGAATATAACAAATTAAATAAGTATTTGTTCATAGAAGTCTATAAGATGGGATAAGAAGTAATGAAATAGTTTTATAACTAACATATCTCATACTTTGATATAAAAATATTTCTAATATGATGATTAAGCATTCTCAACTTGTGATGAATGAAAAAGTAGAAAACAAACAAATAAACAAATTAATAATACAAAAATATTTAATAAGATATTTTATCATTGAAATAAAAACATAATTCACTATGTTCGGTCGTAAAGCAAATGTTCAATAAAACCTAATGACATAATAATCATTAGTAAAAGGAAAAAAATAAAATTGAAATTAAATTGTCGACAAATATAATTCAATAAAAAAAATTAAGTAATTATGAATAAATAAAAACAAGTAAAATAAATAATTAATTAAAATAAATATTATCATAAATAATGATTTTTATTAATCTATCATTAATTATTATAATATTCAATGAATATAAGAAAAAGAATAAAAAAAATAATAATTGCATGTTACATAATTATTGGCTCCTAACTTAGTAACTCAATAGATTATAATATGAAAATATGTCACAAAATTAACAGTAACTAAAAATCAAGAAGTTCTTATTGATATCTTACTGTCAAGATATTTTGCATATGCATCTTCAATAATTTTGATTAATCTATCTTACTGGCAACTTATTTCACTCAATAAGTAATAGTGCTCTCACCTCCTTTCTACAAATAACTAGAGATATAAACTAGGATAGGTATTTAAAGATCATCCCAAGGCAAGACACAATAATGTCATACCTGACATAGCATGGCACAATCTAGAATCATGCTAATACTTGGCTAATATTAAATTTAAAAAAAAATCAAAAAAATAAAATAAAAATATTTTTTAATAATTTAAGATTTTCTTTCATTACCAACTCTCTCGAGTATTTCATGTGAAATATAAATATTACATATATTTTTTTTTTTTAATTTTTGATTTATAATTTATGCTTATGTATACAAGATAGATGGTGTTGTGGGCATACATATACAACACTGCAACTTATCTCAAAGTTAGAATTTATAACAAAGCAATATATAGTATAATACTATATTTTGCATTATTTATTTGTTTGTGAGTTTTTTCATTTACTTTTATAATTTATTTAATAAATATAAAAATTTAAAAAATATCACAGGATAAATTTTATAATAATGAATATGATATTGATGTATGTGTAGATAACAAAAGAGGTGTCAGATGACCCAACCTGGTTTTTTTGGGGCCAACTAGGCTGACGTGCCGACCTAGCATGGTTAGTTGGAGATCAATCCTAGCACAGGCCAATGGCTCAAAATCTGCCCGGGTTCAGGTCGGTTCGGCCCAGTTCAAATCAGCACGAAACCCTAATTTTTTAAAAAAATTAAGATTTTGACATTGCGCCGAAACAGCCCTGTCAGGGCTCGCTGAGCCCCTCCTATTGAGCATCCCCCCTTCATGACCATACTCGATACGTGGTCACTCATGCCGTGCTCACGTGCCTGGCACGACACACAAACCAAAATCCCTCGAACCGACACGGCTAGTGCCGAGGGTGCATCCAGCATGAGTCATAACTGTTTGACACCTCTAGATAATAATGATAACCTTATTAAAAGATTTAAGGTCAAAATTATATGTTTTACAAGCTCAACCCAAACTCATATGCAACCTAAAAAATAAAAAAATTAGAGAAGAAAAATAATTTGAAAGAACCTAAAAATAATATAAATTTAAAATTTTATGAATATCAATAAAGAATCAGCCTTTTATATATATATATATATATATACACACACACACACATACAGGTTTGAATACCTATAAAACTAGACACCTAAATAAATATACTGATTAATGTACCAAAAAATATAATATATAAAAACTAAACTCAACTTCATAATAGGATTTTTTAAGTTAGATTTTGTTTAAATTTGTTGAAACCATTTATATAGCATACTAATTTATGAAGGGAAATAATGTTCAAATTGAAAACAATCATGAGTCTCCTGATAAAATTTATAGAAAATTCTTAGGTAGTCAATATTATGCAAACTTATTTTTAGTCTACTTATCATGTGATTTCAAGATCTAGATATAGAATTAGAAATAATATAATAAAATATTATAAATTAGAAAAATAATTAATAATTAATAAATTTAGAAAATTTAATAAAATAATATATATAATATCTGATATATGAACTAGTCACGATGATATATCATTTGAATATCTTACCACTCACTATGTAGACACTAAATAAAAATATAATAAAAAAATTTATGATTTTTTGAATTTCGTCATCCTCATTATGATCATGTGATATATGATTGTATAATACGAATCTTTAAGAAATATAAAATTTAAAATAAAATATTTTAGTATCACTTTTAATAACGATTCTAATAATAATAATAATATAATTATTAATATATTTGTTGGGACAATTAAAAATATATCATTCGATAAAATATTTCATATTAGATATATATATATATCACATGATTAATATCATAATATAAAAAAATAAATATCATTTCTCACATTAAAAAAAAATAAAAAATCCACAAAAAAAACTTTGGATGTCAAATTGACAACAAAATTTAGCAACCTATATTTATTTGCAGGGCTAAAAAATTTATACATATGTAAGACACTATAAGAAATATATTTATATTATATTGGAGTCTTGTGTTGACTACCAAAATATGATATCTGACTATATAAATAATAATAGTGATAAGTTTATTATTAATGATTTAAACTGTAATATATAAATTTCATTTATAAAAATTTCTAAAAATTTTATATGACATGACTAACATTTATTCGTCTATATATA
This sequence comes from Sapria himalayana, assembly GCA_029783825.1. NCBI lineage: Eukaryota > Viridiplantae > Streptophyta > Magnoliopsida > Malpighiales > Rafflesiaceae > Sapria > Sapria himalayana. Next base: position 895,496 of record JAREIK010000435.1, read on the forward strand.
CTCTTACCACTTGCATTGCACTTAGGTACATATGCAACATTAGTAGTATATTTAAACAAGTATAAGAATTACCATGCATTTAGTAACATAACTATTAAGATAGAAACTAAATATTTAAAATATTAGTTTTACATTCATATTTTATAATGTTTGGCTACCTAAATATATCCTAGCATTAAGATAAAAAGAGTAAAAAATACTTTAACATATATATTGAATTACATGAACTAGATACACCAAATTATTTTTATATTATGACAATATGTATGATAGTTGAAGTCATATACAAATATAAATATTATATTCAAGGACAATGACTTCTTTATTTAATTCACAAAAGATAAACAACAGGGTAATCGATCGAAAATGAAATAGTTATCTTGATACTTAGATATTAATTATTGTTTCATCTCATCATATAATAATTATAATAATTTTAATATTTTAATATAATAAAAATCATACGAATTCACTTATCTTGTACTATCTAAGATATCATATTATCTATTAACCCCTTATGTGTTTAGCATAGTATCAAAATCTATTTTTTCTATGACAATCACTTTTATTTCAAATAAAAAATAAAGATTGCAACCAAATATCAAATAGAAACTTGCATGTATAAAATATCGTGAAATTTTGAGATTAAATATTCAAGATTGGATACAAGAAATGATGTCGGATAAAAATTCAAGAGGAAGATCAAAGATATTGAAGACACTAATAAAGACACTAATAACATCTTCAGACACATTCATGATGATGACGATCTATATCTTCATCCATAATACTATACCACTGCCAAAAACTAATCATTGATAATACTTAATTCAGCTTATATTGATAATATGCTATAGTGCTAGTGCTTATTTGTTTTTACTATTTTTTTCATTATAATTTATATGCTATTGATGTATTTAATATTGAATTATACTTTTTATCATTTTAAGTTTTGTGTTTTTTTTTGTCAATTTAATATACGTATTTTTTATATTATGCATTTGTTTCATTAAACCTTTATTGAAATTAAATAAAATTTTTAATCTTTTAGTTGACCCAAATGAAATATCTAAATATAATCTAAATTCTAAAATCATGATCAGATCATCACAATTTAGAATTTAATTTTGTTGAATTTAAAAATAAAGCCCAACAACCCAAGCCCCATAATAGGCCACAAAAAATAGTTCTTGCTAGCCCGAACCAGCACGACCCACTCTGAGCCGAACACCGTGTCATGTTAGGTCACTCATCTAGTTTTTATGTCATGTCGAGCATGACACATGATTCACAATGACCTATTTGACCCCTCTAATCTAGGTCATTGCACATAAACACAATGACCTCTGCTCAACTTGACAACAAGTCATCACTCTCAAAAAAAGTAATAAAATAAAAAATATGTATTCTTTATTTAATTCTAAGCTGTTGAATTTATGTCCAATGATTATGGACATAAATCAATTGGCAATAGGGTTTCTCTCCTAAAACTATTTTAAAAAAATTTAAAATATTGTCTTCAAATTTTTTTATAAATAAGATATTAATATTTATATTTATATACACTCAAATCTCAAACTATAATATCTTCTCTCTCTCAATGCATAATAATTATCATGTAATAATAAACTTTATGTTTTTTTTTAATTTATATTTTGATATATAACTTGTGTGAAAACTAATACTAAGTAATTTAATATTGACAGACAAACATTCCTATTTGCAATTACAAACTTGTTTCTTGCCATTGGATTGTATTGTTTATGTTTTTATAAGGTTGAAGGCACATACAATTTTTTTCGAGTTAATTTTTTTCTAGTATTATATAAATAAAAAAAATATTATCTCCTCAAACATCTCTAAGCTTTTAAACAAAATTAGTATACCTAGATATAAATAACAACACTGGACCAAAAATTCTGAGACTAGTTTAATTCTCAATCATATATCAGCAACACTTCTTGCAACTAAAAAATCCAAGAATAGTTAAAATTATTAGTATAAATTCATTTTTAGATAATTAAAAATAAAAATGATAATGACATAAAAAAAGATTCGATATAACATGAATATTATAAAAAATATATGCACTTATATGAATAATAGTAACATTGGATATCTTAAGAGATATACTAAATAATATATCAAAAAATATGATGAATTAAATCTCAATCATACCCAAATAAATATAAGTAATTGGGTCTTTAAATTGGAATTAACTTCATATTTATTGATACTCTTTATTTATCATCATGCACGCATATATCCAACCCATATATCATATGATTCCTAATTCAATAAGTAAGAAATCTTTAATGACTGATATTAGGATTAATAAGGATAATAATGCATTTATATGCATTATCACTCACTTTATTAATTTTAAATAAAAACTAAATAAAAAATATTAAAATTTCTTGAAATCATTCTTTATAATAACTTGTCACATATTTGTATATCAAGAGTATTTAAGAAATATGAGATATAAAATAAAATAATTTATATGATATTTAATAATATTTCAAATAATAATGTTACTATACGTATGTTCATTAAATAATAATCTAATAGATAATATTTCTCACGTTAAATATATGTGTTACTTGTCTTAATATATTTTAGTAAATTTTATATATTCTATCAAAAGGTCGTAAAAATTATTTTCTTAAAAAAAATTAATAATAAGTCAAATTAAAAATAATTCCTCCGACCTTCTGATTAAAACATATATGATATTTACTAAAATATATTATAATATCTAGCAGACTATACAAGTTTAACAAGTTATTAGAACTAAAAAAATTTTAATTAATTGTCAAACACTATTAGGAAATATACAAATTTTATGTTGAATTCCTGAGTTAATATCATCATATAACATCTAACTATATTTATAGAAAAATTAATAAAATAATATGACAAACATTATGATTTTATTTTTGAAATTCCTTAAAAATTTCTTATGATATGACGAACATGTGTTCATTTGTATCCTCTCACAACATGCATTGCATTTAAGTATATATGTAATATTAGTAATCCTTTTAACAAATTAAGACAACCCTTAGATTTTTATATCATGGACTAAACAAAATTTAATTAAATATCAAATATTATTAGAATTATAAAGATTTTATGTTGAATTCAAGTATTAATTAACATCATATAACATTTAACTATATTAATAGTAAAATTAATGAAATAATATGACAAACAAAAGACTTTTATTTTTAGATTTCCTTAAAAATCTTATATGATATAACGAACATGTATTTATTTGTATACTCTCACAACTTATATTACACTTAAGTGTATATCAAATAGTAGTAGTCCCTTTAACAAAATAATAAAAAATATAATCAATTACATATTCACTTGCATAAACCAATTTAAAAAAATTAAATAATTAAATTTATAAATAATTAAATAAATAATTTAAATATTATAAAAATTAATTATAATAATTTTGATTAGCCTTAAAATAGGAAGATAAATATTGTATCCATAGACGATGCCTTTTTAATTCAGGTAGTTATAAATAAATAATTGATAGATCCATCAAATATGAATGAGATGAATGAAATTCAAAATAAATATGAATGAATATTATGTTCACTATGCATCTACCATAAAAAAGAGATAAATCGTTTGTATGAAATATATATTTTTAGTAAGAAAATTCTATTTACTTTTTTCTCTACTCTCAACTTCTACAAGTATTTTGCAACATGTATCAACATGAGTTTATTTTGAATAAGATAATATTATTTTAGTTTGTAAAATATTTTATTTTTATAAAAAATTTTACAAAAATGACAACTTTCAAATATCAATTTTCTTAATGCTTGATATTTCTAAAAAAAGTATTTATCTTGGATTCTAAATATTTAGTTACATCTAATTGACTCAAATCTTGGAAATATTATTATAGAAGAAAATACATAATCCCTACAGGACCGTGCAAAAGCACTTATTTTTTTTAGACATCATATCCACGAGGATCTACAAAATAAATATCTTACTATAAATGATCCTCTTAGCATGTAAAATGAATTAAAAGTGAGATTTAACCACTAAAAGATTATGTTTTTACCAAAAGCCTGTAGTGACTAGATGCACTCGAGGTTGTGAACTTTTAAATCAGTAAGCAAATATAATTCTGTATTATTTAAAATAAGATCTCGTTTAAAGCTTTGTAGAAAAAAAATCACAAAAAACATGTTATAAAAAACATTTTCAACGTTTAATACCTCTAATGTACTTATGCAACAGCAATATAGAGAGCGTAATTTTATTAAATATTCAAGATGTTTTTCATGTCTCATAGTAACTTAACAAAATAATTAGCTACTAATAAAAAATCACCAATCACGTCCCTCTAGATCTGAAGCATTCCAAGAAGTAAACGCAATATCATCCCAAAATTATAGGCGTGGATAGGGATGTGGTAGTGGTGGATGACAACATGGTCGTGAAAAAAACTACCATCCTTATAATAATTATCTTCAATATTCCTAAAAGAAAAAAAATTCCATTTGACCACCACAAAAAGAATAATAATGAGGCAAAAAAAAGAAAATGGAGAACATGCATTGAAAAAAACTCACAAGACTCCTGAAAAGGCTTGTTATAGATGCAAAATAGGATATTGATCATATACTTATCGTACGTCCAAACATCATGTGGATCTATATCAAGCATCATTAAAGAAAAAAAATAAAAAATATAAAAATGAATTTTGCCGGACTAGACATACCTTAAATTGAAAATGATTTTTTTGTAGGTCCTAGCAATTAATTTAATTGCTTGATAAACAATATTAATGTCAATGTCAATTAAATCTATAAACTTCCTTTTGAGGTTATGAAATTATATTTTTGTTCTTAATATTTTTTTTCTTCATCAAAATTTTTTTTTGAATTTTAAGATAAATGATGACGATGTATGTATTTCTGATTGTGCAACCACACACACAATCATTCAAGATAAAAAATATTTTTACAAATTTACAATAACTAATGTCAATGTAAAACCATGTATGGTATATCAAAAATAATTGAAGGCTCCATAAGAGCAAATATGATATTACCAAATGTAAGTAGATTTTACATTAATGATACATTATATTCTATCAAATTCATAAGAAATTTACTAAATTTTAAAGATATCCGTAGAAATAAATATAATATTGAAACTATGAATAAAGATAATAAAAAATACTTTTATATTACATATATAATTTCTAATAAAAAAAAATTCAAACATTGTCCTCTGGGTTATATCATACAATCAGTAAGCATATTGAATTATATGTAATTATGAACAAAATGCTCAATAATCCACATATTTTTAATTTTTTGGCATCATGGACTAAGTCATCCTGAATCTTCAATGATGCAGCAAATCAGAAAACAATCACATGAGCATCCAGTAAAGAACCAGAAAAATATTTTGCTCAATAAACTTTCTTGAGATGCTTGTTCACAAGTCAAGTTAATATTTAGACCATCCTTTTGTTAAATTTCGTCAGAGTCGCCAGTATTTTTAAAAAGATACATGAGGATATATGTGAACATATCCATTCATCATGTTGACCATTTCGTTACTTTATGATTCTAATAGATACTTTTACTAGATGGTTACGTGTTTGTCTTTTTTTCACAAGATATATTACTTTTGCTAGACGACTTGTCCAATTAATTAAGTTAAGAGCACAATTTCTGAATAATCTAATCAAAACCATTAGAATTGATAACACTAGTGAATTTATATCACAAACTTTTAGTGACTATTACATGTCGAATGGGATAAATATTGAACACCCTGTTACTTATATTTACACTCAAAATGGTTTTGCAGAAACACTCATTAAACATCTCTAATTAATAGCTAAGCTATTATTGATGAGAACCAAATTGTCAACTTCTACATTGGGACATATTATTATGCATGTTACAAGTCTTATTAAAATTAGACCAACATCTTATCATGAGTACTCTCATTTACAACTTGTGTTAGGTAAATAACTAAATATTTCTTACTTAAGAATTTTTAATTATAAAATCATTGTATCAATTGCACCTGCACAACAAACTCAAATAGGTCCCTAACATACACTTGGAATTTATGTAGGTTTTGATTCAACATAGAGGTGTCAAACGGGTCGGGCCGGGCCGGGCCGGCCCGAATTTTTTGAGCACGAGCATGCCGCCTTGCCCGGCACGGTTTAAAATAGTCGAGCCTGGCACGGACCGTGCCGTGCCTTGACTGGCCCGCTCGTGTCGTGCCATGCCTTGACTGCCTGCTCAGGCTTGCATGTCCGTACGGGTCAGGATTCGAGGGGACCACAGGTCAGGTCAAATCAGACCCGACCCGCTGTCTTTTTTGTGGGAGGGGCCATCGTGGGGTCGGGCTCACGGGACACCCGCCACGGGACAAACCCGTGCCGGTGTGCTGCTCCGCAGGCCGAATCGTGCCAGATCAAGCACGGCACGGGCCGAGCACGGCACAGGCCGGGCACGGCACGGGCCAGATCAGAGTTATCCTCATTAATAAATAGAAAAATTTTTGGACTTATAATTTTAATGCCTACAAGTATAAAGCCTATTAGATACAAATAAATATTTATACGAAAGCAAAATAAAAATAATAATATCATAAAATATAAAACACGATTAATAACACAAGGTTTCATGCAAAGACCTGGCATTAACTATGAGAATATATATTCTCTTGTTATGAATGCTATCACTTTTCGTTTTATAATAAGTCTAACAATCTCTGAAGAACTAGATATGTAATTTATAAATATTATCACAGCGTATTTATATGGATCTATAGACAATAATATATACATGAAAATCGTGAAGGATTTAAATTGTCTGAAGCAATAAATACAAAACCTCATTACATGTATTCAATTAAGTTACAAAGATTCTATTATAGATTAAAGCAATCTAGACGTATTTGATATAATCACCTCAGTTAATATTTGATAAGAGATAAGTATATAAATAATCCTACATGTCCATATGTTTTTATTAAGAAATCAGAAATTAAATTTATAATCATTACGATTTATGTTGATGATTTAAATCTGATTGGAACTTTTGAAGAGCTCATATAAATAACTGAATATTTGAAAAAAAAAATGAAATAAAAGATCTTAGAAAAATTAAATCTTATCTTTGTCTACAGATCAAGCATTTTTTAAGTGGAGTATTAGTTAACAAATCAACATATGTTAAGAAAATTTTAAGGCACTTTTATATGAATATAGCACACCCTGTAAATGATCTAATGATAGTCCATTCACTTAATGTGAACCATGACTCATTTCGACCTTGTGAAGATGTTGAAGAATTACTTGGTTATGAAGCATCATAACTTAGTGTAATCAATACAATTATGTATCTAGCTAATTGTACCCATCTATATTACTTTTTCTGTCAATCTATTAATCATATACAGCTCTACTCCAACAAGAAGATATTGAAATGAAATAAAGTACATGTTGCGCTATCACCAAGGAATCATTAATATGAATTTATTTTATTCTGAGTCAAAGTCATACTTATTCGAATATGCAGATGCAAACTATCTTTCAAATCCACATAAAACTAAATCACAAACCGGATATATTTTCAATTAAAATGAAACTGTTATTTTATGGAGATTAATGAAACAGACAATGATAATCACATCATCAAATCATTCTGAAATTATTATAATTCATGAAGCAAGTCAAGAATGTATATGACTTAGATTAATGGCCTAACATATTTGAGAATCATGTGAGATATCCTTAATCAAAGATAAATCAATAATAATATTTGAAGATAATACTGCTTGCATTGCACAAATCAAGAGATATTATATCAAAGAAGATAGAACCAAACATATTTCATCAAAATTATTTTTACTCATTAACTTCAGAAGAGTGATAAAATTGATGTCCAACAAATACATTCAAATGATAATCTTGTGGACTTATTTACAAAATCATTATCACTATCGACATTCAAAAAGTTGATAAATAATATTGGAATGCGTCACCCAAATGATGTTGATATGAGAGAGAGTATGATTGGGCATTAGCGCAGTATATTCTTTTTTTTCTATCTAGATTTTGTCCCATTGGATTTTACTTGCAAAATTTTTAATGAAATAGTCCTATCTTAACAATTTTCATCAACTTTTATAATAATCATTCAATGAGAAGTGTGAATGATGTTGAAAATATGATGTAGAAAAATATGAATGATATTAAAAAATGTGAAAGATGTTGAAGATGTGATATTGAAAAATGTGAATGATGTTGAAAATAAATATAAATGCATTATATATTCATTATGCATCTCCTATAAAAGGAATTTAATCCTTTGTATGAGATGTTTTTTAGTAAGAAATTTTTTTTTACTTTTCTCTCAACTTCTACAAGTATTTTACAATAGATTTCAAATAAAATGATCATACTACAATCAAATATCATTGAAACTCTATATATTTAAAAATTTGAGAGGATTCACAAATGAATCTTCAAAATAAAATAAAAGAGCTACAAATAAATAGTAACAAACACGAATATGATAATTCTGAGACTGAGTTGTAATGAACCGAACAATAAATAGTAATATTAGACTGGTGTATATTTCAATGAATTTTTTTACTTTAATTTTACATTTTTAGATCTTGGTGTATTTTTCATTTTATTTTTTTGAATTTAATATTAATGCCATTTGCAATGCTTGTAGTGCTGGGCTGGCACCTAGTGTGTTTCATGTCATGTCAAGTATGACAAGCATGGTTAGCCCGACAGCACGGCACATGGCATGATGCAACTAATTTTAAAAAAATCAATGCATGCACGTGCACAAATAAAAGGCTCATACGATTTATTTTTAGTGGTTATCATGATGAAATTGTGGCAATTTGAATTTTTTTTTTATATTTTTTATAATTATATTTTTTTCTTTGTAATTTTAATTTTACAAATTTGAGTGTTGCATATATAGTATTGATCACGACGATGAGCAATTTCAAAGCATCAAAATATAGGATGTAATATCTAAAATGTCATCTGTATATTGAAAACTAAAATACACATTACAATTTAATTTTAATTATTTTAGTTTATTTAAAATAATAACTAAATTAAAAAAGTTAAGTAAACAAATAAAAAATATTTTTTTGATTCCCATACTTTCAATTCAATCTCACACATGAAAAAATAATAAATAATAAATTTGATAAAAATAAGTTAGACTTGAATTTAAATAATAATAATAATAATCGGACTAAAAGATCTTTGACCAAAATTAAGTTTATTTCCATGATTTCGACTAATTTACCTAAAACCCCTAAAAATAAGCAAATATTAGTAATCTAAATATATTTTAATATTATTAAAAATAAAAATTCTAGGATTTCAAAAAAAAAAAAAATCAACATGATACATATATTATAAAAATATATATACACGTAAAAATACTAATAGTATTGATCATATTAAGAAATATTTCAATCAATGTACCCAAAAAAAAAAGATTAATTAAATCCTAAATAAACTTAACTAAATAATAGAGTCATTACAATTAGAACAATTTCATATTCATTTATCTTTTTTATTTATCATAATAAATTTAATAGAAAGTGCATGACAAAATTAATATATATCACGGATCTTCCGATTAAATTTTCAAAAAATTCTAGAGTAATAAATATTATGTAAATTTGCTTTCAAACTATTTATCATATAATTTTTAATTTATTAATAAGAATGATATAAAATATTTTTAATTAAAAAATAAATAATAATTAATAAACTTAAAAATCATAATAGAGTAATAGTCACGATGACATATCATTTGCATGTTTCAATGCTCATTATATAAATTCTAAGTAAAAACTAAATAAAAAAAAATTTAAGATTTCATAAAATCATCAATCATCATAATAATCCAGTAATATATGAGTATTTTATGAAAATATAATATCTTCATTAATATTATTATACAATATTTAAAATAAAATTTTTATTATTATATTTAATAACATTTCAAAATAAAATAATATCATCATTAATGTATTTGTCAGAACATTAGAGATGAACCATCGACTGATATTTTTCTAGAAGTGTCAGGCAGTTCAAATCATGCTAGCAGACCCATTTCAATGTGAATTAACCATGTTTGCGTGTTGTGCCAGGCACAACATGAGATGGATCTTGTACCAGACATGACACAATAACCAAACATCATGCCTAACATGACTCATTTGGCCTTCAGTAGTGTTGAGACATGATAGGTCATGCTAAGCCATACTAGTTTATGTCAAGTCATGTCATGCCAGTTCATGCCAAATCATGCAATTCATGCCAAGCCATGTCAGTTCATGTTGAATCATGTCATTCTATGCAAAAATTTTAATATTCAAATAAGATTTAATTTTTTTATAAATTTTAATTTTGCATGTAATTATTTATTAAAAGTTTTATACTTTAAAAAATTAAAATAAAATACATAATTAAAAAATTTGACATTCCGTATTCATGATCACGTTCAGCTCAATTAAAAAATGTATTTCATTTCATAAACAAGAGTATAATATATATACAAAATAAAATGAATTCATAACATACAATAAAATAAAACAAAATTACATAAGATAATAAGTATAATATAACAATAATACATAAATCATAAAGATATAAAAAATGTTAGAGATAAAAAATGACAATATAGTATTATTATATCATAATCGTATAAAAAATCAAATATTACATGAATTATCAATCGCTGGCGATGACGTCAATATTCTCAATCTTCATATCTCATGAATCATCATTCATCATCATTTGTTACACCTTATCCTAAATGCCCAACATTGATTCTTCCTAATTCTTCATGCAAGCAAATACCTCAACGATATCTAATTTGCAATCTTGATCTCCTATGTAAAATAATATTAACAACAACAAAAAACTTTGATATATACTACATACCAAATGGGTTAATAGATCACGAGATAGATTCATATAAATTTCATCATAGAAAAATATTTAAATTTTTATTATAATCAAAAGATAAGATGAGACAGTAATTGATATCTAAGTACCAAGACAGCTCATTCATATTTGACGGATCACTCTATCATTTGCCTCTAACTAACCAACTAAATAGAGAATTCATCATCTTCAAATATGATGTTCATATTCATACTCTCATTCATTTACCTCTATCACACACATGTGGTTCCTCCAAAGAATATAAAAAATAATATACCAAATAATCTCCCTTTTTAACACAATTTGTATTGCAAAAACCTATCTACCTTTGTCCCCACATCCTCTAGTCATCACCATATCTTCTTCCACCAACATTGTCGCCTTTGTGCTTGACTCCATTGGCATTGCTACCTCTGATGACTATGGTTTGCAAAAAAAAAAAAAATAATGTGCATCGTGTGCCTACACCACATGTCAACGACCATCACATTCACAGCACATCAATAGCCACCACCTCCACTACGCTCCCCATTACTATGTGCGCACCTAGGAATACTTCCTCTATTGCACACCTCTACATGTTAACACTGTGTATGCATGTACTATGTGCATAACAATATTGTGGAACCACTATACACACCCATTGCACATGCACACTGCCCCTATCATTATTCACTATGCAAATATAAGAAAAAAAATTATTGTCTAACATGCTTTAATATTATATAAAAACTAACCAAAATAAAAAAAATAATAATTAAAAAAGCACTATCTAAAAATCTATAAATTAACTCATTATATATAGAACAAAATGACTATTACAGTCCACATGCTAGTGCTCCCATCAAAGATTAAAAAAAATATATAAAAAATTTAAAATATTAATAGTAACAAATAACAAATATTCAAAAAGTACTTGATATTATAGTATCAAACTTTGGTCTTTGAGGCCTACTTGTATGTTTCTTATTCATGATTATCATGTTAATTTATTTTTTAAGAATTATTTTTTTAAGTAACTCAACACTAAATTTATTTTTACTTTCACTGTCATTTATTTATAAGATTGAGAAACTGAAAAAGATTTCATTTAAAATTAAACATGATAAATTAGATTTTTTTTTTCAACAATAAAATTACTTTCTAGATGTGTGAGTGTGTTGAACACTTGTACATTCTAAGCTTGGTCATTATCACTACCAAGTTCTAAATACTTAACCCTAATCTTACGGATATTTTAAACATAAAGGGAATGGCATTGGCATATCATTTAGGAAGACCCAAAATAGCTTCTTATCTAATATGTCAATCTATTTTATATAACAACGTATTCAATATAATATACTTAGACATATAAAGATCTTAAAGATATGCAACCAAAATATATTTTATGTATTTGATCACTTTTATTGATAACTATTCATGGTATACATAGACATATCTCATTTATGATAGATAATAATTTTTTAAATTTTTCATATATTTTATAAAATAATAAAAAATCAATTTAATACAAATATAAAAAAATTAAAAAAATAAAAATATATTCATTATATGCCAAGCCAATTCACCACATTATATGAATTATATAATTATATAATAAACTGTTTGAACTAGTACTCAATAAAATGAGGTTATTAAAAAAAATAAGTATTTGATTGTGATTGCTCAAACATGCCTACTTCAAAAGAGTGTTTCATAATATTTTTAAGAATATATAATTTTAACCACAATCTATATCATCAATTAAATACTCTTCAATTATTTCTCAACATATACCCTTACAAATTTTACAACCAAGATAAAAATTTATTTAGCTTAGCTCTCATAACTTTTAAACGTATTTTTTTTTATTCTCAATCATCAAGACAAAACAAAATAACATCAAGATAATTTTGTACTCAAAGAGAATACATATATTTTTAACCAAAAATTAATAATAATTTATTATGTATGAATGATGTCTTTTTTGATTAGGAATTATTTTTTTGATGAATCTTCAAAGAGAGTGAGCCCAAAATTACACGTGAATCCATTATGTTTTTTTCCTTACCAATAGTCATACCTGAACATCTAAGCATCTTATATTAAGTATGATATTACTCTCATAAAATTATCATATATACCAATAAATTATGATCATATAAAGTCTAAAGAATATGAGATTTATCAAAAAAGAAAATCTCTTTCAAGGCTAGATGACCAATAATCTAGAATCTTCTTCACCAGTACAGACTCATATTAAATCAGTAACTGAGGAATTTAACCACCCAAATACTTAGAATATATATTAGGAGAAGTTAACATACTCAACCTTCTCGTACAAAGGACAAGCTTACTATGTAGCACTCACTTTTTTTTTTGTTTTTTCATTACTTATCTTACAATACTAACATACCCAAATTTCTATATTAGATTTATATCATTCAAGATATCATCAAGTCATGATAAAAAAGATATATATCCTCCACTCTGGTTGGATATGAAAATTATTTTTTAGATACTTTATAAATTAAAAAAAAAAATAAAATTTATACAAATATTTAAAAATTAAAAAATAATAATGCTTTAAAAAATCAATCATAGCGATTTAGTACTTATTATATAAATCATAAAATTATACATCAAAAATCTTATACCATAGATTCTAACGAAATTATTTTGTTTCAATAAAAAATATATATCTAAACGAAATAACTCAAATACTCATACATCCTACATAGAGCTTATTTAACTTATCTCCTAGAACTTTTATATATACTTATTTTATCCTCAATGATTAATCTAATATTCAAGATATGAGATTAATTTATACACTTTTAATCATAGACTAACATGAATTTAGTGAGTTTAGTTGATGTCTTTTTAGACTAAAGCTAATCTTTTAACAAGCTAAAATAAAATATTAATCCAATAATTACACATGAATCTATTACCCTACCTTTCATTCTAATAGTCTTGTTTGGTCTACCAACTAATTGAGAATCTTACTAGCTGACTATATCTAAGCATGTTAGTATTGAACATGATATTGCTTTCATAAAATAATCATAACAAATTCAAATTATAGTTAGTTTAAAAAATGAAATTTCAAAAGAAGAAAAATCTTCTTCAAACCAAAATGACACAATAGATCATGAGTCTTCATCAACATAAACTCATTAAATAAGCAACTAAGAAATTTACCTAGCTTGAACTTACGTATATACTAGGAAAGATGAATATACCCAATCAAATGATCTTATGGCCAACCCTCCTAATCTTGATATTTTAATCTCTCTCTAAAAGACATCAACTTTACAAGTTTTGTAAAATACTCATACATTCAATTTTATAAGTTTTGTCGTACTCATACATTCAATTTTACAAGTTTTGTCATACTCATAATTTTTTTTCTTTTTTTCTTTTAAAACTTCTCTTAAATATACTGGCATACTAAATTTTTCTTCTAATTTATTATCTCATCAAAAATAACATCAAGTCATAATTAAAAAAAAATGTATGTGCTCTACTATAATAAGGCTTAGAAACTAGTATTATGACTTTTAGAAAAATAAATTATTTATTATAGGTAGATGTTCACTACTAAAACATATCAATATAAAAAAATCAATCACTTAAGAATGATACTTATAGCAAAGAAATTCAATCAAATATTTGGTGTGGGCTATTATGATATTTTTTTCTCTAATGTCATTTCTTTTATAGTATCTTATAATTAAAAGATATAATAGTTAAATATAAAAAATATATTTTTTGATGATAACCTTGAAGAAAAAGCAATATATATGAATCAGCCAACGAGATTTTGAGTAGCATAATCAAATATAATTTGTACATTACAAAAATTATTATATAACTTGAAATAGTTATAAATAACTTAATTTGTAAAATATTTATAAGAATTCTCATTTGAGTTACATATATATATTACAATTTTTGAATTTTTTTGAGACTAATTATAAAATAATTTTGTTAATTATTTATATAAACTATATGCTGATTATGAGAAAAGATGATTCAGAGATCACCAACTCAAACAAAAAACTTTGGTAAACTTAAGTACTTTATTAGTATATAAGTTATTTATTCTGTAATTAATATCATCTTTTCACATAGAAAATGTAAGATTTATATTCATACAGAGATTTAACCCCAGGGTTATATTTCATCATAGACTCAATATTAATATAAATACTAACTTCACTTAACTTTTAATATGATCCCTCTAATTAAATTTACAACTTATAAAAAAATATGAAAATTAATTATCTAGCTATGACTAGATTAAATATAACATATACAAATAATATAATTAATTATTTTTTAAATTTTTCTCAAAAAATTCATCTTGATGCAACTCTTCATATACTAAAATATATAAAGAAATCTCTAAAACTTTTAATCCCTATCGAGGATCATAAGCATTAGCAATCAATATTACATTTAAATTTGAGTTGAGTAAAGCATTTAATTAGCAAAGATCTACGACAAAATTTTATATTTTTTCTTAAAAATAATATTTCTTTTTATAAATAATAGAAAGATAATTATTTTAAAATTTAATATAATATCAAAATTTAGAGAGAAAAATAATTACTTGTAAAATATTTTTAAATATATCATCTACTCAAAAAGATTAAGTATATATTTTTTTTCTTACTTCTCTTTTATATGACAATCAAGTAACATGACATATAATCTCAAATTTAATTTTTAAAACAAATAAAATACATAAAAATAGATTGCTCCTTTCTTAGACAAAATATCTAGGATTAGATCATTGTTGTTGTATATATTTAGATAATAGAGTAGTCAACAAATATTTTCAAAAAAATTTTGAAAAGTCCTCAATTTCAAGGAAGCGCGGACACAGCTCCCTACAGTCGTGTCCACGTGTCCGACAACTGGACACGTGGACATGGTACATACACAGCACGGATACGTGTATGATACATCATGTGGCGTATCATTGATCAATCCATATCCGATAAGCCACGTGGCGTATCAGACGGTTGCGTCGGCTACCGTATCCATGCCGAGAGTGACCGACGACCGACAACATCCAGTGGCCAACGTCGCCGCATGGGCGACGTTGGCCACTTGACGCAGGCAATGGGCGCGATATGTGGGGAAATAGGGGGCGAGCGCAATTTGAGGGGGGAGGCAAGGGGCGAGCGCAATCTATGGGGGGAGGCAAGGGGCGGGCGCTATCTGTGGGGATGCAAGGCTGACATAAAATAAAATAAAATATTTTTATTTTATAAAATAAAAAAATATATATTTTTATATAATATAAGATATTTATAAAATATTATTTTATAAAATAAAATAATTATAAATATTATCTTATAAAATAAAATAAAATATTTTTATTTTATAAAATAAAAAATATATTTATTTATTTTATAAAATAAAATATTTTATTTTATTTTATTTTATTTTATTTTATTTCATTTTATAAAATACCTAAATTTATAAAAAAAAATAATTTTTATTTTTAATTTTATTTTTTTTATCGTGTCGTATTCTAGCCGTATTCGTATCCTAATTTTTTAAAATTTGTCGTGTCCCCGTATCATACCGTATCATATCCTCATGTCTGTGTCCGTATCCATGCTTCTTAGCTCAATTTAACTTTCTTTCTTCCAAACTTAATTATAAACTTATGCTAATAAAATTGATGGGAGATATAATTTTTAAATTTTTTATTATTATTGTATTCTTTTTCTTTTTAAGTTAATGAGACCACTCAATTTGTGGGATGTCTCAATATATTTTTTTCATTTTATAAGGACATACTTGTATAATATTATTTATAGTTACTATATTTATTTTTTTAATATTATTTTATAACTATATTTATTATCACTTAATTTTATATCCATAGTTACTAGTAATTATAAGTTGATTTATATTTTATATTTTTTATCAAATAATTAATATTGAACAAGTTTACATAATAATGTAATACTCCACGAACTAACAAAAAAATTATACCAAGTCACTAAGAAATCAAACTATGAAATTAGTAGAATAACTAAAAAAAAATATTTTAAATCAAAAACTATGAAATCAACTAAACTCAACTTAACTCACCTTGAACCAAGTCAAGGAAAAATGATACCAAAAAAGATGTTATAGTTTTACTTATAAATACTAAAACATATATATCAATCCTAATTACATCAAAGACATGAGAACTAATATCACAAATATTAGTTATTAATTATAAGTGAGTATTTGTTGTGAATACATGTTCAAATAAAAAAGAAAAATTACCTAAAAATGAAACTTATAGCAAAAAAATTCATTCATATTTTGGATGTGAACTACGAGAATATTTTCTCTTCAATGGATAATTATAGTATCTTATAATTAGAAAAAATACTAACTAGAAATTACGGTGACCTTGAGAAGGTAGAGCATCCACCTGAATTTTAAGTAGTACAATTAAATATAATTTATAAATAGTAGAAAGCTTATATAGTCTAAAGCAATCACTTCAGTGTTTAATTTATAAAATTTTTACAAATAATCATATTATTTAGGTTACACATGACATTTTTTTTTCTAATAACTATTGATGATAAGGTAATTTTAATAATTGCTTACATGAATGACATTCTAATTATAAAATATTAAGAATTAAAAAGTATTGCACTCAAGAAATTCCTTCATGTAATATTTTAAACAATGATCTTGAGAGTCACATATTTCTTTGATATAGAGATTACTTATTCTATAAAGAATATCATCTTATAGGAGAGAAAATGTATGCTTGATATTCTTATAGATATTAATATGTTAAATTATGTTCCAACAATTATTCTTATTAATTTAGATATTAATTTTTATTTTGATGCGACTTATCATTTTATTCTATTACTTATAGAAAATTATATAAAAAAATTATCTATCTGATTATAAAAAACTATATATGACATACACAATTAGTTTAATTATTTATTTATTAGATTCTTCTCAATAAGTTCATTTTAATATATCTCTTCACATACTGAGATTTATAAAAAAATTCATGAGTGAGAAACTCTACCAATGATCATAAGTACTTGCAGTGGTTGAATGTTAAAAATTAAAATTCAAGTTGAGCATCAAAATATACTGAGAGAAAATCTATAGACTATAAAAAAATAATATTTTTTAAGAAGAAAACTAATCACTTAAAAAAATAATTGAGATATAATTATTTTAAGAAAATATATAAAAATAAAATTCATAATAATTATAGTTATATATGAAATACTTTAGATATATTACCTATTAGAAAAGATCAAATTATTCATTTGATTTTCTCATTATTCTTTACAATAACAATCAAGTAGTATGACATATGACCTCAAGTTTTAAGTTTTAAGAACATATTAAATATATAGATATGAATTACTTTTTTCTTTAGAAGAATATCTAGGATAAAAGATTTACTATAATATATATTCAAACAACAGAATAACTAACAAACATCTTTATAAAAAACTTAAAAAGACCTCAACTTATTTTTTTTCTTTATACTTTGTGTTGTGAACTTATACACATCATTTTAAAAAAAATATTGCACTTTTTAAAATGTTTTATTATTAGTCTATTTGTTTTTTTTATGTTAAAGAGAATACAAAACTTATTAGCTGACCTACTCTATTTGCTCATTTTATTATGTCATGCTTGTATTATGTAATTTAATACATTTTTGTATTATTATTCAGTATTATTTTATAATAACAAAAATTATTATCGCTTAATTTTATATTCATAATTATGAGTTGATTCATATTTTACATTTTTTATGAAATAAACAATATCCAACAATAAATAGTACAAAAATTCAAGCACCAAAAATAAGAACACCCCAGGAGGACCATTTCAAATCAAAAACTATCAAATCAATCAAACTCAACTTGATTCAACTTATAAAACTAAAACTCACATGTCAACCCCAATTACATCAAAAATAAATTTTGATGATAATGATGATGCTCTCATATTAATATATTTGATATAATTATGATAAGTGATTCCAATTAAGTACTCTATGTATGAATGATATAATTTTTGGAATTAACTTATGTCTCCAAGAAAAGCCTTTGCAGAAGTGTGAAGGACATATTTTTGGTGATATATCTGCTAGAAATCATTTCTGTTTTTACCTTAAAAGCTAGTCAGGATATGCTAGAGAAGCCAATGAAGTAATTTGGATTGTGTAAGACTAACCCAATTGATTGATTTGGCATTAGAGACAGTGAAGCAATATCAATTATAATTTTCAGTTGGCCTCAGAAGTTGCTAACCTATTTATTGACCCAATGACAGAGGACCCAGAACACTCATCCACACAAGTAATGGAATGAGGCACCAAGTGTTCTATCAAATGTATCAGAAACAGTTGGGAAATCATTTATGCATATAACAATTAAACTACTACAGTAACTTGATGAACATGTGTTCTGGGTGACATTGATTGAAACACAGATGGAAACACTGGCAGGGTGGGGATGCATGAAGACACTCATTGGCATCTCACAATTCAAAATTAAAATAATGAAGGATAGGGCAAAAAAAAAGAAAAGAGTATATTTTTTATTAAGTCTGATGTACAGAATACTAACCAGTACTTAATCAAGCCATCCCAGCCACAAGTTGCAACCTTACTTTGCTCCAGTGGATGCCACTCACACCCAATGCACACTCCTTGATGACATTTAAGAGTTCTGAATACTTTCCGAGTTTTCCAGTCCCAAAACCAGCACCTACCTTCACCATCTCCAGACATGACAAAGCGCCCATCTGGTGAAAAATTGACTTGGCAGGCATACCCTGCAACAATATGATTCACAAATTTCTTCTCCTTCTTCAACTGAAATCTTTCCCTGGCACTGTACACGACAATCTGATTGTCTAAACTCTGAGCTGCAAGCCATTTCTTATTTGGGTGAAGAGCAATTGAAGGCATCGAATGCATGTGAGGCTCACTAATATACTTTATAACAACAGGAATTCCAAATTCCCATATGCGAAGTGATTTATCATCACTTGAAGTGACAAATCTCCTGTTATTATCCACAAACGTAATAGTATTGACCGCTCCCAAATGCTGATCATACTCTTGAGTGATCTGTCCCGTATTAATATCCCACTGCACAATCTTCTTATCACTCATCCCAGCCAACAATATACTCTGCTTATCATCATCCGGATTAAGCTTCACTACGTAAGGAGTCTTCCCAGTGGAAAAGGTGGAGAGAACCTGCCCAGTTTCTGTATTCCAGTACTTAATATTCTTATCAAGTCCAGCAGATAGAAACTTGGCTCCATCATTACTAAATGAAATATCACGAACACCCTTTGAATGACCCATGTACGTTCGCATACACTTGCCTGAGTTGAAGACATCCCATATCTTAACTTTAGAATCCAACCCAGCAGAAAGGATCAAATGCCCGAATTTAGGGAAAAATCTTATTGCATTAACCCCTCTGGTATGCCCAGTCCACGTGTGAAACAGCCTCTTTGGTATATAACAATGATCGTTATTGGATTTAGCATCCTTGGGTGGAGCAATCCATGATCTCCCTTGATAATCCCTCTCTTCCTTGCCATGAAAAGTACTCTTATCACTGAGGACCTCTCCCTTTTCACCAAACCTTCCCCCTTTCTCCTTCTTTATCGCATACTCTTCTGCATACTTCTTCTGCTCTTCTGTCAGCTCTAACTGTACGCCTGGTGTTTTCCCTGCCCAAGGGCTCTTCCTATTCTTCATCAGCCATTCATCCATCGCTGGATTATCAACCTTCTCCTTGTCCCCATCAGATCCAATAGCCTCATCCTCCATTTCCTTCCTCATCTCTATCTTCTGCCTCTTTTGTTCCCTTTTTGTGACATTATAAACTGACCCTCTATTGTTTTTTTCCAGAGCATCCAAATCCCCCACATAACAATACCCCACAGCCACGGATGGATCCGCTGCATACCCATACTTGTAAAAAGTATTGTACTGCTCATCAAATAGAAATGAATCTATCGCCGCATCCTCCACGAATCCCATCTTGTGATTACGCATTCCCTGAGCAATTCCATCCTTCGCGTATGGGTGTGGGGGACCGCAGATTGGAGCCCACAACTGTTCGTACGTTGGGTTGGAGGTGACCACGCGCTGAACTGGGTTAACTGGTTTGCATTGGACTTGGTATGCCTGCGCAATGGTTATAGCGAGCATCGTATCGTCCACCTTAGGAGCCGTAGATTTCCCCGGGAGGAGGCGAGGCGGTGATGAATCTGGAGAAGAAGGAATGCCATCATTTTCAAGTTCGCACTCGAATGCCTCTTTTGCGTCTCCATAGGATTGAATCAGATCCATTTTTGTTTGAGAAAT
The DNA here is from genome assembly GCA_029783825.1 of Sapria himalayana. Classification (NCBI taxonomy): domain Eukaryota; kingdom Viridiplantae; phylum Streptophyta; class Magnoliopsida; order Malpighiales; family Rafflesiaceae; genus Sapria; species Sapria himalayana. The sequence goes on from JAREIK010000435.1 coordinate 916,888, forward strand.
TAGATTGCCTAGGTTAATCTCTCATGAATAATATTGGGGCAGACGTAGACTCCGACAATAGTCTTCCCTTCCGTTGATTAAGATTTATCAATAATAAGCCCAACTACAAATTCAATTTTAATTTTATTAACAATGCATGATCCCGACGGCCCGACACTTGCCAATTTTTTGCGAGAGCCAATTTTTTGCGAGAGCCAATTTTTTGCGAGAGCCAATTTTTTGCGAGAGCCAATTTTTTGACCAACACCAACATAAAAGTAAAACTATATTATAATTAGAAGAACAAGATGCATGTGATGGGTCAACCAGACCAGCCCAGACCCAACTCATAAAAAACAGATTCGGGTTAAAATTTTATAACCAGAATTTTTTCCAAAGTATTATCATCAAATTAACACAATTCAGTCAAATAAATATTTATAAATTATTAATTTGTTTTATTTTATATTATTTGGTTAATAAATTAATTTTTTAATTTGTAATAATTTATTTTTAAAATTTTTTGTTACAAATGACAAGACCCAGCACAACCTACCCAACTCAAACCTAATCAAATTTTGCTTCCTTAAAGAGCTCTTGATGCGTGCATGAGCGAGTGATTCCAAGTTAAAATTTAAAAATTCAGGAATTGGATGATTTCGAAGTAAATAGGCGTAACTACATCAATACAAGTTGGATTGACACGATTCAAAAAGCCATAGATTAAGGACTCGTAGATCTACAACTTTCGTATTAACAGTATCCCCAAATAAGCTATGTGAAGTGTGTGATTCTCGGAGGAATCAGACGAGGCACTATAGTTGTCGGATGTTTGTAATCGGGATAAATATAGTTCACCACCTAAGTTTAAAGGAAATTCTACCTACCAATGATAAAGAACTATTTGATTCACCACCAATGATGTTGGATAAAGAATCAAGATAATTTTCAACTCACAAAAAGGAATTTTCATTCATTCAAAAATAATCACCCTTACAAATGAGAAGTTCTCCTAATATAGCGATTAAACTCATAATAAAAAATTTAAAAAAAAATAAAATAAAAATAAAAAAAATAAAAAAATGGGAAATATGAGTCTTCTCTTCAGCCTTCGAAATTCTTCCACCAATGATAAACAGCAAATATCTACTTCCAAAGACAACAACGAGTTAGGATCACCTTTCCTTGACCCATCGCAGCAAATTATAACGGAAGTTAGTCTTGACATGAATAAGTACCGATAGTGGATGTTTTGCCGAAGGAATCTGCTTAGGACTTAAGGATTGATTAGTAGTCTCGAGTGATCCTGCATCATTCTTCCCCGGGTTGCTTGAGATTTATCCTCAAATCTGGTAAGTCTTCATCATCCAAGTAAGGAGAAAGATCACCAACATTAAAAGTTGTTGAAACTCCATATTCTCCAGGAAGACTAATCTTGTATGCATTTTTGCCAATTCTCTCGAGAACTTCAAATGGACCGGCAGTTCTAGGCGTAAGCTTGTTCTTCCACTGAGAAGGAAATCTTTCATTCATTAAGTGTAACCACACAAGATCACCTGGCTAGAAATGAGCTTTCCTTCGATGTTATTAGCTTTCTTCTTATAAAACTCATTAGCCTTCTCAATCTTGCTTCAAATCTGCTCATGGAGTTATTTCATTGATTCAGCCTTCTCTTTGCCATCAAAGTTCACTTATGATTAGATGGAATGGGAATTAAATCAATCAGTGTGAGCGGATTGATTCCATACATAGCTTTGAAAGGTGATCGATTATACGCGAATTCAGCATGTGCAAGCTTCAAATCACAATCTTTTAGAGATTTACTAACCATTCCTCAAAGCAACGTAGTGAGAGTGCGATTGGTTACCTCCATTTGGCCATCGGTTTAAGGATGACAAGTGGTACTGAATAGAATTCTAATCCCAAGCATTCTCCATAAGGTCTTCCAGAAATAACTTAAAAACTTAGAATCACGATCAGATACAATGGTCTTCAGTACTCAATGAAGGCGAATGATCTCCTTGAAATAAAGATCGGCCACATGAGATGCATCATTCGTCTTGTGACATGGAATAAAATGAGTCATTTTAGAAAATCGATCAACGACCACCATAATGGCATCTTTTCCCCTCTGAGTTCTTGGAAGAGCCACAATAAAATCCATGCTCACGTCTTCCCAAGGAAAGTATATAGTCCTTGATGGAAATGACTCTTTGCTCTTTGACAAGTTGCACACCTCAAGATGATAGCATATACGTCTCCACTCATCTTTGGCCAATAAAAGTGCTCTTGAAGGATTTCAATAGTTTTGTTCACACCGAAGTGACCAGCCAAACCTCTACTATGTGCTTCTCGAATTAACAATTCTCTAAATGAACTCTTCGGCACACATAATTGATTTCCCTTGAAAAGAAAACCATTTTGGATAGAATATGTACCTTGAATTTCATGTTTGCAACTATAGATAATAGTAGAGAACTCTGGGTCTTCAGAATATAGTTCTTTCATGAATTAAAAACTAAGAATTCTAGAATCAAGAACAATAAGCATAGAGTATCTTCTTGATAAAGCATCCACAACAACATTAGTATGAACAGGTCTATACTTTGAAATGAAAGAAAAGGATTTAAGAAATTCTACTCATTTGGCATGCCTTGAGTTGAGCTTGCGTTGGCCACTAATAAACTTCAAAGCCTCATGATCAGAATGAAGTACAAACTGTTTAGGCCTCAAATAATGACTCCAATGATCAAGTGCTCTCACAATGGCGTAGAACTCTTTATCATAAGTTGAGTTGTTCTTCTTTGAATTAGTTATCTTTTCACTGAAATATGCCAATGGCCGTTGTTCTTGAACTAGAACAACTCCAATGCCAACTCAACTTGCATCACATTCAACTTCAAATACTTTATCAAAAGTAGGAAGGGCAAGAATGGGGGACTCACATAGCTTTTGTTTGATGAGTTCAAAAGCATCATGAGCAGCTCTTGTCCATTCAAAAAAAACCCTTCTTCATGCATTCAATGATAGGCGGCATGATTGTACTGAAATTCTTCACAAAACGATGATAGAAAGAAGCTAGGCCATGAAAACTCCTTACAACGGTGATGGATTTCAGAACCGGCTAGATTTTCATTGCATTCAGCTTCAATTGATCAAACGAAATTCCATCTTTTGAAACCATATATCCAAGGAATATAAGCTGGAAGAGAAGAACTCACACTTCTCCATTTTGGCATAAAGCTTTTGTTCTCTCAAGGCTTTAAAGACCTGCTTCAAATGATAAATCTGCTCCTCCTTACTTCGGCTATAAACAAGGATATCGTTGAAATATACAAAAAAAATCGATCAATAAAGGAACGAAAAACCTCGTTCATAAGCCTCATAAAAGTACTTGGAGCATTAGAAAGTCCGAATAGCATAACCACTCATTCATATAAACCTACCTTAGTCTTAAAGGTTGTTTTCCACTCATCTCCTTCCCGCATTCGGATCTGGTGATAGCCACTTCGCAAATCTATCTTTGAAAATATAGTAGAACCATATAATTCATCAAGCATATCTTCACGTCTAGGTATAAGATACCTATACTTAATAGTAATGTTGTTGATGGCTTGGCTATCAACACACATTCTGAATGTTTCATCTTTCTTTGGTACGAGTAGAGCCTAAACAGAACATGAACTCATACTTTCTCGAACATATCCCTTGTCGATAAGTTCATTGACTTGTCTTGGCAACTCCTTTGTTTCCTCCAGGTTGCATTTATATGTTACTTTGTTTGGTAGAGAGGCACCAGGCAGTAAGTCAATTTGGTGCTCAATACCACTCATGGGAGGTAATCCATATGAAAATTCTTCGGGGAACACATATGCAAATTCTTTTAACAAGGAATGCATTTTTGGATGTATATGTATTTTTTTATCACTCCTTTTCCATACCATAAGCAAAGCAAATACATGTATTTGTTTGGTAATGGCTCTCTCAACCTGTGTTTCACTCAAGAAATGATTTTCCTTACTAGTGTTTTCCTCCCCAGGTTGATTTCGATGTATCATGCTTTGTCTCAGAGATTCAAGAGTAATGCATTTTCATTCCTTGTGAAAAGAGTATGTGTTTTTATGCCCATCATGTACAGCCTTTCTATCATATTGCCAAGGTCTTCCTAAGAACAAGTGACAAGCAACCATGGGAATAACATCGCACAAAACTTTATCTCGATAATTCTTCCCAATGGAAAATGATATAAATGCTCGTTTGGTTACCTTCACGTCATTTCCTTTGCTAAGCCACTGAAGCTTGTAAGGTAGAGAATGTTTCGATGTTGGTAGCTTCAATTTTTCAATCATAGTTGCCGAGGCGACATTGGTGCAGCTTCCTCCATAGATAATCATCGTGCACACCTTCCCATTAATAGTACAACGGGTGTGGAAGATGTTCTCCCTTTGCTCTTTCTCTTCATGAGATATCTCAACATGTAATGCTCTTCGTATCACCAACAATTCACCATCATCAGCCTTTTCAATGATATTCTCGGATTCTTCAGCTTCGGAATCATTTGGGTCATGTTCTTCGCTGGCCTCTTGAAGTTCCAAATCGATCTTCTCAATTAGCTTGTAAATGCCCATAGTCATGGCACTTAAAATACTTCCTTATGTCACCATTAACTTTCTTAATGGTCTCTTTGACGGGTTCCACCAACTTCTCTTTACCTTTAGCTTTCGACAAAACACTTTCATATTTGCTTGAGGAAGCATCCCTAAAATTGGATGTCCCCTTCGAGGAGGTTTTGGAAGAAAACTTCTTGCTTCTCTTTAGTTGTTTCTCAACTTTCATTGCAAGTTTGCAAATATCTTCAAAGGTCCAATAAGACTGAAGTTCAACCAAATCAGCATTTTCCCTATTCATGCCACCAAAGAATCGAGCTATGGTTTGCTCGGGAACTTCTGGAACTTCACATCTCATTATGAGTTGTTCAAACTCACTGATATATTCTTCAATACTCATCCCTTGTTGTCTCAGGGATTTCAACTTGAGAAACAAATCTTGCTTGTAGGTATCAGGCAAGAACCTCTTTTTTATGAGTTTCTTGAGTTAATTCTAAGAGTTGATTTGGCTTTTTCCCTCTCTAGCCCACTAATGCTTTAAATTCTCTCACCATAGAGAAGCATATTTAGTGAGTTTTAGAAAAGCGGTTTTGCACCTCTTCTCATCCGAGTAGGACTTGAAGTCAAAAACTCGTTCAATGGCATGGAGCTAATCGACAAAGTTGTCAGGATTGAGACTTCCCTCGAATTCAGGTATATCTATTTTAATTTCACGGTCATTCTCAAGGTGTCTTATTCTTCTTTGAACTCGGTGCTCAGAGGCACTAGAGTTGCCTCTAGTGAAATCAGAATCATCATTGGAATTGTGATGCGAATTTGAATCATCATTGGAATTGTGATACGAATTTGAATCATCATGGTGTCGCTGAACATAGAGATGCCTTACTGGTTGCTCTTGTCTCACGGGGTTTTCTAGAAGATTGAGAATTCATTTCATCTGCCTTTGGAGATTCTCTATAGTACGATCTCACCTTAGGTTTTGCACTTACTCAAATGTCAAGCCTTTTGGAACTTGTCCATCATCCATGATATGTAGAAAATAACAACACAAAGGAATCACTCAATATAATTTCAACCTCGAGCTCTGATACCAACTTGATGCATGCGTGGGCAGTGATTCCGAGCAAAAAATTAAAAAATTCCAGGATTGCATGATTTCAAAGTAAATGAGCATATCTACCTCAATACAGGCTGGATCGACCCGATTTAAAAAGCCACAGATCAATGATTCGTAGTGGAGTGTGTGATTCTGGGAGGAATTGGATGAGGCACTATTTTGTGGGGATGTTTGTAATTATGGATAAATGCAATTCACCACCTAGGTTTAAAGGATACTCTACCTACCAAGGATAAAGAACTATTTGATTCACCACCAAGAATGTTGGATAAAGAATCAAGATAATAATTCAACTCACAAGAGGAACTTTCTTTCATTCAAAAAAAACCTCATTACAAATGATAATGTCTCTGTATATAGAGATTAGACTCAGAATAAAAAAATAAATAAAAATAAATAAAAAAAATGGGAAATAGGATCTTCTTATCAGTCTTCAAAATTTGTCCACCAATGATAACCAGCAAATATCTACTTCCAAAGACAGCAACAAATTGAGATAATCTTTCCTTAACCCATCGCTGCAAATTGTAACTGAAGTTAGTCTTGACATGAATAAGTATGAATAGTGGATGTTTTGCCAAAGGAATCTACTCAGGACTTAGGGATTGATTAGTAGTCTCGTATGCTCTCGCATCTCTTATTGAGATGAGAAGAGTGAGTGTGGTGCAAGAAGAGTAGGTAAGATAATACAAAATGAAATTTGAAGATGGTAACTTGAGCATGCTTAATGAATGTACTATATCAAAATTTATTGTGGCTAAAATCAATATATTTGATAGTGAGGAGGAGGTAAAAGAATTCAAAGAATAAATGATATTTCTTAATATCATAGCAAAAATAAAGGAGAAGATTGATCATTTTGTATCATGGATCTTTGTGAAAAATATCATTGAGCTAATTCTCTATATTCTATCATTGACTAACACTAAAAATACACGGAGAAAGGAAGTAGGGAATTACACAAAGAAAGTAACATGGACTATATATATTATATATGGAGGTAATGATTCAATGAAGGTTTAATTATGGATGATAAACATATCACTGCTTGGGAGAAAACCAAAGAACTTTTTTTTTGTTGTGTGGTGAAATAAGTGTTCTCTTATAATTTTATTGTATACTCATCACACTGATTGTTTGGTGACTTTTTGATACTAATGCATGATAAAAATATCTCACATCAATAGGTTATAAATTCAAACCTAGCTATGATTTTGAGCAGATCATGAAAAATAAGTCATGGCCATCAATCAATGCCATGACTTTTCAAAAGAAAAAAAAAGAGGCTCACATCTATTGGTGCAAAAATTTTGGGTTAAAAAAGTCACAAATTTGTATTTATTTAGTTCTTTTGAAAAAAAGTTTATGCTACACATCTTCTCTCTCTGACTCTTTTGATACTTCTAACTAAACCCTAACTAAACCCTAATCATGTGAAAATCCAAGCTACCATGGAAAAGAGATCGATTTCAAAGTTGCGGGGGAAGAGAAACATTATAGAGATGAGCCACAAGCCTAAAGGCAAATGTTATAAGTCAAGCATTGTAGCGATTTCACCAAAAGACATGGTGCTTATGCTGAGTTTTTATATGGAGACAAGGATATAATGGATGACATCCATTCTTGACAAGAAGAAAGAGAGGACTCTATTTTGCATGCATAGAGAAGGGGTGAATGCTTTGATTATGAGAAAATTTTATGCTAAATTAGAGGATATCCAAGAAACAAAATATATGTAAGAGGATATTAGGTGTGTTTTGATAGAGAAATTATCAATCAATTACTCGAATTACAAGGAGCTAAAGATGACATAACTTTAAATTTCCATAAAAATACAACCCTACTACAAAATGATGATGAAGATATTGATGGATCGAAAAGAATAATAGAAAAAGATTTTAAAAAGTACATATGAATATTTGATGCATGGAGAACTCATGAAAATAAATAAAATATGGTTACATTTTTTTATATTCATTGTGGCATTGGATACTCTATATCTCAACAATCACACAAGATGGTGAATTTTCTACCTAGTTAATTTATCCTTCATTTATTATATTGTTATGTGAAGATGAGGGAGTCTTGGAAGATGAGGATTATGATCAAAGGTGTTTGAGGATATCCTTCTTGATATTTTCTGGCATTAAAAAGGGCTTGAAAGAAATATAATAGGAATGAAACTAATTCTCAAAGGAGAAGAATTAATATATATTGGGTAACAAGTATCATCCTTTCCCAAAGATGACATTAAAATTATGGAAAGAAGTGGTGAAAGATGAGAAGTAGAAACCCATTGTGAGAATTCTTTTGGATGAACACAGAGGTACCATGGGTGATATTTTTCATATTTGGAAAACATATAATTGGAGTTAGACATAGGTAGGAACACTTTATAATGAAAGTATAATTTTTCCGTAAAACATTAGTAGTTGAAGTGAACAAATGAGATGCAATTTGGGAGATACACCTCCAAAAGAAGTGCTATTTTTTATCATGACCTAAGAAAAGTTGAAGAAAAAATTTATAAGTACTTGGAAGACTAGATGAGATAAGTTAAGACTAGGGTGATAAGAAGTTCTAAATCACTTGGAAGTCTTTGAGTTCTTCGCAATTGAATGGAAGAAAATGATGGTGAGTAGAGATGAGTGACTTGGAAGTGACATGCACCATTATAAGAAATGGTGGATTGAGAAAATAGAAAAAATAGTGAGAACTAGAAACATTTGTACTATGCAATGTGATCTTTTTAAAGCTCACTAAATACCATAGGAAAAACAAGATATGTTGCTCAACATTGTTGCAAAGATGTTGGATTGGATAGAAACCAACATGGGAGATTCAGATAGGCCATCAATTTAGATGCCATCAAATGAATGTGAAAACTCTTTTTCACTAATCCTATTTTTTTTGTGTGAAAACTCTAACCCCATAAAATGTACTAATCCTTATTTTTTTTTTGTCAAAACTCTTATTTTTCTTTTCCACAACTGATGAAACTTTCAATGACACATTTTCAAAAAAAAAAAATGGAAGCTACAAAAAGGATTAAATTCTTATTTTGAAGTTTAGGAAAATTGGAGACGAAGCTAAAATGAGCCACAAGACTAAAGGGATTGACAGAAACAAGCTACTACCAAAACTTCCTTCCAAGTCATGGTACCCAAGCTTCAAGGGAAAAATGATAGATGCCATCTATCATAGCAAAGAAGAGTTTTATAAAATAATAGAAATTTGGAGAATTCATCCACCCTTTTCAGCCAATGATAAGGAGGAACAATTGAGTTAAATTTTTCACCCACATAGAGAAGAGGGATATGATTATTGTGAGAAAGTTTTACTCCAATGTTGAAGGCATGCAAGACAAGAGGTACTATGTATGAAAAATTTGAGTATATTTTTATAGACTTCATAAATGAGGTGTTTGGAATGCAAAGGATTGTGGATGGTATGACCTTCAAAATCCTAAAGATGAAACCAAACTACTAGTTTATCACCAAGATGTTGACAAATAGTAAGGATAGTCAGAGTTTTATCAAGGAATTATGGATAATCAATGATGAGGAATTATGTACTTTTATGCTATATTTTGTAGTCAACACTTCACATCTTTACCATCATGCAAGATATGACAATCTTGCTTTATGATCTAATGAAAGGTTATAAGATCCATGTGAATAAAATATTAGAGAAGTCAATTCTCAACTTCAAAATAGGAGAACTCTCATGCCACATAATTCTCCCTACTTGATTATGATGTTATACTAAGCTGAAGGAGACAACTTTTGAAATTATAGATGAATGGTGCCCATTAATATCTCCTATGACATTGGTGGGTGTGAAGAGGGGTTTAAAAAGATAAGATTAAGTTGGTCATGAAGGGGTAGAATTAATTGATGTGGGATAAAAAGTATCAGCTTTTCCAAAGACAACATAGAAGCAATGAAAAGAATCAAGGAGAAGTTTGATGAAGAATTGCCGCTCATATATGAGTTTTTTATGGGTAGAATACGAGACTTGAAAGAAGTCCTTACCCTATTGAAGAATATAAATTTGAAAACCAATGATATGAAGATTTGTTTGAAGGAAAAGCTAATGTCAATGCATTGTTCCTTGGCTATTGAATTGGAAAAAATAGATAATAAGTGGGAAGAATACATTAAGAGAAAGGAAGAGGAAGATAAATTGAAAGTAGAGCAATATGATGCATTGTCGGAAATGTATCTCAATGAAAAGTGCTTATTTGTGTCTATCCAAGAGAAGTTTGAAAATCGAGTTATAAAGTTCCTAGAAGATGCAATGAAAAGAGTAGAAGAAGTGATGAAAAGAGTAGAGATCAGAGTGATAGAATGCACTCAAGTGTTTTGGCAGCCCTATGAGTCCATTGCAAATCAATTGCAAATGATGATAAATGGAATAGATGCTAAGATAGATGGTAACATGACATATAGAGAGAAATATTGGATAAAAGACTTGGAGAAGTGAAATGAGAAACAAAAACTTAAGTTATTTGAACTAGACTATTTTGAGGATTTACTCAACTTAATCAGAAAAAGATAAGATGCACTATGCAATATGATCTCAAAGATAATGTATAAGGAAACGCGCAATAAGGAAGATACAAAGATACATTCCACATCAGTGCCTAGATTTGAGCCCTCCAAAGCACAATTCCCAATGTAAGATTTGGATATGAAGGGTCATCACACCATCCACTTTTTCCACCTCATTGATATAGTGTTTGATTTTTTTTTGTATTATTGTATTCTTCTTTCTTCTTCCTATTCTATAAGATATTCATAGAAAACAGAAGGCTCTTTACATGAGGATGTGTAATATTTTTAGTATGTAAGTTTATTTAGTACTCAATGTACTGACTTTATTTGATTATTTCATAATATTTTTATGGTGTTTATATTGCATTTGATAGTAAAATGATAGGATTTCACTTTATTTCAATTTTTATGGAATTGAATGAATAATATTGATTATTCATCCATTTATAGTGAACTTGGTGAATATAACTTCGTTATGATACCCAAATTCTAGGTTTAGCCAAGGTCTCAAAAACATATTAGGAAAATGTCTCTTATTACTTATCAAACATAAATATATAAGTGTATAGATCATACTAATAGTAAAGTGGACTTTTATCCATATATCAATCTCATAGTGATTATGTATGTAGTTAAATCAATCAATAGTGAGTCAACTACTACTCTAGCTGGGAGGATAAAATTAGGTTCTTGATAAGACTCTTATATTCTAGGGTGGCACATTTTATTACATATAATGGGCTATCTAAATTGCTTGATAATTATTATGCTTTATTAAAGAATATATATTGGATAATTGTGAAAATTTTGTATTGCCCTATTAGGATACAAGGTAGTTGTCACCTATTGGATCCTTCCCAATAATAGTCCCCTCATAGCTATCTCTATGGTACTTTAACATTGAAATGATAAATCATCCCTACTTGAGGGTCATTCATAAGTCAATATCTTTTAAGTAACTCATCAACTATCATTGATAGTTGCTTCATATATGCATTCTTATGCTGACTTTATGTGTCATAAAGACATGAACAAATACAATATTAAAAGTATTACATGTTCAAATTTGTAAGTATCATAATTATGATAACTAACATGTCTTTCATAAAATATCACCCGTATGAGTCATATGACAAGAATTAACTTGTAGGACAATCACTATGTTATTAGTCACTTCTATTCATGTGCATTATGAATTTTCTATCACTAACCTCCATGGTGACTTGTGACACTCACACTAAATATAAAATCCTTAGTAAAATATTATTTCCAAATTGATTGAGAGTTAGTTCATCTAAGATATGCATAATGGATTAACTTATAATAAAAGTATAAGTTTTTTCAGCTTCGTAAATATTATACTCACATAATTAAACTTAACTCAATATTGGATTCTGACATATATGTTTATCTCATTTGTCACTATCGAAAAGATTGTCATTTCTTTCCTACTATTATGCACAAGTGTGCTTCATGGCTTACCTATTACAAATCACTATGATAACATACACAAACTTACCAATATTAAAATTTTAATTTTATTTCTTAATAAACACCAAATTCATCAATAACCAAACCATAACACAAACCAAAAAAAAATCCATAAATTATATATCCATCACAAAATAAAATATACCAACCATAGACTTCAATGTTGTCTAATATTGGAAAGAAATTCATATAAAATAATTCAAATTATATCTCTTAGAATTTTGGATTCTCAATGATAGCCCTCGAGAGTATTTATGAATTAAAACCCTAAACCCATAATTCTCATTCATGTACATTTGATCTACCCCTAGGTGAGGGTCAAAATTTGAACTCCCCCCATATGGTTTATGCCTATTCCTTGTATTCCCTCTTTGCTCATAGATCTTTCCTAGGGTTTGGTAATTTTTTTCTCCAAAACCCTAGCCTTTTTTACTTCTCTCTTTTGTTCCCTAGCTTTTCATCATCTCTTTCTTGTTTTTTCTCTAAGTTTAATATTTATACTCGAATGGATGCGTTCCCTTTTAAGTAGGAAGTCACAGTATTATGGAATAGTTGTTCGGTATTCATTTTACTGAATATTTTTCTGTATTTTGGTAGTTTATAATAAAGTGTATACATAGAAATAAGGCTAATATATTGATTTCATGATTTTTGATATTTTAAAGAGCTTTAATGAATAATCATGAAATCAATTAGTTTTTAGAGATATTTATCAAAGGAGGTAGATTAGTAAGTATTGTACAGTTTTAGTATCTATCCTTGGTTAAAACTCTACTTAAATAGTCATTAGAAATTTTTGTATTCCATGACTTTACTAACTCATCAGCATAGATTTTTCACTATGTAATATATTCTCAATGACTATGATATTATTATAGAGTCAGGGTCATACTTATCTCAAAAATTCTAAACTACAATGATATTAATTCTGTCACAATAACCAAGTACCCCACGGGTGTTTAAGTTCGTGGGTAATTTTATTGTGTCATGATTTTATCTTTATATGGCTTAGTAGTCTCAAGTTATAGCCTTGATAGTTTTACAAAGATAACTTTTTAGCAACAAAAAAATTATAAAGCAACAAGTACTCATGCTAAGTCATGATAATTATTCAAAACCATTACTATTGGGATACTAAATATAATAAAAGATATTACTCAAGTACAACCATTCTCAATATCACAACTCTTGTCCTCAAAAAAGGCATAGAAGTAATTTGTGCGTGCAAGATAAGTGTTAATGTCACAACATCCTGATAGGTCATGACAATAAGTTATATGAGAGAAGAAAAGGCTAATGCTATAACAACTCAAAATGCCACAAACATAAGAGATACGAAGGGTTACTTTTGTGTTGGGGCTAGTTTCAAATTCAATGGCCACAACCAATACAAGAAAGACTATTTTCCAATGCTGTAGCCTCCACTCAACACCGTGGATATATAATATTATGAGAAGCCATCTCTACTCCATGAACACTTCACACGATAATGACTCTTTATGGACTTCAAATAGATGGAGGCATGAAGCTACAATTATTTCATAGCACTAAGACTTTGTGTTACAAAAAGATCAAGATGTTGAATAGAATCATGAGTATTTTATAGAGTCCACGACTATAATCTAAAGAGTTTAAGACAAAAGTTGTGATTTTTTTTGAATGTCACAACTTTCTACTTTATAATAATGCAAGGTGAATTTTATAGAGCCCAAGTAAACAAATGGAAGATAAAAAATTTTCATAAAAACTTACATTTCTTTTCCATCTCTCTCATACAATAAGCAAATTAATGGAAACTATAAATATTAGGAGTGAATTTTTCAACCCTTAAAAGTTCCACAAGTAAGCAAAGGAGACACACGACTTATGCTAATTCCTAGAGTTGGGGGACATGACTCTCAAACTCCTCTTTTCTAGAGATTGATTTGAGAATTTATACCATAGTGTGATCTAGGATTTATACAATTTGAATTATGTGATATAATTAGTTTTGATTATGAACCTATTAAGATTTTTCTTTATTTTATGTATGGATATAATGGATGATGAGTAAATAGAATTTTAAATAGGGTTTTGACTATTAGTGGATTTATGTGAGATTATCATGATGAATAGTAACTTGTTAATTTTAAGGCTCACTTATGTATATGATAGGAAGAATGTGACATCCCTTCTAATTAAGATGCATGAGATAAATTAATATATTAAAAATGTTCCCCAAAATTTCGGTATGTTAATCATCATGAGTATGACACTTATAAAGTTGAAAGTACAAATTCTTTTACATGTCAACCATTATATACATCTTAAAGGGACTGGTTCTCAACTAGGATAAATAATATATATAACATTCTTCCATGGAGATCATCTTAAGTGTGTAAGTTACATCATTAATGAGATGGATAGTAGCGAGTAATCCTCATGATATGTGAGAGTATGTTATGACTCGCAAGGTGGTGACAACACTTGTAAGCTACTTTTACTCAATTAGTTTTCACCAATGAAATGCAAGAGAAACATATTTAATTATGCAATTACATCATTATGATGCCAAAAGTATAAAAACTGACAAATCATGACAATCATTGATCTTTGTGATAATAGAGACTAGAGAATAAGAGTATGCATACCAAATAACTATCAAGGTAGTTGATAAAGTTGCCTAAAAGATATGAGATTTTGAATAACTCTCATGTAGTGATAAATTATTATCTTAGAGGTGATGTACCAAGGGTACAACTATGAAGAGACTACCATTGGAAGGAGCTCAATCGTGACAACCACCTTATTTGTTATTAGGGCAAGAAGACATTGCATAATACCAAAATATTTATTCTATAAAAAAACATAATATATGTTGAGCGACTTAATAGTATCACATAGATCACCTAAGATTATTTAATAATATGAGTTTCCATTTTATAAAAATGGGCTACCTTATTATTGAATAACAAAACTACTAATATAGACATAATGAGATTGATATTTAGATTAAAGTTATTATACTACTTGTACTACCCATGCATTTGTGGATCTCAATTGGTGAGAGATTCTAGTCAATAAGCTTTTGGTATGTTTTCTAATCAATTAAACTAAGTGTGGTTACAAAGTTACAATAAGTTTTTGGTAGCACTACTGAGGATTATTTAGTTTTGTTAGTCAATGTGAACCAACATGATTATTCTTTTAAATATATAATTCATTTTTTGTAATTTAGATAGTATTATGTTTAATAATTCATTTGGTTAGTCAAACATGTGTCAAAGCAAGCCAACCACCTTATATGGTGGTATATAGTTTTGTTTGTTTTCTTGTATTCTCTTTCCTTTTACTTTTTTTAACAATATTTGATGAGCTGAAGTTATGTGATTAAGCTAAACCCTCTAAACCTTGAAATTTAAAACTAGAAAAACTCTTACCAAACAAAGAGATGAAAAGAATATTATGGAGGACACTAAAATTAACAGAGAGATCAAATAAGATAATATGAAAACTATTCGATAGCCCATCTACTATGATACTTTACGGCATTTTTGGAAGCCCATAGTGATGGATAGTTATTTTGGGATTCATTTGTAACTAGTTGAAGTCAATTATTTTTAGTTAAAGTTGAGTCTAATAGTTATGTTTACATCACCAATATAGTGTAAGGACATCAAAGGACCCTAATGGGCATATCCCATAATATTTGGAGCTATGTGAACTAGAAAATGAATAGAGTTAGCTTGGATACAATATATTTATAATTATTTTTATTTTTATTAAGTGGTAAAGCACAAAATTAGTTTCAATATTTATAGTAGGGCTCCATTGAGAATTTATACTTACAAGATTTGGACATCATACTCAAATTACTTTTCAACTCCATAGTAAGATAAGTCAATTTTATTAAGAAGAGAATGATAACATATATGATACTTGTGATTATTTTAAGGAATTATTAAGGAGATGTTCTCAATATAGATTTGAATTGTGGTTCCATGCCCAAACCTTCTACAATGGTCTAAACTATATAATAAGGTATATATATGGTTTATGTGGATGTTAGAGAGTCTATTATGAATAAATTTCTGGAGAAGGTATATAATTTATTTGATGAGCTAATGAAAAATAACTCTCAAGTTCCAATGGATCACTCATATGAGAGAAGACAAGCTGGTGTGTTAGAGTTGGATAAATTCACCACCATTAAAGCAAAAATAGAAGCCCTCTTGAGGAGGTTTGATGCCAAAAAAAGAGTAGAATATTGAGAAAGGTCGCCACTTTACATTTGTATGAATTGGTGAACTCAAAATTCTATTTATCAAATAGAAGAGGCCAATCAAAAGTAGAGTAAATGGTATTTATTTTGATTCAACAGTAATGTCCTAACACATTACCATCTAAACATGAAAAATCATGAATGTTTTATTATATAGAAACTATGGGAGTGGACTCCATCATATTGAACAATCTTTTAGAAATATGAGGAATAATACAGTGGATTACATGAAGCAAGGAGACTCTAGTTTTAATTGTCAAGCATCACGAAGGGAATAAAAACTAATATAGATGATGGGGTGCAAGTTATTATAACAAAACTTTTAAAAAAAGAATAATGACTAAAATAACTAAATGGGAGCATGTTAAGTGAGAATGAAAAAGAACTTAGTGATGAAGAATATAAAGCATCATATTAGTTAGTTTGCATCATCAATGAAGAGAACATGAGTAAATGAATTTCCAAGTGGTACAGAAGTAAATCCAAATAATTATTCTTCAATATTACTTAGAAGTGAGAAGGAGCTATATAGATACTTTGAACAAAATTATTCTGGATATTTTGGGAATGAAAATACCATGTCACTGCTAAGAGTTGTGACTTCAAAGCTATAAGATAACTTTAAATAAAAAGATTCTAGAGTTTTTTGGGTTAACTAAGTCATGACTTTTTCAAAAGCTATATATGACTCAACCTATAGTTTTCTAAGAAACTATGACACCAACTAAAAATTAGAATAATGATAACTATGAAACTGCAACTCATAACAAAGGCAAGCTCAAAAAGAAGTATAAAACCATGTTTCACTCAGATGAGAAAAATGGAGATGAAGAATTAAAGGAGTGAATGGAGTCTACTCAAGGTCATAGAGAGAGAAATGATTTAGGAACATGAAATTTGATGATCACTTTGAAAGATTTTTTAATATATTCTAAAAGTTAGAAGTGAACATATCATTTGCCAAAATTCTAGCTCAAATGTCCAATTATGTTAAATTTATAAAAAATATAATAAGTGGTAAGAAGAAATTGGAGATACACGTGATAGTGAATATGGATGAGAATTATAGTGTCATTCTTCACAGAAAACTTTTAAAGAAATTAAAAGACCTAGAACAAGTGTTTTTTTTTTGAAATTTTATCATTTCCTTTAACATCTCCTTTAAACTTTATCATTTCCTATATAAAAAAATTCTTTCAAATCAATCCTAACCCAAAATAACTTTGAAATATAACCCAAAATAACCTCAATATAAACTATAACCACCAAAATCTTCTTTACACAAGGTAAGAGTTTTCCTCAAATCCAAATTCATCAAAGAGGGAGTTAATGTTAGTTGTTACCTTAGTACTCTTCAAATATTCTCTTCCTTATACTTGATGTCATATAAATAAGAATGCCTAAATATGAATGCCCAAGCTCTTCAAATCTTATTCTTCTCCCAAGCCCAAGCTCCTTATCTCTTACTTTCTTAAACAAATATGAATGCCTAAATGATCATTCCCTAAATAACTTGAATCTTATCTAAACATTAATGGTTTTATGTGTAAGGTCTATCCATATTGGTAAATGACATGTCTACCCTTGATGCTTGGCTTCATTTTAAATTTATCAATTTTTGGGCACTTCATTAATCAATATTTCTATCACCTAAAACTAATAACATAAAAAATAAGATAACAATAATAAAAAATTGATTAATAGAATAAAATGCTATAAGGTAAAATAATAAAATAATAAAAGCTATTTTTTGGGACATTACAATGTGTCACATTGCTTACATGTCATCATCTATCACTATCAATAAAAATATCCATTGGTAGTCAAATCCTAGGTTAAACATTCTAAAATAAACCCATACACATATCAAAGTTCAATATATCACAAACCACAATATCATTCAATTGCAAAATAACATTCATCATATATGATTACATAAGCCAAACCCTAGATTTATAAGTTAGACTGACATTGGAAAATCATCTCGTTGAATTGGGTTTCTCCTATGGAATAACAAATCTAGATCTAAGTATCTTTCTCAATTCCCAATCTAGTCTATTTTGTGTTTAGCTTCTATTTTTGTTTCTCTTGGATAGTTATTTTCACTGCTTGATCTCCTATCTCTATATATTATCATTTTTTTTATTTTCCCCTCTTTTATTGAAATACATTAAGTCCAACTTTTATACTCCTCATTTATTTATCTATTGCAAGAATCTTTTATTGGCTCAAAAGCATCTTTAATTATTTCTATGTTTGTGATATATAATAGATATGATATTATTATGAATTTATGAGAATGTCATTGTGATGTAGAAAATGTGTCATGACTATAGATGTAATTGCAAATCAAGAATATAGTCATGAATTAAGCATCATTATTTTAATGTTGCAACTTTGAAATTATGTCTCCACTTAGCAATAGCTTCATGACTTTTAAGCATTGTTGCAACTTCAATTCAAAGTTGTGACTATGGTTTAATGTTTTGGTCATCATAACTTGAAATGTTGTCATGAACATGAGTAGGGTTTTATAAATAAAGAATGATTATAATGAATTTCATGGCTAATAAATATCATTGCAACCAAGAAAGGCATGTCATAACTCATTCAATGCTATAAAGGTAGTATTGGTGATCTTGTGATAAAAAAAAGTCATGAATTCACAAAAAAACATCTGAAGGAAGATGAAGAGATAATTGTTATAACAAAAAATACCATGACTTTTGAATAAGTCACAACTTTACATATAAAATCAATGAAAAAGTTATGATACGAGATGAATATGTGATATTAATGAAAAGATGCTTAAAGAAGAATTCACAAATTATTCCAAAGCTACAACAAAAGGGATCCATATAGTAATTTTTGATGCTATGACTTCATGCTAAGTCACCACCTCATCAGGTGATCTTAAGGAATGATTTAATGAATTTTTACAATGTTGTGGTATCCATCAAAGAACATACAAAAGGAAAGACTCTAATAGATGACTCGATACTAAAGAAATATTTATGAAAATGAGTAGAAGAGAAAAATTATACTAAGAAGCTTGTCTTGGCCACTAAAATTACTGTCAATTGGTGATCTTATATTGGCCTAACTAAGGAAGTTAAATATAATATTATGTGGTAGATAATACAATAATTTACTTTTTTTACCCTGTGATATAACAATGGTTTTTACATATACATAGACTCAAATACTTGTACATTACAAATACCCAAAAAGAAGTTGCAATACTCAAACTTAGCAATGACTTTCTCACATGACAAACAAAGTCTTGACATTTAAACCCAGCTGCTAGTTTCTTGTAAGTCAAACAAAGTTGTGCCCCTGAAACCCTATTGTCTATCCTTTTAAAAGAAAATTCACATCCTTTTATTAAGTTGTGGCCTAATTTTTATCAGCCATGACTTAATCTTAAATCTATATAAAGTCTTAATGGTAACTTTTGTGAAAATATTTCTTCTTTTTTCTGCTCCAACAAAACTCACTAACTTCATTTTTGAAAATCTAAGCTATAATGGGAAAGGAAACATTGATTTTGAAGCTAAGGAAAGAAGATGAGAGACCGAGATGAGTCATAAGGACAAAGTTAAGAACAAAATTAACCAAATGTCAAGACTTTTTCCTAAGTCATGACACCCAAACTGATTTTTTTTATAGAAGAGGGAGAAGATGGATGATTTATGTTGTAGTAAACAAGTCTTTTGTTAGTGAACAAAATTTTAGTGAATTCATCATACCTTTCCAGCCAATGATGAAGAGGAGAAATTGAGTCTAGTTTTGCACTACTTGGAATGAGGGAAAATGATGATTGTGAAGGAGTTGTATTCCAACATAGAAGACATACAATACAAATAGTGTTATGTATGAGGAATATGGGTATATTTTAATAAGTAATTAATAAATTAAGTGTTTAGATTACAAGAGACCATAGATAGAGTGATGTTTAAATCCTTAAATATATAATTGAACTGCAATGTAATTTCCAAGACAATGATACATGAAAAAGAGACTTGGAGATTTTCATCAAAAAGTATATATGGATACTTAGTGTGAGGAAAATTCACAAAAAGAGCAAGGTTTACTTTGACTTTTTTTTGCTATGTTTTGCAACCAAATCTCAATATCTCCACCATAATGTAAGATAGGATGATTCTTCTCTTCATCTTGTTGAAAGGACATAAGATCCATGTGTGGAAGATCTTAGAGTAGTCCATTCTCAACTTTTAAGAAGGAGAATTATGAAGTAAAATAATTCATCCTCCTTGATTATGATGAAATGTAGTGTCGAAGAAGTCTAGACCAATGAAGATAAAGATAAATGATACTCATGGATGCCCTTCCTAATATTTGTGAGTGTAAGAGAGACGATATTATGAAAATTGGATGCATTGTGAAAAATATTTCTCAACAAGGGGGTGCCTCTTTGTGTCTACCCAAAAAAAAGTTGAGAATCTTATTATGAAGATTTTGGAAAAGACAATTAAAAGCGTGAAGACCAAATTAATGGTAATCACCAAAACATTTGTGTGTCTATGAGTTTATTTCGAGTGGTAAATAATGATAAAGGGGCAGATAAAGAGATAGAGGGTGATGTGTATTATAGAGATAAATTATAGATCACCATTTTGGAAAAGTAAGATGAGAAGCATAAACATATGAACTTTATTATGCCCTTTAGAAGATTCACTCAAATCAATCTAGAGAAGATAACATGTGTTATGTAGTATAATCTCAAATAATGAATTGGACAATGAGCAATAAGGGAGATACAATGAGACTTTTCATATCAATGCCTAAATTTGAGTCCTCTAGAGTAAAGTTCCATGGAAGGATTCATATCTCTATGGCTGACCACACCACCCACCTTCATCTCCACATTGATATATTGCATATTTGATTTATTTTGTGATGTTGTATTATATTATTTTTGCTATTGATGATGAGTTTTAAAAAGAGAAAGAGAGACTCATTGCTCGAAGATGAGTGTTGTGACTTTATTATGCAAAATAATTTTATTGGTTAGGTGATATCCCAAAGTTTTTAAAGAGAGTTTCTCATTAATTGAGATTTATAAGTATAAGGGTCATATAAATATTAAAAGGACTTTCATCTATATATCGATCCCATAAGAGTTGTATAAACTGTTTAGTTATTCAACAATGAATCAACTCATTTTTAGTAAAATGGATACTCATATTAGTAGATAGTGTCAGATCCATGGTTTATTCATTTAAAATATCTTATATTGTTAAGATGCTCAATATATATTATCTTGGACATAGAATAAAGATTTGAATGTTATGCAAATGACTCATTATCCCAACTACATATAAAGTGGTTTTCATAATTGAGAATGTCCTAATATTGGTTCTCTTATAGTTATCCTCTCGATATGTCATCACCAAGACAATAATTCATCTTTGCATGAGTCATTCACAATCTCATACCTTTTATGAAACTTCATTAACTACCCTTTATGGTAGATTCATATGCACACTCTTATTCTCCTTCTTCCATTCTTATAAAGATCATTGATACCTTTGGATTCATAAGTACTATACTCACATAATTAATGTATGTTTTCCTCAAGTCTTATTATGAAAATCATAAGTAAAAGTAAATCACAAGGGCTATCACCATCTCATGAGTTATAACATACTCGCACATATCTTGAGGATTACCTATGACCATCCTTCTTAATGACAATATAACTTTAATACTAAGATGAACCCCTGGAAAAAACTCCTAACATAATGTCCATCCTAATTGAGAACTAGTTATTTTAAGATGTGTATAATAGATTGCATGTAAAATTATTTATACTTTCAACTTCATAAGAGCATTACTTAAGACTATTAACATATCCTAATTTTAGGTTTTAATGTATAAGTTTATCTCATGCGTCATAATTAAAAGGGTTGCCATTTTCTTCCAACTTGTTACAAAAGTGAATTTCATAGTTTACCAATCATCATCTATCATGATAATCTCACACAAATCTACAAATAGTCAAAACCAAAATTCAAGTCCTATTTAATCACTATCCATCAATATCTATATATAATATTAATCAAACTATGGATACATTCATAAATAAAACCAATTAACACATATTTTAAATTACATAACCCCTAGACCCATGCTAGTTTGGTATAAATTACCAATTCTATTTCTAAAAGAGAGAGGTTTGAGAGATATTCCCCCCAACTTTAGGGATTAGCATAAATAATGTCCATTGCTTGTTTGTGGAATCCCTAAGAAGTATAAAGTTCATCTCTAGGATTTGGTAGTTATTATGACTTTATTTGTAATATGATGGAGAAGAAGAAATGAGGGAGATCTCAAAAATTATCTATTTTCTACTTTTATACTCATGCTGCCTTATATTACCCTAAGTAAAAAATTATGATTTTTTAAATAAAAGTCACAACTTAGGCTATTATCTCTTTGGCTTGAGCTCATGACTCTAGAAAAAAGTTGACTCTATCTTACATCTTCATCCTTCTATAAAACACTGTCATGACACTATGAATGATCAAAACTTGGGCCAAATCTCTTTGTAACACAAATTCATGACATTATGAAATAATAACGACTTCATGAATTTGTTTCTTTGTAGTCCATGAAAGGCTATGATAATGAAAAGTGGCCATAAAACATAGACAACTTTTCATATTATTATATAGCCATGATGCTATTTAAAGGCTGCAATATTGGAAAATGATCTTTCTTGAGATTTATATGATAATATTATTGACAACTAGCCTTAGTACTGAGAAGGTCTTTCATATATTGATTATGGTCATGGTATTGGGAAATGACCATGATGAAAAAGTAATCCTTCTTATCTCTTGGGCATCTACAACATTATGTGTTACTGCATCACTAGCCTCATCTTATCTAATATAATATGTTTTCATGATGAAATTAAGATGCCATGACATTAACACTTAGCTTGAGCATACAAGTTACATCTATAATTTCCTTTGAGAATAAGAGTAATAATTCTTAGAAATGACCGTATGCTAGTAATATCTTTGATAATATTCTATATTCCAAAAGTCACAACTTTGAATAATTCTCATGGTTTTGGCACGTAGTTATTGATCTATAATTTTTTATAGATCAAAAGTCATGGCTTTGTAAAAGTCTGATTATAGCTTTAGATTACCGAGCCATATAAAGATAAAGTCATGGTACTATAAAATTGGCTATGATCTTGAGCACTAGTGAGGTACTTGGTTACTATGATAAAGAATTAAGGTCATGGCTACTAAAATTTTCTAAGCTAAATATGATAGTGACTCCATGATAATATCACAACCATTGAGAACGTGTCATACAATGGAAAGATTATGTTAATGAGTTGGTAGAGTTGTATTTTACAAAATATTTTCCTACCAATTAGGTAGAGTTTCGACTAAAAATGGATCACAAAACTACTTGAGACTTACTAATCTACCCCCTCTACTAAAAACCTCAAAAAACTCATTAATTTCATGACTATTCATCAAAACTCTCCCAAATACTAAAGTTATAAAATCAATACATATTTGCTTTATTCATCCTTGAGCAATAACTTACTCCTCCCAAAAAAAATGAAAAAGAAACACAATATCCAAATATCTCATTTTAATTCCACACGATTGATATATCATCAAAATATAGAAATAAACAACAAGAATTCAAATTATGATCAAGTGCTCAAAAGGTGATAGAGAAATGAATGGTCATTCTAAATCTCTCATCTATGCAGAAACCCCATCTAATAGCTTTGCAAAAATATCATACAAATCCTCCTTTCTTTTCCCAATGAAATGTTGTGCAACTTCAAAACTTCCAATCACAAAATAAAAATCATTTTGGTTTCCACTGCACTTTTTGCTATGTCTCTTTCCTCCATTGTTCTTTTCCAATGTGATTAAACCATATTGAATAGAATTTCAAATGATTCACCACTTCCCATTATTCTACTATCTACATGTTTCATTCTATTCTCTAAGAATGTATAGATCTAGTTTTTAAGCTTTTATTGCATTGTGATAGAAGATCTCTTTTTTATGGAAATACTTTTCCCACATCACATTATGCTTTTTAACCACTTCTGCCACTCTTGTGCATAGGGAATATATCTTTCTTTTTAGCTCTTTCTTGTTTCACTCTACATTCCACTATATATTTTTCAAAATACACAAAGTATCAATAAACATGTCACTAAGTGTAGCTAAGAAATGTCCAATGTGGGCTGGCTCATCTTATCATGTTCCGCATTTTTTTTCTCTCTTGTGTGTCACCATGGTGAAGAATAAACATTCTTCCCAAATTTTATCTGGTTCTTCTTCTTCAAGCATCGACTTCTTTTTTTTATGTTACCTTCAATTTTATTCTTTATGTCCAACGTTATTGAGGACACTATCATATACATTGTATCAAATTATTCATTTGTAGAACTCTCTTTGCTAAACATAACAAAGTAATAAGAGAAGGGTGGATGGATTGGCTAGAAAATTCACCCTTGAAGAATTTGAGAATTGATTTCTCCAAAACTTTTCCACATTAAAGTGATACCCAATTATGATGACATATAATAGTATCATTCCCTCTAAAATAATTATTGAAATATGAAGAGTGGGTAACATAAATGAGCATATTAAGTACAACCAAACTTTACTCAGCTCCATATGTTTTTCACTTGTCAAATATCCATATGCATTCATCGATATCAACCTTTATGTGTGTTTACCATTTTCCAATAGTTTAACAATAGTTGGAAAATCTATTTCTCTATAGATATTTGAAATTCACACTATATTTTGCACCTATGAATCCAAGTAACTTGTTAATAATTCACCTATTAAAATGAACCCAAAAGCTTCTCATACAACATGTCTTCCCTCACATATCCTCCAAATTTACATAGAATTTTATGATTGAGACATTTCCCCATTCTTTATATGTATAAAATAATATCCAATTCTACTTTTTAATAATATCACCAAAGGTAGGAATGAATTCGTTGAATCCCCTCTTTCCAATACATTTTTTTTCCAAAGTATGGAATCAATCAATCTCTACCTAATTTCTATAATAGAAGTCACCTTGGACATCATGACTTCAAGTAACATCTCTGTAGTGCTAAGTTTTTATCTATTCACTATTTACTTATGACTCATATTTATGACATTTTTTTAATGATCTTTTTTCTTCCATTGTTGAATCAACAATCAATTAAGGTTTTAAGATGGATCAACACCACATCGGTAGAAATTCCATGTTTTTTTGTGAAGGAATTTCAAAAGTTATGTATTTATAACCACGACCTAGCTAGTAATTAAAGTTTGTGACTTTATGGTTTTGTTTTTTTATAATTGAAAAATCATTACTTTAGAGAAGGTAGTACCTTCCAAGTTGAAGGCATTGTAACAAAGTTGTGGCTTTTCTATATAGTTTCTATAACACTCTTCATTTTGTTGCAAAAATTCATGGCTTTGAAAAACTTATATTGTCTTATTTATATTTTATATGATTTTTTTCTTCTATTATACTAAAAGTGCAGCTATGTAAAGATGCTATGGCCTTATCATGTAGCTTTTGATGAGCTTTTTTTTTCTGTAACACTAAAGTCATGACTCTAACAAGTATCATGGCTATGGGAAAAAATAGTACTTAGTTTGAATATGCTATTCTTTTGTATGTGGGAGGGAGTGTATAAATATATACATGCTATTTTTATTCTCACAACAATCACAATTCATCTCAAATGTAATAAAACAAATTTTGGGTTGACTTCCAAGTAGTACTATGCTAGCTTCTAGTATATTATATTATTTATTTTTTTATATTACTTCCGGTATTATCATACTTATAGATGATATAGAAATAATTGTATTTATTTTCCCATCCACATAATTAGTTTGTGCATTACTCTTCTTTATTTTCTCTCTAGCCTTGACATTATGAAAAGTCATGGTTTTTAAAAATTCATGTGCATATAACTTTTTAACTTTCCCCAATTCAGCCACTAATGTATAGTCCACCTTAGCTTCTTCTTCATGAATAATTGAGGTTATATCTTTGAGTTTCTCATCAAGAATTTCTACCAAATTTATCCATACTAGCTACAAAGATTGCACCATTCTTTTCATCTTCTTGGATAGTTGATATCATATCTTAAGATGTTTTCTTCATGATTTTATACCATAATTATCTATGTACTAGCCATGAAGATTTTTTTATTTGATTCAACTTTTTCTTCTTAAATGATTTAGGTTATATCTTCAATTTCATCTTCAAGTTTTTTTTACCTAAAATATTTTCGATTGGCCATAGAATTTTGATGCTTTGCTTCTTCCTCTTCTTATTGAATAATTGAGGCTATATCTTCATTAACATCTTCTAAAGTTTCAACTATAACCATTTTTCCTTAGCTATAGAGATTTCTAATATAACACTTTTTTAAACTTAAACTAGGTAATGACTTCCTCTTTCCCTCTCTCTCCTTTGTCTCATCCATTTTTTTTTCAAAAATTATGTCTCTATTTAATTCTCTTAGTAATTCATCAAGTTTAACTATCTAATAAGATCCTAAAATAGTTGAAATCCATAATATGTCATTTCATCATAGCTTTCATATCTCCAATCTTCTTAACTTTTTTTTTGCTAATAATAGAATTGATAATGGTTGATACAAGGCTCATAATATAAGTCACTTCCTTGAGCATGATAACCCCGGGACATTCTTTCTCATTAATGGTGTAATTTTAACCAAGTACTATCTAAACTACTTAAAAAGAAGTATCCTTTTATAAGAATAATTATGTCGACTCATACTAACTAACCAAACTAAACAATCCTTGGTAATAGTGTCAAAAACAAGTGATTTTGTTATGCCACATAATTTTATCAGTTAGGTGATGCCCTAAAAGCTCACTAATAAAAGTATCTCATTAAATGAGATCTATAAGTATATGGGTCATATAAGTAGTAAAATAAACTTTTGTCTAGATATCGATCACACATGGATTATATTGTAAGTTTGATCATTCAATAATGAGGTGACCCTTTTTTAGTAAAATGGATACTTAGAATATTAGACAATCTTAGGTCTATAGTTTATTCATTTAATATATATGATGCCATTAAGTTGCTCGACATATATTATTGACACATAATGAAGGTTATGGTATTATGCAAATGATGTTTTGTCCTAATAGTATACAAGGTGTTTATCACTATTGAGCTCATCCCAATGGTAGTTCCATCATAGTTATTCTCTCAGTATGTCATTACTAAGATAATAATTTCTTTTTTTGAGAGTTATTCATAATCCCATACATGTTAGGCAACTTTGTCAAATTGCATTGATGGTTACTTCATATGTTTACTTTTATTCTTTGTCCTCTATTATCATGAAGATTAATGATTGATATAATTTATAAGTATTTATACATTTGGTTTCATAATAATCATGCTCTCACATTTAATGTATACTTCCCTCAAGTTTCACTAGTAAACAACATACAAGTAAAAGTAGCTCACAAGATCTATCACTACCTTGTGAGTCATAATATACGATTTCACATCTTGAGAATTGCCTATCACCATCCTCCTCGGTGACAATGTAACTCTTACACTAAAGATGAACTACTTGGGAGAATATTCTATATAATATCCAACTCAATCAATGACTAATTCTTTTAAGAGTTGTATAATGGATTTTCATGTAGAAATATTTATAGTTTCATCATCATAAGTACCATACTCATGTTAAATAAGATACTCAAATTTGAAGTTTTAAAATATAGATTAATCTTATAAATTATGGTTAGAAGAGTTGTTACTTCTTTTCTACGATATGTATGAATGAGACTCATGGTTTATTTGTATAGCCAACCCTAATTCAACTTTTATTTAATCACTATCTATCAATATACATACATAAGATACATCAAACTATTCATTCATTCATAAATAAAACTAATTACATCACATATCTCAAATTACACAAATCCTAGATCATGATATTTACTACAAATTTATAAATCTATCACTAGAGGAGAGGTTTGAAAGTTTCACCCCCGACTCTTGGGATTAGCATAAATCATGCATCCCTTGATTGCTAGTAAAACTCCTAGGAAGTTATGCAAAGGGGAAGGATAATAAATGAGAGACATTTCAAAAATTTTGTATCTTACACTTTTATACTCAGGCATCCTTGCATCACTCTAAGTAGGGAGCTATTATTTTTAGAAGAAAGTCATAACTTTGGCCTTTATCTCTTTGGCTTAAGGTTGTGACTCTAGAAAATGATGATGACCATATATTGTATCTTGATCTTTCTTTAACACACAGTTGCAACACTAGCATTTACCATGATTTAGGCCTAATATCTTTATAATATAAAGTCATGGATTTGTGAAATATTCACAGCTTCATGCCTTTATCTATTTGTAGTCCATAAATAGTTGTGACACTATGAAGTAGCCATGAAGTATGAATAACTTCTCATATTATTATATAGTCATGGTATTGGGTAGAGGCCAAGGATTTGCCAAATAGTCTTTCTTGAGATTTATATGACCATGACACTAAGAAATAGCCATGATATTGAGAAATAGGAATAAAACTGAGAAGGTATTTCTTGTGTTAGTCATGGCCACGACCATGGAAAATGACTGTAGCACAAAAGTATCCCTTCTTATCTCTTTATTCATACTACTATGATTGGTTGCACTACTAATCTTCTCCTCTCATATAACATATTTCCGCAATATTATTAAGATACCATGACATTGAAACTTAGCTTGAGCATACAAGTTATGGCTATGTCTTTCTTTGAGGAAAAAAGTCATGACCTTGGAATTGACCATACTCAAATAATGGCCTCTATAATATTTAGTATCCCAAAATTCATGACTTTGATTAATTACTATAATTTTGGTATGAGTCATAATTGCTCTATAATTTTTTAAAGCTCAAAAGTTATAGCTTTATAAAAGGCCACAACTCTAACTTGAAATTATTAATCCATATAAAGATAATGCAATACTATTAATTTGGATATGACTTTGAGTCCCAATGAGGTACTTAGTTGTTGTGACTGAAAATTAATATCGTAGCCATTAAAATTTACTATGCTAAGTATGATTATAACTCCATGATAATATCATATCTATTTAGAATGTGTCATATAATGAAAAGATTATACTAATTAGTTGGTAGGGTCATGCTGTACAAGAATTACCCCATTCAATTAGGTAGATTTTTAGCTAAGAATAGATACCAAAATTATGCAAGACACATTGATCTACTCTCTATGCTAAACATATCAAAAAACTTATTAATTTCATGACTATTCATCTAAATTATATAAAATATCAAAGTCATAAACACAACACATATAAGCTCTATTTCCATATTTATATATCATTAGAAACTTTTAAAATACACAAGAATGTTTGGAAATATGAACAATGAATAATGATTAATATTTTGTGTGAGAGTTTGATGGATTATTTAACATGAATTTCTTGATGTATTTGTATTAATTTGTACTTTAAAGGAATAGATTTTACTAAATTATGGATTTGATAGAATTGGCTAAATAATAGTGAAATCAAATATATTTTATGTGAAATTGGTGAACTTGATAGAGTGATGACTGAGAGGGTAGAAAAGTAATGAAAATTCATGATATATTTTATGTCATGGCATGGTTACACTATTCAAAAGCTTATTGAAAAGTCATGACAATCTTTCTTGGCTATGATTCTACAAAATAATTTATAGTAATCTTTGTATGCATGCTACTCTGCTGTCTACCATCGATATGTCATAATTTTTTGCTATGCAATACTATATTCATGGATGTAATATTTTCTCGGTGTCACAAACATACTATTTATAAAATACAATGAAGGTCATTACTTCATTTTCATATTGTGGCAACCTAGTACTCCACTAGCAAAAAAAGTCACAATGTTTTACAGCATCACAATATAATTAATACACAATAAAAAAAAATAACACCAAGTAATATTTTGTAGTGATAATATTTTCTATCATGACTTTTTGTTTTAGAAAATAATTATCTCGGTTGCAATATTCTTGCAGCTATCACCTTAGGATCTAGAAAGAAATTGTTAATCATGACCATTCTTGTCACCATAGTTTTGCATGTATTTATCACAATCATGATTTTCTTGTTACCATAATTTTATATTCCAGAGAGTATTTAGCTTAGTCAAAACTTTCTTGATGCTAATAATTTGTCCTCTTTAGGAAAGTTACTTCAATCATTATATTAATTTCTATCATGACTTTTATACCATATTACAACTTTATTTACTATCCTATTATCACTAGAAAGTGTCCCAAAAGCTTATTGTTGAGATATATCATTGACAAAGATCTATAAGTATATGAGTCATATAAATAGTAAAGTGGACTTTTATTTAGATATCTATCTTACAGAATGTCTATCACCAATTCAGTCAATCAAAAATGAGAGAACGTTATTCTAGTAAAATATATATTTTGGATTTATTTATTTAATTTATTTGTTATATATTCAAATATTTCAAATTATATTGAGTTTGGATACATAATGAAGGTTGAGTTTTGTAATGACTCTTTTTTACTTAATGGCATATAAGGTGATTATCATGATTGAGCCTATCCCAAACAATGGTTCCATCATAACTATTTCCTTGGTACATCACAATTGAGATAACATATTATATCTACTTAAAATTCATTCATAATCTCATACCTTTTATGCAACTCATTAACTTCCCTTATTAATTGCTTCATATATACACTTTTATTCTCCGATTTCATGTGTTATAAAGACCAAAAATTAGTGTGGTTTGAAATCATTTACACTTGTAGATTTGTAAGTGTCATACACCTACAATTAACATAAGCTTCTCTCAATTTTCAATAGTGAAAACTATATGAGTGAATTCAACTCAAAGGGCTCACTATTTTATGAGTCATAATAACCCATGCACATCATAATAATTACCATTCACCATCCTCTTCAATAATGATATGACTCCCATAATAAAGGTGAAACCTTAGGAGAATATTATATATAACATCCATCTCAATTGAGAGCTATTTCTTCTAAGACATATAGAAAGGATTAGCAGATAAAATAATTTATGCTTTCGGCTTCGTAAGTGTCATACTTGTAATGATTAATCAAATTATTAATTTAAGTTCTATTTAATTACTCATCCATTAATTTATATAATATGATATAAATCAAAAATTATTTATTAATATAAAAACTATTTATACATCATACAAATAAAGTTACACAGATACTAGACCACATACTATTTTTATATAAATTTATAAATCTATCATAGAGAGGAGGGTTTGAGAATCATTCTTCTCAACTCTAGAGATTAAATTATTTCATGTACCCCTTGCTTGCTTGTAAAGCTATAAGGAGTGAGAAAAACTCCCCTATGATTTGTTTGATGTGCCTTGGCTTTTACTTGGTGCATGAAAGAATAAAAAGACTGAAATCTTTCTCGATTTCTCTTTCTATTTTATTCTCAAATAGTTCTATATTACTTTAAGTAGAAAATCATGACTTTTGAAAGAAGGCCATAAATTTGGCCTTCATCTCTTGAGTTCAAGGTCACAACTTTAGAAATTGACCAAGACTCTATAATATATGCCTACATTTCTCTGACACAAAGAAATGATACTGGATAATATTTATGACTTGGGTCTTTGTAATACTATGTTGCAACACTAGGAATGACCATGACTTTGGTATTTGTCTTTTTCATTCATCATATAGTAGTGGCTTAAAGATTAACCTCGATGCTCAGAATGCCGTGTGCATAATATGATTATGGTATCACGAGTGGTTATGACATTGGATTTGATCATTTTTAATCATCATATAGCCATGAAATTAGAAATGACCATGACATTGAAAATTACCTCTATTGTGTATCATATGGCAGTGGTGCTAGGAAATTCCATGATGCAAAGAATAGTTTTTCTTGTGTCTAAATGGCTACAATAGTTGAACAACTTCAAGTGGATAAATTAATAGTCATGGTGGGGTTTTAGTTCTGCATTGATAATCATAATATATTGGGTAGTAAAATCATTTATGTAATATATATATATATATATAAGTACATATTACATCACAAATGTGAAAAATAAATTATATAGGTTGCCTCTCAAGCAACTATATTTAACATCCATAACTAGATCATTAATATTTTTTTTCCTCCATTATAAATCTTTGATGTCTGAGCTAACTTCTTAATGTATTATTTTACTTCCTTCTTATTTGTTTCTTCTTTTGGTCTTACTTCAACAACACTTGCTTATTGGGAATTTTCTTATTTGAATGATATGTCTTTGGTGGATGCCATGACTTCTTCTTCAATGCTAGCTTGACCATTTTTTTCTTGTAACCCAAAAGTCAATCGTGACTTTACATTTTAGCTTTTCATTATCCTTTTCATTAAGTAGCTCCAAAATCATAGTATTGTGCACCACATCAGGTTTGTCTTTAAGCTTATTATTAACTATATAATTCTGTAAAACCAAAGTCATAGTATTGTGCACAAATGTAACCTTGTCTTCAATTTTCCTTGGCTAATTTGTTTTTATACTCCCAATATTATGGTATTATGCACAACCATGGCCTTGTCCTTGAGCTCTTTTTTTTGTTATTTTTAATTTGTAACACCAAAGTCATGACATTGTGCACAACCATAGCTTTGTTTTTCATAGGATCCTCCATAGTTTATATCTCAGCCTTATTTTCCTTGTTCACTCAACTTTCTTAAAGTTTTTAATATAAGATTCCTCTAAGGCCATGACTTCGAAGAATGTCATGATATCATAGTGATCATGTTCCACAATTTTCTCATTATCATAACTCCAAAATAGTTATTCATCAATCTTTTTTTATCTTTATCACTTTCAAAGCTTTAAAGTTGTTCTTCTTCATCATCTCTTTCATCATCATCTGGCCAATAATCTTCTATAATATCTTTTCATCAAAATTCCATTTTTGTTAAAATGCAATACAAAAGAGATTGATATTCTCCAACAACCCAACTTATCATTATATAGACTCCACGAGCCTTTATAAAGATTAAATTTTACTTGATTCTTGCCAACATGGAGAGTGAGCTCTCATTTCTTGATATCAATAAGGGCATGTCTAATGGCCAAAAATAATAATCACAATATAAAATTTTAACTAAAACATTTTGGATAATCCCATCTGAGTACTTGATAGGCCAATCAACCATTTAGAGTAGAAATATATATAGTGATTTTTTAAGATTCAATCTTCATGCGATTGACAAGGGCATCATGTCGATAGTTGATCCCATGTTCCATAATACTAATAAAAATGTGTAGTATCTAACGGTGTATGGCATAGTAAAACATATGGGATCCTTCAATTTTTTTGGAAGTATTCTTTGAATAATTTTATTATACTTCAAAATCATATTCATGGTCTCATTAGTCTTCATCATCCTATTATTACTCATTATATCTTTCATTAATTTCATATAATTCAATATTTAGGATAGAGCTTTGGCAAATAGTATATTCATTTCTAGTTTTTAGAATATGTTTAGAAAATTCTCAAGGTGTTTATCCAATTTCTTCTTTCTAAAGTATTATGAAGATGAAAAAATCATTAGAAACTTACTTTTGGATTCATCCTAATTAATTTATTTATCTTCACAGTCTCGAGAAATCTCTGTTTGCTTCATTCATTTGTATCAAGGGGTGAGATTTGGACTTGCACTCCCTCTATGGTCATGGCTTTATTAGGTAATGTGGCATTACATTTTTCATCTTTGGAAGCATATTTAGTGAGAGCAGCAACTTTTGGAAAAGTTGTGGCATTATCAAGTGTAGAATTTCAAGAATACTTTTGCTCAATATATTCCCTTTATAGCTCTTTCATTTCTAAGCAATATAGATGATCAATTCTACATATTTGACATAGTATCAATTGATAGTTTATTCACTCATTTTTCTTTTAATAATAATGCCAATTGTCTAATTTTTCATCTTACTAGAATAGACTTATCTCACTTGGTAATTGATAAGTAATTTCAAGTGGAAAAAACTTAATGAGAAAGACTTTCAGTGGTTCATCACAAATCTCAATAGAGTTATAAAATAAATACTAGAACCAACTTCGTATCATAATTCATTATAAAAATGAGAATAAGTATAACCATATTATATCATTGCTAACTCAAATCATTTTTACCATGTCACACAACTCCAAAAACATCATGACATATCCATTAGAATCCTCTGATTCCCTTTTACTATATTGATACTACTGAACCATAGCTATTAGATTCGACTTCAACTCAAAATAATTTGTTTTCACTAGTTTCATTTGAATAACCCAATAATTTTGCATCAGTAAGGCCATTACCCACTAGTTTCAACTCAAAATAATGAGTTGTTGGATAACTTGCTCATTACCCACTTGGGGTTCTTTATTACTACTAGTTTACTCCATAAGTACTTTATTAGTTTTTTTTGTCTTGAAATTACTCTTATGGTTCTCTTGATTCCCAGGTCTAGAAGGGTTATCTTAGACATTGAGCTTTGGCTCATGAATGGGTGCCAAAAAGGTAGGAAAAAGATGCAAGAAAAATTTAAAACACGACTATCCACATTTCAAACAAGATAATAAAACTAGCCATTAGATTTAAAAATATTAATCAAATTAAATGCTATTAAAACTTCTAAAAATAAATTATTATTTTATAAAGATAATTATGTCAACTTACATTGACTAACCAAACTAAATAATCACTAGAAGCAACACTAAAAATAAGTTGTAATTTTGTTACTTAGCCTAATTTTGTTGGTTATGTAGTGTCTCAAAAGCTCATTAGTGTTAGTATTTTATCAACAAAAATCTAGATGTGAAAGAGTCATACAAGTAGTAAAGAGGGCTTTTATCAAATTTTTGATCCCTGATTGATTATATTAGTAGTTTGACTAATAAACAGTGTGGCAAAACAATTTTAATAAAATATATATTTTAGATCGTAGTATCAATCTTAGAACTATGGATTTATTCATTTATTTTATGTAATGTATATTCAAATAGATTGAGATATATGGGATTTAAATATAGAATGAAAGTTGATTTCTTATGTAATAACTTTCTACTCTAATGGTCTACATGGTGATCATCACCATTAAGCTCATCCCAAACAATGGGCCCTCTTAGTTTTCCTCTTAGTATATCACTATCAAGGTAATAAATTATCTCTACCCAAGATGTATTCATAATTTCATACCTTTTAGATAACTCAACTATTCTTGATAATTGTTTATATATACACTCTTATTTTTCATCATCAAATGTCTTAAAGGCTAAGAATTAATATGATTTATAAGTATTTGTACTTTTGGCTTCATAAGCACCATAGTCATATATATAATTAATATGTGATTCTATTAAGTTTCATCAATGAAAACTATATGAGTAAAAATAACTCAAAATGATGTCATTACCTAATGAGTCATAATAACTTGTATATTTCTTGAGGATTACCTATCTCCATTTTTCTTGATTATGATGGGACTCACACACTAAAGGTGAATTCCATAAAAGAATATTTTATATAATATCCATCTCAATTTAGAACTAGTTTTTCTAAGATGTATATATTGAATTGACATATAAAATCATTTATGCTTTCAGTTTTATAAGCACCATACTTGCAATGATTAATAAATCTAAATTTTAAAATTTAATGTATATGTTTATCTCATGAATCATGGTTGGAAGGACTGTCACTTCCTTCATACCATATGCATGAGTGAGTCTAGTAGTTCACATATCACTTTTGACCAGGACAACTCACACATACCAACCAATAGCCAAATGCCTAATTTATGTTTTATTTAATCACTCATCTATTAATTTCCATAACAAAACATAAATCTAATTAAATTCATTTATATAAAAATCATGTATACATCATACACATAAAGTTATACAAACCTAAACCACATATTATTTTGATATAAATTTTCAAATCTACCCTATATAGTGGGGGGGGGGGGGGGGGGATTGAGAGTAAATCCCTCAATTCTAGGGATTAGCTTATGTCTTATATTAGTTGCTTACTCATGAAGACCTTAGAGAGTCTAGAAATCATTTCTAGGGTTTGAATTAATGTACCTTAGGTTTTTCTTAGTCCACGGAAGAAGAAGAAGAACAAAGATCTTTTTCAATTTCTTTTTTTTTTCTCTTTTATGCTTAGATATTTTGACATTACTTTAAGTGAAAAGTCATAAATTTTAGAATAAATCTATAACTTTGGTCTTTAATCTCTTGAGCTTTGTGTTAATACTCTAGAATAAGGTCATGTTTATGAAATGTATACCAATCTTTATGTAATATAAAGTCACAACGCTATGCAATGTCTGTGACTTGGGCTTAATGTTTCTGTAACACAAAGTCATGGTGTTGGTAATGACTGATTTTTATCCCCTTCTTTATTGTTCATCATACGTCCATAATACTAGGAATGAAAACAACACTGGGAATGGCCTTTCATGTGCATGATATGACCATGTTGCTAGGAGTGACAATGACATTAATCTCGATCTCTCTTATTCATCATATAACCCCGATAATATAAATGATCATAATGTTGAAAATTTCCTCTATTATGTATCATATGGCTATGGTGCTTGGAAATACTACGACATAAAGAATATTTTTCTTATATCTAAAGTGGTTGTGATGTTGGGAATGAACATAATACTAGCCTTGTATTTCAAATGGCCATGACACTAATAAAAAAACTATGACACTATTAATTATCATTACATAAAAGTCATTGTTTTACTTTCTATTGAGGATAAAAGTTTCGGCCTTTAATAAAGACCATATTTAAGTAATGCCCTCAATAACATTTCATGTCCAAAAGTCACAATACTAGATAATTGTTGTGGAGCGAGCCCTTTGGTAGTGTGAAAACCACCCCTTGGGGTTGGTTTATGCACTATGGCTTTTGTTTGATGCATGGAAGAAGAACATAGATCTTTCTCAAATTTTTTTTTCTTCCTCTTTTATGCTCAGATATTTATGTATCACTTTAAGTGGACAATCATAATTTTAAGAAGAAAATTACAACTTTGGCCTTTTATCTTTTGAGCTCGAGATCACTGCTCTAGAATAAGGTCATGTCTCTAAAATGTATCTTAATCTGTTTATAATACAAAGTCACAATACTAGATAATATCTCTAACTTGGTTTTAATGTCTATGTAACATAAAGTTATGATATTGGTAATGACAGTGACTTTGGTGTTCGTCTTTATTGTTCATCATATGGCCATAATATTTGGGAATGACTAACATAGGGAATGACTTTTCATGTACATGATATGGTTTTGATGCTAGAACTGGTTATGACCTTGACTTTGTCTTTATTAATCATCATATAGCCATGATACTAGAAATGACCATAATGTTGCACGTGTATTGTGTATCATATGACTATGGTGCTTAGAAATACTATGACAAAGAATAGTCTTTCTTGTGTCTAAAGTGATTGTGATGCCGAGAATGATAATAATACTAGCTCTTCCTTCTCTCATTTATCATATGATCATGGCAGTAAAAATATACAATGACATTGTAATTATTCGAACATAGAAGTCATGGTTTTCCCTTCTTTTGAGGACAAGAGTTGTGACCTTAGGGAATGACTATACTTGAGCAATACCTCATGAACATTTCATTTCCAAAAGTCACAATGATAAATAATTACTGTGGCTTTGGTATGAGTAATTTTAGTTTTGTAACTTTTTATAGCTCAAATATTATAATTTTGTAAAATGGTTATTACTCTTACTTGAAACTATCATGCTTTATTAAAGATATAGTCACAATACTAGGAAGTGATCATGAATTTTAGCACCAGTAGGGTACTTGGTTTTGGTTACTATGATATGAAATTAATATTATAGTTATTTAATTATCATGAGATAAGTATAGATACAACTTATTAATAATATCATAGCCACAAAGAATGTGTTACATAGTTGATGAATTATGCTAACAAGATGGTAAATTTGTGACAAAGATTATAATGACAAATTAAGTAGTATTTCGATCAACAATGGATACTAAAACTATGAGGGGACTATCATTGGGGAGGATCCAATAATTAACAACCACCTTGTGTTCCATTAGGGTAATATGGCATTTTTATAATAGTCCAACCTTCATTATGTAATCAAACATGATGATAACCAAGCTACATAGACATGCTAGCATGCATAATAAAATAGACAAATCTTAACAACTAAGAGTCTTACCAAAAAACTTAGTTTAATCCTTTCAACTAGAGTAGTAATTGACTCATAGTTAGTTGATCAAACTGCCTATACAATTTATGTGAGATTGATATCTGAATAAAAGTTTACTTTACTGCTTATATGATCTATTTACTTATAGGACTAGTCAGACTAGAGACCCTCACACAAAGTAATTTTGAGATATTACTTAATCCTAAAGATTAGGCAACATAACAAAGTCATAATACTTATTAAGCTAAAAGTATAATTGTAATTATTTTCACATCATTTTATATCTTTATGATATAAAAGGTAAAAGAATAGAAATACATACTTGAAGTAATCATTAATGAGTAGACATGGAATTGACTCGAGAATGGAAAAAGTGCAATTTTGATAGTTAAACACTAAAAGCATAAATATGATGGGACTATCCTTGGTAGTGATAGTCCAAGGATGATAATCATCCTTGGGCACGAGGGCATTTCCACATCAATCAACCATTCATCTGATAATCAAGTATAACTTTGCCTATATACTAAAGAAATCTCATTATATCAAAAGAAGTGAGTCAGCCCTAGGGTTTATCTTTTTGAAACTCAAGTCTATCAACTCAACTCAAGTAATACTTAGTTAACTAATAGTTGGTCAAACAACCAATATAATTTTTATGGGATTTATATGTTGACTTATGATGATCACGAATAATAAGGTTTGATATTATAACAAAATTGCAATACTCCTCTTATTCAAATAGAACTTTCAAAAGACAGGGAGACTCTTTACTTGGGGATGAGTAAATATTTATGTATGTGCATTTGTTCGGCACTCATGCTATTGAGTTTTTATGGTTATTTTTAGATTATTTATGATATGTTTGTACCATAATTGGGTTTAAAAAATAAATATTTCATGAAATTCTATTTTTGATGGGTTTGATAAAAACTAGTGAAATCAACTATAAATTGGGTATAAAAAATATACTTAATAAAAAGTAGAACTGGGGCACATAGAGTGAAATGAAGCCATGACATTTTCAATGTCACAATATTCTATACAGTAGCACATACCTATGTTGTCATGGAAAGTTTTTTGATGCAACCCTACAAATTAGTCATGACTTTTATTGTACATTGTGAACTTACCATATTCTTGCATTATCATTCTATCATACAACACATTCTTTGTGGCCACGATATTATTTTGGGGCTGTGTCAATATTTTCTCAAATCATGATATTAATTTTTTATCGTAGTAGCCAATACTTGAAAGATATGTGAAGTCATGATATATTTTTAACATCATGACATAATCATTATAGAACCAAAATCAGATCTCATTAAATAATTTTATTCCATAATATTTTTTAGAAATTGCCACATCATACTCTAATATGTAAATTCTTAAGTTGTAGCATCTTTTTAGTTTTGTGATATCATCCTCAGACATACATAACTATGTTGTGATATTTTTTATGATATTCCAAAACATGATGATAAAAAAGCAATTCAGAGATATTCTTTGCAGCAACTTCAACCTAGAATCATCACATTGAGTTCATTAATACTATAATTAATGATGGTACTCAAGGATATAAAAGTGATTTAAATGAGTTTAAAAGGAGATTGAGATAACTCCTACTAGATACAAAGATATCCAGCTAAATACAAGTAGATCTAGAGAGATCTAGAGATGTAGAAAGTGAGTTCTTCAGAAAAAATTCACAAACACAACTTAGGCATGAATCCACCTCGATTAAGAAAACAACCTCATGTCAAACACAAAATAAAGTGGATTGCAATGAATTTTAAACCTAGATCCTAATGGCAACTAGCTTTTGGGACACATGATATGATGAGATGATTCTTAAATCTCCTCACTTGAATTCCTCTCCTTCCAATGTTAGGCTAGCTAGAAACCTATGATTAGTTTATGTATTTATTTAAGATTGATGTGATTTGCAACAAATAATTATGGTTTTATTAAGAATTGAAAATTGATAGATATAGATATTACATAGAACGTCATTCTTGGTCTCTACCACTTAGATGGATCCATATGTGTTGATTATGATGGACGGTGATAAAAAATCTATGGAACACAATACATTAGGTATGTGTTAGTAAGATGTGATAACCCTCTTGCCTCATTCATCTTGCAATGGCTCCATAGGTGAGCTTTCTAGATTGACATAAGTTTAATTGATATAAGTATGATGCTAATAACGTCAATAACTAGTGCGTGTAGACTAGAGGTGGAGGTAGAGGAGACCTGTACTTGTAGATGGGAGGCGGTTGAGAGAAAGACTTGGTACCTTTAGATAGGAGGTGATGGAGGGGGAGATTTGTGCTTGTAAATGGGATAAGGATGTTGGAAAGATTTGTATTCATCAACGAGTGGAGGAGGTCGTAGAGATAGGTTTTGATATGCTTGTGGGGATGATTGGCATCAATGAAGAGGTGTCAATGAAGATAAAGATGATGAAATTGGTAATAAGCCTTTACTCGTGATAGAGGATTGAAAGAGAGGCTGGTGCATGTAGACTAGAGGTGGAAAAGACATGTACTTGTAGATGAGAGGCGGCAGAGAGGGAGACTTCTACCTATAGATGGAAGGTGGAGGAGGAGGAGAATTGTGCTTGTAAATGGGATAAGAATGTTGGAAAGACTGGTAATCGTCGACAGGCAGAGGAGGTGGTAGAAATCGGTTTTAATATGCTTGTGGGGATGATTGGCGCCAATGAAGATAAAGATGATGGAATTGGTAATATGCTTCTACCTGGGACAGAGGATTGAAAGAGAGAACATCCACCACAAGAGTGGCAAGGAGAGACTGCGGTGAAATGTTACCCATCCTCACAAAGCGAGAGAGATGGAGGTATGCTTTTTTTAGCATCCACATGCCCGTTAGTCTCTTTATATAAAGCCTGTATAACTAGCATGTTTGAAAGACCTCAAGGCTTGCTTGTGAAACAGTACCAAAAGAGTCAAAATAAAAATCTTCTAATTATATTTAATTAATTCACTATTATTTTGTGAAAGTTAAATAAGGACTCAATGGGGTACCATTTCATAGAATATTTTGTTTTATTACTAATATTATTATTTTTGTAGTTTGACAAAAATTTATGGGAGAACTATGTTTTGGTGCATTATATATAAAATATTAAGAATTATATTTTGGTGCACCAAATTATTAAAAAAAGTGAACCAAATCATTAAATAATTGATTTTGTGAGTATTCAATTATTATAATACCAAAATGCCCTCTCAAATCATGTTCCCCTCGCTTCTCGCCCATGTCCCCTCTTCCCTCTCCATGAAAGAGCTCCCGGAGCTCCGTGAGCTCCTCCATAGGGCTTCTCATTAGAGCTCTTAAAGTTCCAAGAGCTCCTCTTTGGAGCTTGATGGAGCTCCTCACTAGAGCTCATAAAGCTCCACGAGCTCCTCCTTGGAGCTGGCTAGAGCTCCATCATGCAGCTCCTCATTGGAGCTCATGGAGGTCCACCGAGCTCCACGGAGGAGCTCAATGAAGTTCAACGAGCTCTAGTGAAGGGCGGGGAGAGAAGGGAGAGAGGCAATGAAAGAGGAGAGAGGAGCAAGGGTAGCGAGGCAAGGGGATATGGAATGATATTTTGGTATTATATCAATTAAGTGTACCAAAAATCAATTATTTTAAAATTTGGTGCATTTTTTTTATAATTTAAAATTTGGTTTTTTTTTCAAATATATTATATGGAGTGCAACAAAACATAAATTTTCCAATAAAATAATTGAAATATATGAATCTAAATTTTAATAATTTAAAAATTATAACATTTTAATAACAAATTCTTAATATGAAAATACCATTTTTTTACCCTGCGATGTGTTTGGTGTTTACCGTAATCTCCATTAACTAACTATAACTTAGAGTAGTTCCAATGGGCTCGCTAAAAACCTTTTTTTTGGCTATTTTGTTGAGACAAATAGAAAATTAGGCCTCAAACCCGCTCGCTATCCTGCCCGCATTTTTGCCTTCTCGGCTTCTTCCTCAACAAATGTTGCTAGTGTTTCTCACTCAGAAAATTTCTTCTTCCTTCAAAAATTCTTGGCCAATGTCTTCTCAATATCCACTGGTTCTAGCAATGCTGGTAGCAACAAAAACCCAACTTCTCACCTCTGATATTGTTGAACGTAGCCACATGAGTGATTCGTCAAAGATGCTTGGAAAAATGACGAATCATGTGTCTGAATTCTTATTGGCATAAAAACATTTACAGCATCCTCAATCTTTCTCCGTCTTCCTCTCTTTCTTCGCTATATCAACAACCATACTCTATCCTATAAGAGTAATACTATTTATCAGGTGGTTGGACATGCTTCAGTAGCTATTTGAGTTTTGTTGTTCAATTCAAAATAAAAGAGCTTCATCCAACTCCATAGTTTCATATACTTATCTTTAGATGGTGGATTGATTACATGTTGTGTGTTAATAATGTATATTTAGTTCTTGGATTCAGAATTGTGCATAGAAATGACTAATTGATTAATTCTGTTTTGATTAATTCTATTTTGTATTTAGTTATTGGATATTTAGAATAATTGATAATTAGTTCTTAGATTCAGAATTGCTTAAATATTTTAATAAATTATGTTTGTTGGTTGAACTCATTTGAAAATTAATCTTAAGTTCTATTATTGATAAAACTTACATTGCTTATGAAAAATAACTCACATTTTGTTGAAACTAAGTGATCTACCATTCATTGGTAGTTAAACAAATTGCAAATAGAATGTCTTGACAGTGTGCTTATTTTTTTGGTATTTGAGGTAATTTTGGTAATATTTTGGTTACTGCATCATTTTAATTTGTTTTTCATCATTTTTTTTGGTATTTTAGATCATTTTTATCGTAATACTATTATGAAAACTCCATGTTGTTCACCTTTAATCCTATATTACGTAATTTGTTTCAAGATTATTACTTAAAGCCCCCTAGTTAGATTTGGTGTCGATTCTTTCTATTCATGTATATAGATATTACTTTTATGTGGTTAACCCTCATCCACTTTTTTTTTTCATCAACAATGTAGGTGTTTTGATGGATGAACATGAATATTACTTTACCAATCTATTAAATGAGGGAACAAATGTAGGTGAGTTTAACACTCAATTTGTAGAACAAATAAGTTAGTCTTCACCAATATCATCTCAAAAAGAATCCACCACCAAAAAGTATCGAGGCGGAAACTTTACAAATGAAGAGGACTTAGTTTTAATATCGGGTTGGCTGAATATTAGTGTAAATGCCGTGCATGGGAAAAAAAAAATTTAATGGTATTGGAAAAGGGTTTGGGAGTACTTCAACAAATATAAAATTGAGTCGGATTGTAATCGAAATCAAGTTTCTTTGATGAATCATTGGTCTTCAATTCAACTAGCCACCAATAAATTTTGTGGTTGTTTTTACTAAATTGAAAGGTTGAATCAAAGTGTACTGACTGAGAAAGACAATGTATGAATATATTTTAATTACAAGTGTGATAATATTATTATGATACATAATATTATTGTACTATTTTTATTTTTGATATGCAGCATAATGTACAATTTTTAGGTCCGTGATGCGAAAAAAGTATACAAGGAAATTCATAAATCATCTTTTTCATTTGAACATTGTTGGAATTAGTTGCGGTATACCCCAAAATGTATAAAGTATTCTCAATCAAAGAAACAAAAAACAAAAAGTGGTGAAACTCCTAGCAACTTTAATCCTTCAACGCCAAAATCAGTAAACATAGAAGGTGATAGTGCGGGCATGGAGAGGCCAATTGAAAAGGAAGGCTGCGAAAGAGCGGGCAAGAAAGTCAAAGAGCAAACTCTCTGAAGATAATAATTCAAGTTCAACTTATTTCATTAAATTGTTTGAAGAAATGAAGGAACAAAAAACAAAGATGGTGGAGCAGAAAGTAACTTTCATGGAAAAAATGGTGGTTGTCGAACAAGAGAAGTTAGTTATTGAACAAGAAAAAGTAGTTATTGAACAAGAGAAGGTACAACTTGAGCAAATGAAGGAGGAACAAAAAATAATGTGTATCAATACGAGTGTCCTACCTCAGATTCAAGCTGAATTTTTTAAGTGCCTCCAGATAGAAATCATGACAAAGAAAATATAGTTTTTCCTTATTCATCGACTGGCAACTTA
The DNA here is from genome assembly GCA_029783825.1 of Sapria himalayana. Lineage (NCBI taxonomy): Eukaryota > Viridiplantae > Streptophyta > Magnoliopsida > Malpighiales > Rafflesiaceae > Sapria > Sapria himalayana. Next base: position 961,452 of record JAREIK010000435.1, read on the forward strand.
TCTTATTAATCTAAATTAAAATCATGAATGAATGTTTGGATTTATTTTTTTTAATTTACTATTTTAAATTTGATGATGTGGCACAACACATCATCATTATGACAATTTTACTATTTTAAAATATGATATTTTTAAATTTTATTTCTGAAAGTTAGTTAAAGTTAGTTGAAATATTAATCTATTTTGCTGAGCTTGGTTGAAGTAACTTTTAAAGAATTGCTAGTTAAAATAGTGAATTGAATATTTAAATATATTTTAATTAGCTAAATAATTTCTTCATCTGTAATTTAAACTTGTCCATGTCTTGAATACACTCTTTAGTGATGATTAAATCATGCACATAGACTCCAACAATTAAATTCCCTTTACCTTGATTTCTCATGTACACAATATGCTCTAAAGAATACTTCTCAAAACCGAGTGTCCTCAATGACTTGTTCAGTTTTGAGTTCTAGGCTCTAGGTGCCTGTCACAAACCGTACAATACTTTGTGCAGTTTTAACACCTTGTGCTCTTCTCCTTTTATTTCAAAACCTGATAGTTGAATGACATACACTTCCTATTCCAAATCACCATCGAGGAAGGCTGACTTCACATCCATATGATGTACCTTCCATCCCTTATGTGTCGCAATAGAAATTAGCAAACATAGTCTCTAGCCGATCAACATGGGCGAAAACTTGATCAAAGTTCATGTCGTGTCGTTGAACATACCCCTTTACCACAAATCTTACCTTGTGGTTCACAATTTTGCCTTGAGTGTCCTTCTTTAGCTTGTAAACCCACTTTAGACCTATGAGTTTGTGGCTGTCGAGTAATGGAACAAGCTTCCAAGTTTTATTTTTTTGAATAGAAGAAATTTTCTCCTCCATTGCTCTTCTCCTCATCAGATCTGCCTTTGCTTCTTCAAAATTTGACAGCTCTTCTTTTCCTAGCAAACATAGTCCTGAATACTCAACTCTATTAGGTATGTTGCATCGTACAAGCTTTTGATGTCATGCTTACCCCATGGTCCTACTAATAAACTTTCATTAGATGTCAAGGGTTGTAGTATTTCGGTTGATACTGATTCTTCAAAACTTGCTGCTGGAGCATATGGTGAGTTTGAAACATGTGTTTTGGATCTTGTGTTCATCATTGGTGTAGCATGCTGGTATCAGTTTCCAGTTTGTTCTTGTGTTGTCTATGAAAAATCCATACCAGAATTGCTGATACCATCTATATTTTCTTGATTTGTTGTATTAAATGCTCCTGCTATGGTAAAATATTGTGTTGTAAGAGTGTTCCCTACTGATCATATTTTTTTTATGGAAATTTGCTCCACTCCCACTTCTTCTCCTCTTCAAACATGATATCCCATGACACTACTCGTTTGACTTTGGATCAAACATCTGATAGCCTTTTGTATTCGAATCATAACCTATAAACACCATTGGCTTGCTTCGGTCTACATGTTTTGAGAGGTGTAGTGTAATATCTTTTACGTGTCCCACACATCAAAAGATGTGAAAATGATCAACAATTAGCTTGCAGTTGTAATATGCTTCATAGAGAGTTTTACCAATGATGCTTTTTTTTGGTGCTCGATTTAGGAGATATACGGTAGTTGATACTACTTGTCCCCAAAATTCACCTGGGACTCCCATGCTTTTCAACAAGCTCCTTGCCATGCCGACCACCATTTGATTTATTCGTTCAACAACTCCATTATGCTGAGGAGATTAAGGCACCGTAAGATAACGCTTAATTCCCAACAGCTCATAGTAATTCTTGAACTCATTTGTGGTGAATTCGCCGCCATGATCTATGCGAAAAACCTTCAGTTTGCTATTTTTCTCCATTTCTGCTAATGCTTTGGTCTTCATGAATGCCTCAAATGCTTCATCTTTGTTTCGGATCAGCACCTGCCACATGAATCTAGTAGAATCATCAAATAACAGTAAGAAATAGTGCTTGCCTCCGTGTGTAGTAGCAGTTATTAGTCCGCACAAATCTCCATGTCATAGTTCAAGGGGTGATTCTACTCGGAATTTTTCCACTACTGGAAATGGATTTTGGTGTTGCTTTTCAATCATGTAACCATCATAGATATGGTCTTTATTCTTGATTATGGGTAGTCCATGCACCATCTATTTTTGACTTAGAATTTTCAAGGCATGAAAGTTTACATGCTCATATCTTGCATGCCAGCACCAAGCACTTTCTTTGCATCTAGCCATGAGACATTCTGGTAGGACCTGAGCAATGTGCAGCAGATATAAATAACTTCCTGACCTGCTCACCTTTGCTAGTAAGTAGCCTTCGTGTCTTATCCAAGATAGTCATCATTCCTCCTTCAATTACAAATTTGCATTTGTTCTCATCTAACTGACCAAGGCTTAATATGTTGCTTTTCAACTTCAGAATGTATTAGGCATTAGTTAGTACATGATATTCACCTATGGAGCATTCAAATAAAACCAAACCCTTTCCTTGTATTTCTACAGCCGAGCCATCTCCAAATTTGACTAACCCTTTAATGATCCTGTTAATTTCAGCAAATTTTTTGATGCAACTAGTTATGTGATTACTCATTCCGGTATCTAAATACCAGGCTTTGTCTTGGGTGCTATTAATCTTTGGCACCACCTTGTCTTCGTGTAGTAACACATGTTCGTTTTATATTGCGTGGCTGAGAACACAAGTTTCAGCCATCAATAGTGTCGGTTCATCATCAATTTGTGTTGTAAAAAAATTGGTACTCTCTCTTTAGTTTGGCTTGGGACACTCTTTTGCAAAATGACCATATTCATTACAATTGAAATACTTGACCTTGGATTTTTCGAAGTTGCATGGCATTCGGTCTTCGTTAGTGCATTCACCATTTTTTTGACCTCCACCATATCCAACATTCGTGGCCACGACCTCTCCCATGATGTCCACCTCTTTTCGTGCTACTAAAACCTTCATCTTTCTTTCCTTATGAGCATCTTATCTTCCACTCGGCTTGGGTAAGAAGTAGTTGTTCTTCACCGGCCTTTGTGTGTACTCGTCCTTTAAGTACTTCCTCAAAGATTTTGAGGCATTCGGTTGCTTTTGAGATCGACATGTTCTCAATATCGCCAAACTACTCGATCGTCTCGATAATTTGGAGAAATCTATCTAGAACTATGCTGAACAGTTTTTCAACAACTTCATTATCGTCGAGCTTCGTGCCCAGCGAGTGGATCTCACCCGCCAGCGTAAGCTTCACAGACAACTCGTTTATTATCTCTAAATCCTTCATGTGTAACTTGTTCAGTTGTCATTTCGGCACCTGTAAGCATGTCTTCTTGACGCAATCTTCACCAACCCACATCTCCTTGAGTGTGTCTCAAGCCTCCTTTACCGTCTTCTTTTCCATGATTGCCTTCATCACATCATCTGTCATGGCTTGAGAAATGGCTACCATGGCACCTTGATCTTTGTCGTCACCTGTATCTCCACCTTCGATCACTGACCATACTTTTAGTGAATACAAGATCATCTTCATCTTGACTACCCATATGTCGTAGTTCGTTTTGCTTAACATTGGATATTGGTTGGGATTGAGGCTCCTCTTGCCTTCAATTTGACGACTACATGCGTCTTAGATTGATCTCCTTCAGCACCATCCATTGCTTTAACCCTGCCTCCGATACCAAATGTTGGGATTTATTTGAAGACAGTAACAAATAAACTCTGAAATACAAACAAACAAAGGATTTTTCTTTGGTGATGCAAACCCCATTGCATCATTTTCTGGTTATATAGGCATGTACAAAATATCTGCTCTACTATTACAACCCACTTTTTCAAAAAATAACGGCTACTCTAATTTTAGCCACACACTAGACTAAAACCAACATCCTAATTTACAAATCATTTATCAGAATGATGATAACTACTACTCTAACATGATTAACTTATCATAGCTCAATGAGCTTACGTGAGCGCCATTACATTTCTGGAGATCAATAAGCTCTAGTAAGGGAATGATGCTCAATGAGCTTACTGGAGCTCATAATGTGGAACTTATTACGAGCTAGTTATGCAAAACTAATAACAATGAGGGCCATTTTTTACTATTCTAATTGAATGCAGATTAATGTTGAACGAGATAATGAAATATAGTAAATACATCATCAAAGTAAAAAAATGTATTTTAGTATTGACAATATTGAGTGTGATAAAAATTAATTAATTAAGAGTTTGGTGTATAATTTTGTAATTATTAAAATTTTAGTTTATTTTTTTTACAATTAATTTATATATGATGCACGAAAACATAATTCTCCTATGTTTTATTATCATACATTATATAATTATAACTGGGAAATAACATCAATTCCTTATTACAATTTACAACTAAAATCATCAGTTGGTATGATCAACATCAATACTATTTCTATTTTTTGAAGGTCTTATGTTTCATAAACTAGTTTGATATTATAAAGAGATATTTCATTTTATTGTAGGACCAAGCTTGCTTGCTAGACTATGTGATACCTGACCAAATTACTTGAGAATTGACTATATATGGTTAACATAATTATATATATATAGCAATTATTATATGTATTTGACTATATACATTTAATATAATTATAAATATAGCTTAAAACAAAATAGATTTAATTTAATTATATATATATATATATATAGCTTGAAGCAATATATTTATATATTGAAAACTTTATATTAAACTATATATATATATATATTGTATAATATATATAGTATAACATATGGTTAAAATATATTATATCTTGTTATATACATTTATATATATGCCTACATTATATATAGTTAAACTATATATAAACTACTTTTTATATATTTTTATACTGGTATATGTGTGTGTGTGTGTGAGTGTGTACAAGAAAATGATGAAATAGAATAAAAAATAAGACGCCCAATTTTATTTCAAAAATTAGGAATAGAATTGGAATAGATTAGAAATGAAAAAAAAACACTTTCCTATGAATGTTAGAAACGGAAAAATAATCCATCGCTATTAAAATGTGGAGATTTTTTTCACATTATATAGAAATATAATTAGAAATGAAAGTAGCGATGAAAATTGAAATAGTTTAACCTTCCGTCACTAATATCACATGGGGTCGTTAGCAGATTGATTACCTTTTGTGGTATTTAGTGACAAAAATTTCGTTTCTACACATCTTTGTTATTGAAAATGATAAATTCTCTAAAACTTATGAGGAAAAAAAATTCCAATTTAATTAGTTTAGAATTTGATTGCTATTCGACTTCAAAATTTAGCAACTGAAAGGAATTCCATCGCTCCTTTTGAAATGGAATGTAAGTTTGTCGATGTTAGACATTTATAATTTTGGTAAATGAATTCAATTATGTCACTGCTTTAGAAACAAAACTCATTTTGTTGCTAATTGACATTAATTATTTTTTTGAAGAACCCTTTGTTCATAAAAAAATTTAGGGGTTGGGCTATATTATCACTAATTTGTCATCACTCATCCACCTAATCCACCTTGCTTTCCTTCGTTCTTGTGTTCGTCACCATAATCATCTATCATTGAGGTATGCAATTTTATTCTTTGGTATGTGTTTATTAGAATGTGTGTGTGTGTGTGTGTGTGTGTGTGTGTGATATTGTTGTGTATAGTATAAAAACCCATGAATGTAACATAAATATATGTGTATACACATTATTGTGTACAAATTATGGTTGTGTATAGATTCTATATATACACATTATGTATATACCATAAATATATACACAATTTCATTATGTATATATAAATATATCAGGGTTTGAGCATTGTGTCTTTTTTTTTGGTACGTGTATAGTGTAGGAATCCATGGATATAACATAAAAAATATAAAAATACAAAATAAAAATAAATATTTGGGTTACCTCCCAAGTAACACTATATTTAATATTTTTAGATAGACTAATTTTTATATTATATATCATCATCATCTACCCCAAATATCAAAGCAATATCCTCAGTATATTATTTTATTTCTTCTTGTTTCATATTCTTTTTATCTACTATTTAAGACTATGGATGGAAGATCAACTTCATCTTATTATCTTATGGCTTAGTTTAATATGTGGGTTTGTCATTCAAAATCTAGTCATCAATCACATTCCTTCCTCCAATATGTACAAGATCAGATGTCAACTTTTTAAAAAACATTGTATCATTGCATATGGTATGTAGTGTTAGTGTAGTGGCTTGGAAAAATATCGCAACACCTTCCACCAGCTTTTGTACCTCTACTGTCTTTACTTTGAATAAGGTTGCAACATGATCTTTTTCACTTTTTAATAGTTTTTTCGTGGCATTGGAACAAAGTCCCAGCATCTACCAATTTATTCTATTTCACCACCATCATAGCTTCTTATAATGTTAGGACTTCTTTCATCACACTAACTTAACCTTTTTTTTTCTTTAAAACCTTCATCAATATTTTATTTCCATCCATTTCATTAAGTTTTCTTGTAAATTATTCTTCTTTTTTTGTCTTCGTAAGTAGTTCAAAGAAACTTTGTTTAAAAGATAGTTGTTTACTCTCTTCGACTGGTTATAATTAAAATTTGAAGATCCTTATGTTAGATAACTAGTCAATTTTGTTCCAAAATTTTTTTGATAACTCATATTTTGCTGCAAATTCCTTGGCTCCTATAAGATAAATTCTTTTATTTACATGATCTTTATTCTATGAGTTATATTAATTACATCAACATCTAATTAAGTTGCATTGAAATTTCTCAAAAAAATCAAATAAAAGTAATATGAAATGAGTTTACACGAAACATTATCCTATTTTCTTTATTTTCAATTAATTTAACTCAAAAAAAGATATTTTTTTATCATAATCTAATCATACTATGAAAATTGTCAAGTAGTTTGAAATGAATTCATGTAAATACAAATTGATATTGCATGTCTATTAATATTAGTCTAAGAAAATATGATTCTAGTCAATGCAATTGAGATACATGTCTATGGCTAAAGGTATATCCTATTTATTTTAAAATTTTTATGATCATATACACATATCTCACAGACTTTAATTATTCTCAAAATATAGCATCATATTGCATTTATGTGATTTTTTCTTTTATGTGATATTATTTTCTTTTGTTTTTGCCAAAAAGAATTTCTTTGGAATGTAATATTATGTTTTGCTTGTATCTATTTTTTGCTTAATTTTTGGAATTTCATCATTTGTAGATAAATGTAAAATATTTAGTTTTTTGTATATGATAAAAATACAACTAGAGTCAATTGATAAATATCTAAGAGATTAATACAACCTCAATTATCTCATTTTAATGCAAACTTACCTATTAATGATATGACTACAATATTTTAATGACATTTTTTTAATATCATAAATATGTCACTATAATTTTATAACAAATAAGTCATGGAAAGTAATATACCTTTTTTAATATTCAAAATAATTTCAATTTTGGTCTTGTAAAATTTATGCTAAGGACGATGCTTCCATGATGCAAGGCTTAACAAAAATTTCACATTTTGATTTGAAATATTTGTCAGTAAATAACTTATCTTTGTTGCTTGTAAAAAATAACGTGCAACATTATATAAGTAGAATTTTATTTTATTTATTTTTTAGGTATATTTTCTATCATTAAATATATATAATAGACAAATAAAGGATCTTGTAAAAGGGTCATTATGAAGTTTACATATTTATCCCATATATTATGTAAATTGATATAAATTTTATACTTTGAAACATTATTCAAATAGAGCTGCAATGGATAGTGGTGTATGTATTAAGGGATCTAACTCTACTATATTTATTATTGACTTTCATGGTCGTTTATTAAAATTCTACACTTGGAGTATCATGCTTTACTAATTAAATTGACAATTCAATTTAAGTATGAATAATTTGATCTTATTCATAATTTGGGTACTGAAATTCATCATCAATACAATCTTGTGGTGTACATCAAAAGAAATATTGTCAAAAGTACATGCTATTTATTCTTATGGTACAAGCAAAATAAGTGTATTACACCACTTATCCAACCACAAGAAGAAATGCTCGTGACTAGTAGGCTGTTTGTAAAATAAAACCTATATCAATTGTAGAAGTTCTTGAAAAGAATGTTATTATGACACCATCGCATGTACATGCATTTTAAAAGAATAATGTAAAACTTCATCCAATTAATCCTATGATAGATGTTGGGCTTGGAACATTGTTTGATGAAGATAAACTATTTGGACATTGATGATGCATATGTTGAAGAAGATAATGCGTAAGAATTAATTACACAATCAAATAAGGATGAATATGTAGATGTAGATGATTTGTTAAAATTTCCAATGATGTATAGACATTTATTGATTTTGGTGTTAAATTGTGTTGCTTATTTTGTAACTATTATAATTTAGGTGTTAAATAAAAAAATTTCACAATTGTAAATGTCATTGTGTTTCTCATTATGTTTTTTTAAAATGATGTTAATTATATGTTTTTATTGTCTTTGTATGTTTTGATATATATGAAACATGAATTAGGTATGAGATGTGACAATTCAAGTGGTTGAAGATCTCCATCCATGGGAAGGAGTAGAGGAAGTCAACAAAAGAATTGTTGAAGAGGAATTCAATATTTATTCATTGATTATAATACTATAAATATCTTTCTATATTCTCTTACACATATAGAGGATACGTTGGTATCACCTCATCATTACATATGGATTTCCTGTCATTGATATTCTTTCTTAATCTCATTCTACACCATATAGTATTGTTAGCTTTGTCTCACTTATCTTAGGAGGTACATGTATTGTTACTACAACATCGACAATAACTTGACTTTTCATTGTTTGCATACAAAGTTATGATAAAATCTTTATTCGGACAACAATTAATAATAAATAGTATGTACCTTTTAGAAATTTATTATATGCATCCATTTTCTTTTTATATTCTTTTTATTTGTAAAAAAATTAAATTAGAACTAAGCTTGAAAATATATAACTAAATCATTAAGGTTAATTAATAACAAACTATGATATTATTAATGATCCAACATTATCATTGAAAATTAAAATAATATTTGTATTAAAAAGTTTTATATAAATAATAAAAATGAATACAATATTAACTTAGTAAAAGAAATATGAATATATTTTGTTTACATGTTTATTCCTTCTACTTCTCATTGTAGAGGTTATTAAGTGGAGCCAAGTGCCTCCAAATATGAATAATAGTATTGAGAAGGATATGAACTATAATTTTATTGCATTTACCAATATGTGAAATTATTTTTTAATAAAATAATATGAAAAGAAATACATCACAATATATTATTTTTTTTTGTTTTTTACAGAAAAAAATATAAATAGAATAATACTATGTTGAACTCTATGAAGGATACATAGAAATATATGGCTAGTGTCAGATACAATGATAAGCTTGGAAAATAAAGAAAAGAAGTAATGTAAAAATATAAAGCTAAATAGTGTTCCCCTTCATGTTTGGATAAAATGGTGGGAATACTAGAATAATTAAAAGTTCGAGGCCTTATCCCAAATAACGTCACAAAATCATCAATCAAAGAAAGCAGATGAAAGATTAGGACCTTGCAAACATATTAGAGGTTCAACAAGAGAACCTACCAACATTCAGTAGATTTGTTAACATTGTTTTTCCTAATTTATTATGATTTAACTTTGTAAGTGTAAATGATACTAAATTTATGATAATGTATCATGCACATCATTAGTAAATAATATTTATTTTTAGGAGGTTGATTTGAAATGTTTATCAATACTGTTTGACGTGTTCAAGTGAATATACAAGAAAAAAGGATGAATTATTTGTTGACAAGTGGTCAAATGATATTAATGTGATTTTCTAAATGAACATATTCAGTGTCTTATGTAAATTTCAATATATGAAACAATAAATTGTAAAATAATATAATTTTTGACATTCATAGAAATTACTATCCAAAGTAAAGCATATTATTTACCATTACAGATGAATTATTATATATGGATTCCTTAAATGTAATGACTTAATTTATATATTAATTTTTAGTAGGATATTGATAGTTTTATGTACTAGTAGAAATTTTTTATGTATATAGTACAAATGAGTTATGTTGTATTGTAACAATTGTTAGAAGCTATGAAGAATATGGTTGTTATTACTTAGTAATTGATAGATCCTTTTATAGAGGTTTCAAATATTGTTGTTGCTCATATTTACCTTCAGACTGTATGATATTGGTACCCATGCATCTATATTTTATCTAAGTTCTATTTGGAGCTCTTCATCTTTATCTTCCAATTATAGTAATTTTTTTGATGAGTAGCTGTGAGAGAAGATACAGAAAATTTAGGATACTTTGCAATGAAAAAAAATGAGGAGATATAATAAAATAATTATGAGATACAAAAGAAAATTGAAGAATTTAAAAAAAGAAAGGAAGAAAGAATTAAAAGAGGAGGAAATGCAACAAAAAATTTTGAAGTTATAAAAAATTATGTGCAAGTTGGCAGAGGCTTTTTCTTACTGTAATTGTTAGAGTGGTACCCATGCAGACTGTAATTGTTAGAGTGGAGCTTAAAAAATGATGAGCTCTTTATCTTTACCTTTAGACTGTAATTGTTAGAGTGGAGCTTAAAAAATGGTGAGTATATGGTCTTGGTACCCATGCATCTATATTTTATCTAGGTTCTATTTGGAGCTCTTCAGCTTTATCTTCCAATTATAGTAATTTGTTTGATGAGTAGCTGTGAGAGAATATACAAGAAATTTAGGATACTTTGCAATGAAAAAAAATGAGGAGATATAATAAAATAATTATGAGATACAAAAGAAAATTGAAGAATTGAAAAAAAGAAAGGAAGAAAGAATTAAAAGAGGAGTAAATGCAACAAAAAATTTTGAAGTTAGAAAAAATTATGTGCAAGCTGGCAGAAGCTTTTTCATCATTCTGAAGAAGATCCATCCAAATCACTAGTATAGAGAATACACATCTTGAAAATGGCTCAGCTATTTATTATGTTGTTTAAATACTATTTTTTTGCAATAAAATTTATTATGTTAAACTTTGTTTTTCATGTTACTATTTTTTAATGTAATCAATGTGTACTACAATGGTTAAACTTTGATGTTTATTATTTTATGTTATACTTATTAGTGGATGTTATGTTAATATAATTGCAAGAATAATGTGCACGTACAAACTAGATTGTAGTGTATATGGTTTTTATATGTATTTTTATATTGTATACAATAAATAGAAACTATAACAAATGTGAAATATTCTTGTTGCAGAAAATAGAATGGAATATGACATTTTAAATTCTATTTCTAATTTAGAAATGGAATTTTCATTTATATTCTATTCCATCACTATTTTAGTATTAGAATAGAAATGAAAATTGAGATCTCATATATGTCACTATAGTAAGAAGCAAAATTTTTTTATTACACATATTATAAACACCTGGGTATTTGCTATTTCTAAAATTTAGAAAGGAGCCTTTAAGAAATAAAATGTTTATGTTTCTATTTAGGTCACTAATTACAATTTGTGATGGAATTATAAATGAATTTGGTCATTTCTAAGTTGCTTCTTTCTTGTAGTATGTGTGTGTGTTATAACATTTAACTATATATACATAACTATATAGTTTTATTGCCTATAATTTACCATATATAGTTTAAACTATATATAATTATGAATATAACTATATATTGTTGACATATAGTGTAAATATATATAGTTTTTGATATATAATTACATAATTTAAAGCCATGTATACTACTACATATGTTTAATATTTATGCATATATATTTAAAAAGTTTATGAAAAGTGTTTTTGAGAATAAAATGCTATTCATGTGAAAAAAAAATTATATTATATATATATAGTGACTTTATTATGATGCTTAATTTTTAAGTTTATTTAATTTGACAAAAACTCATTCTGTGAGAGTTTCTCGTCCAACTTAGTTCTACAAATATATGTATCGTATAAGTAGTAAAGTGGACTTTCGTCTAAATATGAATCACACATTAATTGTGCAAGCAGTTCAATCAATCAAAAATAAGTTAACTGATGCTCTAGTTGAAAAAATAAAATTGAGTTTTGATAAGACTCTTAGATTCTAAAATTCATGTATTTTATTGATCATGATAGTTTGTCTAAATTACTTGGTTGTAATTATAATTGGTTACAGAACTAATATTGGATTATTATGAAAATGCCCTAGTGCCATACTAGCATATATGGTGGTTGTCACCTATTAGATTCTCCCTAGTAATGGTTATCTCGTTGTTATCCCCTTGGTACTTTATCACTAAAATCTTAAATCATCCCTACTTGAGTATCATTCATAAGTCCACATTTTTATGTAACTTGTCAACTACTCTTAACATTTTTTTGTATATGTATTCTTATTCTCCAACCTCATATATCAAAAAAATGTGAACTGATGTGGTATTTAAAAGTATTTATTTTATTGGCTTCATAAGAACTATACTCGTGATGAATAAAATAAGTCTTCTCTCAAATCTCACAAGTAGAAGTCATACGATAGAAATAACTTGTAGGACTATCCCCACTTTATGAGTCACCTCTATTCATGTACATCTCATAACTTACATTTTTCCATCAACCACGATGGCATGTGACTCTCACATGAAATATGAAATCCATAGAAAAATATTCTATAAAATTCACACATCAATTGAGGGTTAATTAATCTAAGATATGTGTTCGATATGCAAAATATTGAATAATACTAATCATTTGACTTGTGTGCCTTGGTAGAATTTGTAATAAGAATTGGAGAAAAAGTCATACAAGTCATAATATTTGACATGCCATGAGTTGTTACACCTTTTAATATTTATAGATTGATTTTGGTATTTATTCTTGGCCGAAACTCTATACAAATAGTTATGAAAATCTTCATACACTATGATTTTATCACCTTATTGTCATAATTTTTTCAATATGTATCACATTCTCTTAGCTATAAAGATTTCTTGAAATATAAGTCGAATTAGCTTGAAACAACTTTATAGTTGTGATATTAATTTCACATCATAATAACCAAGTACCGTATTATTGATAAAAATAATGGCAGTCGCCAACACCATATTTTTTCTTTTACCAAACCACATAATACTCAAACCAAAATTATGACTTCAGTATGAAGTCTTATCTTTTGGCCATATATTGTTATAGAGAGAAAAAACTCAAGATGCTGCCAACAAAAACAACACAACTCTTGGCTCAAGGGAGAAACCAAAACAATAGTCATCACTCAGTACCCTGACAAAGGGTAACATAAGCTAAATGTGTCATCACAATTTTTCCAACATCACAAACATTAAATAGAGGAAAAAGTTCAAATCCATGGCTCATATTTATCACTATGACTTTATGTTATATAAGTTAAATGTGTTGTCATGATGTTTCCCAACATCACAATCGTTAGGTAAAAAAATGTGATCGAAGGATCATGACTAGCAATGCAATTGTGTTACAATGCCTCAAGACTGAAGTCATGATTTTTATTTAGCACTATGAATTCCAATTAAAAAAACTCATACCATATGCTTGGGTATATATGGAAATCCCTAAGAATTCAAAAAAAAATCTACAAGAGGTGCGAGGAAGATGACTCAAAAGACTAAATAACTTCAATTTCAAGATGATTTATGTGCAACAATGTTGAAAAAAGGCACAAGCATAAACCCTAGGAGGCAGACATGTATTTGACTTCCTTCTAGGAGAAAATGAATGTGGAGTTGGGTAACATTTGAGAGATTTAGGTTTTGAAACCTAAATCTCTTAGATTTTTTTCTGAGGTCTTTCTCCGTCTCTAATATTTAGTTATGAATTCATCAAGTTTTGAAGGCAAATTATCAATGGACCCATTCTTGCAAGGTCTCTCTTTGTACCTATCATATTTAAAATATATATATCAAGTATCTATCTGAAAATAAGGGTATTTGACATCATCATTAAGTACCAAATATAAATCATTATAGGGGTAAGAATATGCTGCATCATAGTGAAAATTCAACCCATATATGGTCTTCTCCTTTCTCTAGATCTTGAGGTATTATCCCAGTATAAGAGTTTTGCTCATATAAGGTTGGTGGCTATAAAAAAATTGAAAACTAAAAATAACATAATGATAATTACAAGATAAATATAAAACATAATACAAATCTCAAAGAAAAAAAAAGATAATGGTATTGAAACAACTATAAATCGAACTACCCCTTAAGTTAACCAACAAAACTATCAAAAAATATCTTCTATAATGACACTAAAAACTTGTCTTGACTTTGTTATAATACCCAATTTTATAGTTAGGTGTGCTTATTTCATAGCTTACCTATCATTGTCCCCCACTATGATAGAAAACTCACACACTAAAGATGAAACCAAAAATCCTTAAAAGAATGTTTTATTTATCGTCCACCATCAATTGCAGGTCAATTCCTCTATAAAAAAATTTTAATAGAGTGACCTTTAAAAGTATTCATACTTTCAACTTTATAAGTGACATACTTTCAATTATTAAATATAGCTCAATTTTGGGTTTTGTTATGTGAGTTTTTAACCCGCATCATTATCGGAAGGTTGTTCTTTCCAACCAAACATGAGAATATTTTTTATGCCTTACATATCACCATCCACTACTCTAATTATATACAAACACACTAATAGCTAATGTCCATAGTATCTGTTATATTTATTTATTATGTCATCAATAACCAATCATCATCACAACAAAAATATCAGATTTAATGTATAAAACAAAGTATAAATCAAATTTATATTATCCTTAGATTTTCTTTTTAGTAAGAAATTAGTGAAAATAACACATGAGACAAGTAAAAGTTCATCTCATATGAATTCGGATGCTCAATTTCAACTGTCGAGAGAATCTAGGTTTTATAACTTAAATCACATATAATTTTTTGAATTCATCTTTGATTTTCCCCTAAGAGAGGGTGAGATTGTGTGCCTACCTCCTAGGGTTTATTCTTGTGCATTATATCATCTTTATTGCTTATGGATTGCCATGATATTTGAGTTGTTGAGCCCCTTGGATCTTTTTCTTCATGCCTCACATAAATTTCATTTTGGATTTTCATGGCGTTCCTTATAAACCTGAGCATAGGGTGTGAGTTTCTTTAATTAAAATTTATGGCACTAAATAAAAGTCATGGCTATAATTATTTGGTTATGTAACACGAAGTTGCACCTCTTGTGTCATTACACCTGGCACTCCCACCCGGGTGCCACACATGCTTAATTTGATTAATAAAATTTATCAAGAATAAAAATATTTTAAAAATTATTGTGAAAAGATTTTGTATTTTTAATAGTGGGCTTTAATAAATTTAGTAAATTACCTATAAAATACATATAGAAATAATGGAAGAGAATTTATTAAAAAATATTAATTCAAAATAAATGAATTTATATTAAAAATCAAGAAAAACATGTATTATGAACAATACTTACTCTGGTTAACTAAATGTTTGTATAAATTTACAAGTACAAACAAGTTGACATTAGTTTATTCCCTTTTCATTTTTCATGTTAGTTTCATTCTTAAATACTCAACCTCAAAACTTCAATAGAAGCAAGTAAAAAATATAGATCGAGATTCCTCATATTTAGCTATTTAAAATAGATAGAATTCCAGAAAAAATTATAAATATGTATAAACTATCAAGTAAAAATATACACATGCAAAGGTAAAGTCAATCACACTAAATTACTCATATAGCCAAATACATAACATGGTTTCAAACAAAACCTAACTAAAATCACAACCAAAACTCTCACATAGGTCATATAGATCATCACACAGTCTAAGTAGGCTTGGTCCTACAATACAATGTAGCATCTCTTTGCAATGTCACGCTAGTTTATGGATCTTGTGTTGTGACCTATAAAAAATAAAAATAGTATTGATGTCGATCAAAAAAAATTATCAATATGCTATTAGCTATTATATTCACATATGAATTAAGTAGTATAAAACACACACACACACACACATATATATATATATATACACTACAGTATTTTATGTACATATATACTAAGTATATATATGTACTCAATATATATGTAAGCATAATACTGTAGTTTATATGTACTTATATTGCAGTAATATATGTACGAGTGAAATGCTAGTATATATATACATATTTACTACAATAATATATATTTATCAAAACATAGTTTTTTTTTATTTATTTTGATTTGATTTGGTGGTATAAATTTAGTACAGATATGGTACCATATTGTTTCCCATACAAATCTTATATAAGTGAAGAGATATTTCAACAAACATGATGCACCGTGGCTCAAACAACATTTTCGTAGTGGAAAGTTGCTGATCGGAGGAGCAGAGGGAGAGAGAAATGTCAATGCATTGATAGATTATACTTTATGCATAGTCGATAAATACATTGATTAATAAGATGTAATATAATTGTTATTATTTTTTTGTTTTAGTTATATAAAATATTGTATTAGAATAAGTTATTAAATGATTTTTTGTTGTTTAATTTAAAATTTTCATTTATAGTTTCTGTTTTTATTAAATTTAATTTAAAAATAATAGATTATTTAATTAATTTTTTGTTGAAACTGTATGACAATCAATTATAATTTTTGTTTGTTCATGTCTATAATAACTATTTTTATATATGTGTGGATATGTTTGTGTTTCTCCAAATTGTTTCGGTAGAGTTTTAGTCTATTATAGGTATGTAAAAGCCTAATATCATTAGCGCTACGGTAGCGGCGGCAGTGACGGCAGCGATAGCGGCAGTAGTGGTAGCGGTGGCGTCGGCAACGACATTGGGGGCATCGGAAGCGGCGACAGCGGAGGCAGCAGAGGCAGCGGAGGAAGCAGAGGAAGCGGCAGCAGTATTGCCGGCATCAGCGGCATCAGCGGCTGTAACGGCAATCGTGGTAGCAGTTGTAGTGGAGGCAGCAGCGGCTGTAACGACAACCGTGGTAGTAGTTGTAGTGGAGGCAGCAGCGACTGTAACGGCAACTGTGGTAGCAGTGGTAGTGGAGGCAGCAGTGGCTGTGGCGGAAGCACCGACAGCAGCGGCAGTGACTGCAGTGGCAGGGGCGGCATCAACATCAAGAGCAACAGAAACGACAACAAATGTGCTATATACGTACGTATATAGTCAATATATATGTACATATAATTTTGTAGTATTTTATGTACATATATACTGGATATATATGTACTCGGTATATATGTATGCATAATACTACAATTTATATGTACAAATATAGCAGTAATATATGTACGAGTGAAATGCTAGTATATATGTATATTTTTGCTACAGTAATATAAATTTATCAAAACATAGTTTTTTTTTTAATTTATTTTGATTTGATTTAGTGGTTTAAATTTCTTACAGATGTGGTACCACATTGTTTCTCATACGAAGCTTGTATAAGTGAAAGAATTTTTCAACAGACATGAAGCACCATGACTTGAATAGCTTTTTCGCAGTGAAAAGTTGCTGATCGGAGTAGCAGAGGGAGAGAAAGCAACGTCAATGTATTGATAGATTATACTTTATACACAGTTGGTAGATACATTGATTACTAAGATTTAATATAATTTTTGTTATTATTTTAATTATTTAAAATATTGGATAATATTTGTTATTAAATGATTTTTTTAATTTAAAATTTTCATTTATAGTTTCTATTTTTATTAAATCTAATATAAAAATATTAAATTATTTAATTACATTTTAGTTTAAACTGTATGAAAATCAACTTTAATTTGTGTTTGTTCATATCTATGTAACAATTTTTATATATCTATGAAAATGTTTGTCTCCGAATTTTTTGGGTATAGTTTTAGCCTATTATAGGTATGTAAAAGCCTATTATCAATAGTTGTAGCAGTGATAGTGGTGGCAGCGACGACAACGGCGACAGCGGTGGAAGCCGCTGCTACACCAGAAGCAGTGGCTGCACCGGAAGCAGCGACAACAATGGAAGAGTTGGCAACGACAGTAGTGTCGGTGGCGGTAGTAGTGGTGGTAGTGGCGGCAGTAGCGGCAGCAGCAGCTAAGGCATGCGGCGGTAGCACCGGCAGCGTGGGAAGTAGTGCTAACGACCAGCGATGGTGACGACAGCAACGATAGCAATAGTGGTATTGGCAGCGACAGTAGCAACAACAACAGCAGCAGGAGTGACAGCGGGAGCAACAGCAACAACACCAAATAAGGTAAATACGTATGAATAAAGTCAGTATATACGTACATATAATACTTTAGTATTTTATGTACATATATACTGAGTATATTTGTACTCAGTTCATATGTACACATAAAACTGCTATTTTTATGTATATATACTACATTAATATATGTACGAGTGAAATACTAGTATATATTTACATATATACTACAGGATTATATATGTATCAAAACATAATTTTTAAATTTGACTGAGTCGTTTAAATTTCTTACAGATATGATACCACATTCTTCCTCATACAAAGCTTATATAAGTGATGAGATTTTTCACTAGACATTACGTGTCGTGACTCGGACAACTTTGTTGCAGTAGAAAAATGATGATTGGAGGAGCAGATGGAGAGAAAGCAATATCAATGAATGAATATATTATAATTTATGCACTGTTGGTAGATATATTGATGAATAAGATGAAATACAATTTTGTTATTTTTGTTGTTTCAATTATGTAAAATATTGAATAAGAATAAGATATTAAATGATTTTATTTTTTATTTTTTATAAATTATTTATAGTTTCAATTTTTATTCAATTTGATATAAAAATATTAAATTATTTAATTAAAAAATTTTAAAATAATTTAAATTCTGAAATTAAAATATTTAGGGGAAAATCTTTTGCTAAATTAGTAAGGGAAAAATCCCTTGCTAATTTAGCTAGGGAATTTTCCCTAGCTAATTTAGCTAGGAAAATATTAAAAATTTACGACGGATTTTCAGTCGCTAAATTTATTTAGTTAGAGACTATATCAATTACTAAAATTTATAGACCAGCACTTTAGTTAGGGAATCATCTGTCGTTATTTTCGTTTAGCGACGAAAAATCTCATTTATCTTGCTAATTTAGCTAGGAAATTTGTCTTTTTTAGCAAGGGATTTCACTGTCGCTAACTTTTTAGCAATAAACACTTTTCGTCACTAAATTTTAGCAAGACGCACTTTAGAAAGAGAACCAATCCATCGATAATCCGTTGCTATATCTTGTTTAGCGACTGAAAATGCCCATTTAGCTAGGGAATTGTCTCTAATTATATGGGATTTTTCTTGTAGTGTATGAGGACTTCTCAACTAGTAGAAGTAATATAATTGGAAGAAGATGCAATACTAATTGATGAAGTCCTTGGGTAAGGATATGAGGTTGAGATAAATATTAATGAAGATCCAAAGGAAAAAGAGGCCTAAGAGAAAGTAGAAATATTGTACACGAAAAAGGCTATTTTTGACTTCCTAAAAGAATCCATGACATAAAAAAAGGCATGACTAATATGATTGGATCAATGAAGAAAGAAGAAGTCATGGCTGAAGTTGAAGAAGCCATGACATTGACTAAATAGAAGCTCATGCAAAAGTAGAAATATTTTCCAAAGTCATGACAAAATTACTACATAGATCACAAGATGATGTTATGATATTTTTCAAAGTTATGACTATGGATTAACAATAGATAACACACAACAATGCTGCAAAATACAATAATATTGTGACATCTAAAGAAGTGCATCCAAAAAGAAATAAGATGCTTATAGCCATATTTTGAGTAAATATTTTAAAGTGATTTTGAGCCAAAAAATAAATAGATGGATATGATCTTCTATCTTGAAAAATCTATAGAAGATACAAAGGATGTGAGATGAAAGGAAGTAAAATACTATACCAAAAAAACAACTTGATCAACTAAAGATTCAATAGAGATAATAGACTGAAAAATCAATGTAACTAAAGATGTTAAACATAATACTTATTGAGAGCTAACCCATGACTTTAATTTGTTCATTAGTGTGATTATATTTTTCATGTATACATTCCACTAATGTATACTTGATACATAGATTTTAAAAAGTTATGACACTCAATCTAAGTTGCACATATTTTTAATGTTATGACTTTTAAATGAAACTTCATAAAAAACCACTAACCCTAATTTTATTCTATAACTTTTCTTCTTTCACCATTGAACAAACTATTAATGAAAAAAATTGTGATTTGACACCATGGAGAATGAAAAAGTATTGATGTCGAGGCTTAGTTGAAGGTGTGAAGAGAGGCTAAAACTAGCTACAAGCAAAAGGGAAAGCAAATCAAGGTGAGTCTCAATGTGACTACCATTCAATTCTGTTGCTTGATGTGTTTCTTTTTTCATGAAAAATGAGAGTAAATAGATGATTACCACCCTAGCAAATAATCAAGAAGTTGAGAAATTTTATGCTGACATTTCTAATGAGATAACTTAACTATTGTGAGATAGTTCTACTAGAACCTCAAAGATATGAAAGAGAAGAAATGCTGTGTACTAGGACTTTGACTATATAAAACCTTAAAAAAGAAACCTAATTACAAACTAATTGTCAAGACTTAAATGATGGAAAGTGAAAATGGAGATGTTCAATAATGAGTCCTTACGAAGATATACCAATCAGACAAGTTACTGGAGAGAGTATGGTTTGGCTTTATTTTTTTGTGTTCAACCTAATTACAAACTAATCATACTATTCATCTTGATGAAGCGTTATAGGATGAATGTTGAAATTTTTTTTTTTTTTGAGAAATCCATTCTTGATTATTAAGGATGAGAAATTTCCAGCACATTATTCACCTTGCTCTCATTACTATTATATGCTATGCTAGGGGAGTCCTAACATTGAAGATATTTATGAGTTATACCAACAAATGTCCCCATGGTATTGGTTGGTGTATAAAAACGACTTGAATCAGCTAAGAATAAGAAGCTGATTCTTGAAAGGCAACGACCAATAGATATTGGGTAGGAAATGTCAGCCTTCCCCAAAATAGAAACTGAAGAAAGTGTGAAGAATGGTGAAAATTTAGTAGAATAATTGCTTCCAAGGTATGAGCAACAAAAGGGGATGAGGGCATAATATATGGAAGAAGTGCTCACCCTATTGAGGCCTATGATAGAGAAATCTGACTAAAATAGGAACTAAAAATGATGCACAATTCCTTGGAAGTAGAGATAACCAGTGGGAAGAATAAGCAAAGAAAAAAAATGAAGTAAAAATAGAGAAATACGATGAATTATAAAGAATATATCAAAAAAAATCACTTTTTTGTGTCCCTCCCCCCCCTCCCCCGCCCAATATCATGTTAGTTAGGTACCTAAGGTTGGTGTATATAATTATGTATGATGGATGTGGTTTGGTAATGAATATTGTGGTTTATTATGCATTGAATGTTGATGAATATGAGTGTTTGTTAGAATGTTGATTTATGGTTTTACCATCCAATGGATTGATGCATGTTGGATAGACAATTTCTATAAGAAGAGCAGAAGGGTAAGACTCACTAGTAGCATTTTCTTTAGAGATTTGCATGGTCAGGTATGATAAGTTCACTTCTATTCATTACAATAAGAAGAGAAGAACAAATTGGTGAGAGATGTTCATATAAAAAATATAGATGCATTTGTTTGAAGGCACTTAGATATGACTAGAATAGACCATTTTGTGGACTCCCACAACCTCAACATTCTCTTTATAACTAGACCTTTTTTATAAAAGAAGAAATTTCCACCTAGAATATCAATAAATCATGCAAAGTGGAGGAAACAAAGAATTGTAAACAAGATTCATTTTTGAAGTAAAATACTTTGATTGATTGACAAAGATAGTTTTGGTACCTAAGAAATAAGAAAAATGAATGTTTTCATCGACTACACTAATCTAAATAAAGCCTTCCCAAAAGATAGCTTTTTGCTACTTTAAATAGATCAAAATGTAGATGTTGCTACCATACACAACATGAACTCCTTCATAATAGTCTTTCATCATTACCCCAAAATTATAATAGATTGCATGATTTGAGAACACTATGTTCATCACACTTATGGACTCTACCAATATAGGGTAATGTCATTTGTACTAAAAATATTTGAATCAATTACTTGAGGTAAATCACCAAATATTCTGCCAACTAAGAAAAACTATAGAAGTATATTTTTTAAAATTGAGGTTCAAAAGAAAAGAGTAGATGGACTACTTTCAACATCTACATGAAATAATCAAATTAATGAGGTTGTATGCATTGAACTAGAACATATTAAAATACATATTCAATATTAATTCTAGAAAGATCCTTGAGTATCTAATAACTTAAAAAGGTATCAAAATTAGTTGAACATGGTTTATAGTTATCATGTACTTTCATAGTCCTTATAAATGAAAAGATATTAGATTTCTCTTTGGCTTCCTACCCTAATATGAAAATATATCATTCAATTAATTGATCATCCCCATATATTTTTCAACACACTTAAAAAAGATAAAAAATAAGTGATTTAATGAATGTGATAATGCATTGATAGGCAATAATCATTATTTTAGTGAGGTACTAATTCTAAGCAGTTTTTCAATAGAGGAACCATTATAAGTATTCTTGGTATTTTTTGACACAAATATTAAGGTAACCATATTCAGATAAGACACTGAGTAGAAAGAACACTAATCTACTATATGGGCAACTCCCTAGAAGACTTGGAAGCTTAATCCATATTATATAAGCAAATGGTTGGGGCCATTTGTTGTGAATTTGTTTTGATCCCTAATTTTTAGAATTAGGAAAAGTCTTAAAAGTTCATTAGGTGAGAGTCTCTCATCCAATAGTCTTGCAAGTATACATGTATTATAAGTAGTAAAGTGGATTATTATCTAGATATTGATCCCATATATATTGTATAGGAAGTTGTATTAACCAATGATGCATCAAGTATTACTTTAGTTATAAGGATAAAACTAGGTTTTGGTAAGACTCTTAAATTCTAGGGTTGGTCCATTTATTATGTATGATGGCCTATCTAA
The DNA here is from genome assembly GCA_029783825.1 of Sapria himalayana. Lineage (NCBI taxonomy): Eukaryota > Viridiplantae > Streptophyta > Magnoliopsida > Malpighiales > Rafflesiaceae > Sapria > Sapria himalayana. Next base: position 984,601 of record JAREIK010000435.1, read on the forward strand.
ATTGCCTAGTTATTATTATGTTTGATTATAAAATGAAGGTTACATTACTATAGAAATACTTTAGTATCCTACTAGCATATAAGGTAGTTGTTACCTATTTGTCCCTCTCTAATGGTGGTCCCCTTGTAATTATCCCTTGATTATATAAACATTAAAACAAAAAAATCATCCATGCTTGAGGGTCATTCATAAGTCCATACCTTTTAAGCAACTCATCAACTACCATTGATGGATGCTTCATATATGCATTCCTATTCTCTAACATTATATGTCATAACGATGTGAATGGATGTGAAATTAAAAATATTTGCACTTTCAGCTACATAAGCACTATACTTGCATAATTAACATGTGCTTTCCCTATAATCTCAATGGTAGGAGTCATATGACAAAAAGTAACTTACAAGACTATCACTACCTTATGAGTCATCTCTATCAATGCTTGTCTCATGGCTTACCTATCACCATCCACTACAATGATAAATGACATTCACACAAAAGATACAACTATTACTAAAATATTCTATAAAACCCACACATCAGTTAATAGTCAGCTCATCTAAGATATACACAATAAATTAGCTTATAAAAATATTCTTACTTTTTTACTTCACAAGTGTCTTACTTACATGATTAAACTTACTTCATTATTGAGTTTTGACATATATGCTTATCTTACACATCATAATTAGAAAAACTATTACTTCATCCCTACTATTATGTGTTAGTATGATTCATGTATTATATGTCACTATTCACCATGATATCGTGTACAAACCTACTAATAGTTAAAACCTGATTTTAGTTCTAAATAAATATCACATATATCAATAACTAAACAAAAATACAATCCAAACATAAAATTCATTAATTATGTATTCTTCAAATGAAATAAAATATAATAACCATGACCTCAATTTTTCCAAACATTGGTAAGGAATTCACATGAAATTATTTGAAATATATCTCATGAATTTTTAAATTCCCAATGATAATCCTCAAGAATATCTAGGAATTAGATCCTAAATTCATAATTTTAATTCATTCACCTCATATATACCCCTAGGTGGGAGTCAAAATTCATACATCTTTCTTTGGGTTTATGTTTGTACCATGTATCACCTCTTTGCCCATAGGTTTCTCATAAGGTTGAACAAATTTGTGCTCTTGAAACCATAGTTTTTTCATCATTTTTTTGTGCCCTAACCCTATTTTTTGTTCATCCCAAATTTCTACTTTTATACTCGAATTGGTGGGTACAATTTTAAGTGGCAACTAGCAACTCATTATGCTCGGTAATGACTTTGGCTTTGCCAATCTATAACACAAAGTCAAATATTGAGAATGGGCATGACATTGATCTCTTTCTTTCATCATAATGTCATAGTGCTTGATATAGCCAAAGCTTATATGATTTATCTCTACAATATAAAGTCATTATTTTGAGAATGAACCATAGCTTTAGTCTTTCTCTTACATTTGATTGTCATAGTACTATGAATATCCATGACTTATATATTTCATCGCTATAACACAAAATCATGGTGTTGTGAATACCCATGACTTGTATTATAAAAAAAATACATAAGCCAGTACCTATTCTTAGTGTCACAACTTTGTATTATAGAGAGGCAAAGTCAAAGCCATGACATTTTTGAGCGCAATGACTTCCTACTTAAAAATTATACCCAACCATTCAAGTATAAAAGCAAAGTTTTGGGAAGAAAATAAAAAAGAGAGTTTGTGCATGAGAAGATGATGAAAAAGCAAGGCTTTGGAAAGAAAAAAATTACCAAACCTAGGGATAAATCATGAATAAAGAAGTGATACAAGGCACAAGCATAAACCCTAAGTGAGAGGGTGAGCATGAATTTCAACTCCCACCTAGGGATAGATTCGAGGTGCACAAATCAGAATTATGAGTTTAGGATTTAATTCTTGGACACTCTCTAGGGCTTTCATTAGGAACCTAAAATTCCATGAGATATATTTCAAATTATTTCAAGTGAATTCTTCTCTAATGTCAGGCTAAATTACAGCTTAGGGTTCATATAGTTTATTTTATGTGAAGAATGCATAATTAATAAATTTATTGTTTTGATTGCATTGTGGATTAATTATTGATAGATATGATATTTATTTAGAATTTAAATAGGGTTTTACTATTAGTAGTAAGCTAATAATTAATAAATTAAATGGATGTGTTATCATGGTAGATAATTATAGGTAAGCTACAATACACATTCATGTGTAATAATAGGAAAGAAGTGATAGTCTTTTTAATCATGATATATGAGACAAACTTATACTACAAAACCTGATGTTGATGTAAGTTTAATTATACATGTAAGGTGCTAATGAAGCTGAAAGTATGAATACTTTTATAATTTTATAAGCTACTCTATTATACATATCTTAGATTAATTGACTCTCAATTGATGCGAGGGTTTCATAGAGATGTCATCATGCATAATGAAATTGACTAATCATAGAATCTAAGAGTCTTATCAAAAATTCAATTTTATCCTTTCAACTAGAAAAATAGTTGACTTATAATTGATTGATTGAATTACCCACATAATCCCTATGGGATTGATATCTAGGTGAAAGTACACTATACTATTCATATACTTATGGAACAAGTTAGATGATATACCCTCAACCATCAAGCTTTTGGGGTATTTTCTAATCCTAAAATTTGGGATTCATATCAAAATTATAATAAGTTTTTGGCATCATTTTTGGAGATTCTATAATTTGATTAGTCAACTTTAGTTAACATAATTGTCCTTGAAAAATGATAGTTTTTTTTATTATTTTGGATAATATTATTTTTTTTTTGCATCATGATTTTTATTGCTTACATGTGTTACTAGTTTATATCTTTTTTGTTTGGTATTTATTTATTATTTTTTAGCCATAAATCAACAAAGCAAAACTTTGGGACTAAGCTATCACCTTAGGACCTATAAAGTGAGAAAATCAATGTAGAAGAACTTTGGTAGTAAAATATGAACATACATAGCCCAATTTATTAATATGATGAACCCTATGTTCTACCAAGTAATAATTTCTATCTCATGCCTAATGAAACTTGAATGAGTTCTATTTTTAGAATTTTGTAAGCTATAGAGATCTAAATTCTAGGAATCATGAAGGGATTTTATTTGATAGTTCTTATCTAACTTTCATATCTTCATTTGAAGATATAATTATCAATTTACTTATTGAGACAACGAGAGTGAATAAAGTGGAAGAACAATGGGGGTAAGACAACTTGAGATAAGATTTGAAGACACTAACTTGGGCATGCTTAAAGAAAGTGCTACATCAGAATTTCCAATGGTTGATATAAATATGGTCAATTATGAGAAGGAAGTTAAGAAAGTCGAATGAACTATGACACATCATAATGTCATGAACAAATCAAAGAAAAAAATTGGACATAAATACCATCATTCTATGTGGAAACTATCATTAAGATAGTCTTCTATATAGTGTTATTGGCCAACATGAAAAATATAAATAGACAAGAAGTAAAAGGCTACGTGGAAAATTTAACATGAACTTTAGAAATTATAGACGAAGGGAAAACTTTAGTGAAGGTCTAGCTATAGATGTTAAATATAGTACTACTTGAGTGATAACCCAATAAGTTTATTTTTGTTTCATGATGAAATAAATATTTTTTTATTGTTCATTGTATATGTATCACACATGGATATTGATACACAATAAACCCCACTCCTCCTTGAAAATGGATCACAAATTCATATCTAACTATAATTCTGACCAAATTAAACTCAAAGTCATGTCAGTCAAGTAACATGATGACTTTCCAAAAAAACATGTGAAGTTGCATCTCTATGTGGCTATTTAAGTAGAGTAGTGAAGGAAGAGGATGATGATGCATAGATGAGCATCAAGGTAAAATGAAAATGGTCATGGTTGAGCACCATCAAAGTTACATAGAAAGTCATGACACCCATGGTGACTTTTCTGATAGAACTAACAAAAAGTGGATGGTGTCAGTTCTCACAAAGAAAAACTTTATAGGAGAGAGTTTCATGAAATTTATCCCTTCCTTTCCCATAGGAAAAGAAATATTAAAGTGTATTTTGTGATGGTAAAGAAGGTTGGAATGTTTCCATTTTAAGAGAATTCTATGCCAACCTAAAGGATCGGTAAAAAAAAAAATACATGCAAAAAATTTATGTACATTTTTGGAAATCATTAATGAATTAGTTAGATTGTAAGGAGAAAGGAACATCAGAACCTTCAAATCCCTAAAATTACAACCCAATTTCAAAGTAATCATGAATATATAGATAGATAAAAAGGAATAATTGAGAGTAAATTTGAAATGTTCATATGGATATTTGATGTGTAGAGAACATTATAAATTAGTAAAGTATTGCGACATTTCATTCACTATTTTTTTGAAGCTGATACTCCATGTCTTAACCATCACAGAAGATAGAAAAATTCTACTTTAAGCCATCTTGATTAGTTGTAGATTTGATATTGGAAAAATACTTGAGAAGTCCATTCTCAATGATTAAAAGGGTGGATTTTCTAGCCTAATAATTCATCATTCCTTAATTATATTATTATACCATGTCAAATGAATCCAAATGGATGAAGAAAATGATGAATGGTGCATGGGGTGTCCTTCTAACATTGGCATGCATTAAAAGAGGGCTTTAAGAAGATAGAAAAGAGAAGAAGCTGATTCTTAAAGGATAAAATTGATGGATATTAGGCAAGAATGACCTTTTTCTAAAGCTAATATAGAAACTATGAATATAAGTCGGGGGATGCGATAAGAAGAGGAAGCTTACAATAAGCATTCTATAGCTAAACAAGGAGGTATCAATAGTGATATTCTTCATATTTTAGAAAATATGGAGCTTAAAGCTGAAAAAAGGAAGGAATACTTAAAAAAGGAGATACAAATGTTGCATACAACAATAGTGGAGGTAGCTGAAAATGAGATATAATGGGTGAAGTACAACTCCAAAAAAAAGAGATGTTATTTGTGACAACCCAAATAATGTTTTAAAATAAGATTTATAAATTCTTGGAAGAAGGAATGAAATAAGTTGAGATTGGGGTGACAGGCAGTGCTAAATTAATTGTGAAACTTTATGAGTCCATCAAAATGGAATGGAACAAAATGGTGGTGGTGAGAGATGAAAAAAATAGTGGTGACACATAATATTCAGAAAACTGGTGGATTTAGGAATTTGGAAAATATAGTGAAACCAAAAACAATTATAATTTGCAATGAAATCTTTTAAAGGCTCATTGAACTTTTTTGGGAAAAGACAAAGGCATTGCATAATATTGTTGCAAAGATATTGGATTAGGCAACGATCAATAAGGGAGAATTGGAGAGTATCTACTTTTATATCACCATTTGAGCACTCTAGAAAAGATTTTCACTTTATGGAGTTTAAACCTAGGAAGAAGTCACACAGCTAATCTTCCTCACCTCATTCAAATGTATTTTTGTTTTCCTAGATATTTTGCTATTATAATTTTATTGTGTTGATGTTATTTGAGATGGATAAAAAGCTATGTATTTTTTTGAGGGGGAGTAATTGCTTGGAGATGAGTAATCAAATTCGTGTCAGAGTTAGTTCAAAACATTTAATATAGAATAATTTCATAGAAAATGTATTTAAATAGAATAATTTCATAAAATTATAGTTTTGTTGAATTATAATGAATTGTAGTGAAATTTAATGGTTTCTGCATGAAATGTTAGAATTGGTGGATTTGTAGAGTAGGAAAGGAGCAAAAAGTCATATTATTCCTTGCATAGGGTAGTTTCAATATTCATTCTTGATTGAAGCTCAATACAAATTGTCATGGAAATCTTCATACATAATGATTCTACCATCTCATTGAAATAATCATTATACTGTAAACACATTCATTTTAGTTGTGTAACTTTCTTGTTATGGAAATCTTCATACATAAATTGTCATGGAAATTTTCATACATAATGAAATAAGTTGGTAGAATCATTATATATAATGATTCTACCATCTCATAACATTAACTAGTGTTAAAAGTCATTAATTTTTCATCACAAGAACCAAATGCTTTACTAGTATTAAAAGTCACGGCATCCTTCATCATCATGATTCTCATTACAGAGTCATAAATATAAATACAAAAGTTATGGTGCTTCTCCAGTGCTATGGATTTTATATACAAAAATTTTCAGAGTATTTACTCAAGCCATGGTCATTTCTAGGGTCCTGACTTTTTTCTCTTTAGAAATGACCAAAGCTGTGACAATCTTCTTGTACCATAACTTTGAGTTACATAGATAAAATACACAAAGCAAAACTTATTCCTAGTGGCCAGCACTATGAATTTGTGTTACAGAGACAAAATGCACAAGTTATGGCTATTTCTAATATTCAGTGCTTAAATTACCAAACCTTTTGAGTATTTTGGTACTATTAGATGATATGTAAGAACAAGAATATGAAATAATTTGATTGATTTCATGAATTTCGAGTTTTGTTGGAGTTTGATGAAAAATCATGAAATTGATATATTTTTGGAGGCATTTGATGCTTAATAATTTATGGATCATTGAGTAGTATTTACAACTATTATTGACTAAAACTCAACTTAATTAGTTGTGATAATTTTTATATGTCACGACTCTACCACATTGTTAGTATAGTCATTTAATTATACAACAAATTCTTTATTATTTTGATATTATCATTGAATCACAATTATACTTATCTTGTAATAATTAAATGATTATGATATTAATTTCCTGTCATAATAACCAAGTGTCTCACTAGTACTAAAAATCATCAGCATTTAAATAAAGTCATGACTTTATCTTTAACATGATTCTATATTCTCAAGTTAGAGCCATGATATTTTCACAAATTCATCTCTTTTGAGCTATACAAAGTTATAAAGTTAAAACCTCAAGCCAAAGCTATAATAATTATCGAGCATCATAACTTTTTGATATAAAATATTATATATGGCATTTACTCGAGTATGATCACTTCTCAAGGCTACAACTCTTGTCCTCAATAGAAGGTAAAATCATAACTTTATGTTCGGGTTAATTATCAATATCATGGCTTTTTGAAGTACCTCGACCATGTGATATATAAAAATGGTTAAGGTCAAAGCCATGCCTATTCCTAGCAATGTAGGATATTGATGCACAAGAGTGACCATTCTTTATTCCACAACCATTATAAGTTCCATGATCATATTAAGCATAAGAGATATCATTCCCAATTCAATGGTCATTCCTAGTGTCAAGCCATTTAATGCACAAGAAATGTCATTCACGATGTTGTGGTCATTCTCAATATCATGGCAATATGAATAATGAGAGAGATCAATGTCAAAACCATGATAGTTCTTTGTACTATAACTTTATGTTATATAGAAAATAGGCCCAAGTGGTGGATACTTCTCTATGCTGCAACTTAGTATTTATAGAAAGATAAAAACACATTCCAAAGACAGAAATTTTCCAAATTTATGACCTCGAGCTCCGAGGCAAATGCTAAAGTCATATGATCTCGTAAAATTTATGAATTCCTACTTTAAGAAATAAATAAATATTAGAGTATACAAGTGGAAAGAGAAGCGATTAATAATATTCTTCTTCTTCCCCGTGCACCAAGACATATTAAAAGTGTTAACAGCAACCCTAGGAGAAATTTTTGGACTCCATGGGGTATTCACAAGCAAGAAAGCAATGTAAAACATAAAGTAACCCCTAGGGTTGGGAGGCATAACTTTCAAACCTCTCTCCCTAGAGTAGATTTTGGAAAATTAGTCAAAATAGCATGTGATTAAGGTTTATATCATTGATTTTCATGAGAGATGTCATTGGGAATCCAAATTTTACAAGACTTCTTCTCTTGTATCACATTAATTTCTGTCCAATATCATGCTAAATTTATGTATAAGATTTATATAATTTTGTTTATGTGATGTACAAATGATTTTACGATTAATAAATATGTTACATATATATTGTAGAAAAAAAATTGATACATTTGATGGTTATATAGAACTTGAATTAATTTTTTGACTATTGATGGGTTTGTGCATATTTTCGTGGTGATTGGTAATAGGTAACCTATGAGGCTCACTCACGCATATGGTAAGTGCAGGGAAATAGATGATAAAAAAAATTATTGAAGCTCACTCCATAACATGCATAGGATAAAAAAATAGTTTAGAATTCTCAGTATTTTCAATGAGAATGGCATACCTCGAGAGTGAATGACATGTGGTAAAGGCATCTCCCATATGCCTTTGATCCAACCTCATGAAGAATATGATGCTATAGTTGTTTGAGTCCAAGCCTTTTTATTAAAAATAAAAAAAAATTAAATGTCACATTATTACTTAAATAATCATTTATTAATATGAAATCTTATTTTCTTTTATTTTAAGTTTATAATCTATTATTAAAAATTATATATATATATATATAATCAATCAATTTGATTCATTAATTATTCCAATTATACGCACACACACATACTCTAAAAATATAAATAAACTTTATAAATATTTCTTATGCCTCAAGATAAGACTATGGAAGCTACCATAGCCTAAAAAAAAAGTTGCTAATGTAAATTATATTGTACCATAATTTATATTAATTATAATTAATGCTACTATAGAATTATAATTGCACTTTCTCACTTATTCAAAATAATTTATATCATTTATTATTTAGCACTTTTAATCTCTCCATGTTAAGATTACATATATACATTGATTGAATTAAATTATTGATAATATAATTCAATAAATCTATAATTATTAACTTGAAACTTACCACTTAACTTATTCGAAATGCCAAATCAAAATCCACCTATAAGATTTGATAATATCAAATCTTATAAGCTGCCTTAAGGGGCCATCATCAATCTTTTTAATTAGACATGGATTCAATTAGTCAATCAATATTCATTATACACTTGATAAAATTATCAAATTCATAGGGTTCATAAATCTACTTCTAGATCCTACAATTTATGAATCAAAATAATTATTAACAAGTGCAAATGAATATTAATTATTTCAAGAATAAAATCTATAAAATTTATAATAATAATGGTATATTTTATTTTATATGTTAGTAGAAATTAATCACACCATTATGGTCCCATTGAATACACTTAAGTGTACTAGTACTAGAAGTTAGAATTTTATTATTCTACATAGTCAAGATAGACCTAATGAAATCTTATGCTATAACCTTATTAGTAGATTGTCTAGTACTATCTAGAATGTTAACAACAAACTTATAATCTATAAGAACTAATCATTCAATAATCCATGCATAAATTGAATTATATGCACTAAATCATATACTATGTTAAATAAAGGATACGTGTATTTTAATAAATTTAGCTTTTTACAAATTCTTTCATTAAAATAAATAAATGATGTAGACCAATTAAAAGAAGAAACAAAGAAAAATGGTTTTCAATATAAAACATTTCCAACAATATGTTGGATTTGTGCATGTGATTTTGGAATGAAAATTATTGAATGTGGTGATTAAATATAACTTTAATTATGAATTTTGAATATTAGTAGTTTTGTATGTGTTTTCATGGTGAATAGTAATAGGTAATCTATGAGGATCACTCATGTCTATGGTAAGAAGGAAGTGATAGTCCTTATGACCATAATATATGAGACTCACTCATATATATGATAAGAAGAAAGTGAAAACTCTTACAACCATAATATGCGAGGTAAATCTATATGTTAAAACTCAAAATTTATGTATTTTAATCATTACGAGTATTATACTCATGAAACCTAAAATATGAATAATTTTATATGTCAATCTATTGTATAAATCTTTAAAGAACTAGTTCTCTCAATTGAGGTGAATATTTTATAGAATTTTTTCTAAAGAGTTTCATATTTAGTATGAGAATCTAATCATTACCACGAAGGTTGGTGACATGTAATCCATGAGACATGAACAAGTATAGTATAACTCACAAAGTAGTGATGACTCTTTAAGTTACTTTCATTCATATAATTTATGATAGTGAAACTTAAGAAAAAAATATATTAATAATAATAGAATGAAACTTATGAATCAAAAAGTATAAATAATTATAAACTATATTAGTTTATAGTCTTTTTGATACCTTGGGCCAGAGAAAAAGAACAAACATATGAAGCAACTATCAAAAATAGTTAATGAATTAGCTAACAGGTATGGGCTTGTGAATGACTCTCAAGTAAAGATAATTTATTATCTTGATGGTATAGTACTAAGGAGACATCTACAAAAGGACTATCATTAGGACAAGCTCAATGGTGATAACAACCTTGTATGTCATTAGGGAAAAGGTTTATTGCACAATAACCCAACAATCATTTTGTATCCAAGCCAAATATAATTCAAATTATTTGAATATGCATCTCATAAATTAAGTGGACAACCCCTAGGATCTAAAAGTCATAACAAAACCCTAATTATCTTCGTTACTAGAATTGTGTTGTCTCATTATTGGTTGATAAATTGCTAATACAATCTATATGGGATTGATATCAAGATAAAAGTTTTTTTTACTGCTTATTAGACCCATATACTTATAGTTATTCTACCTAATTTATTCAGTTAGGTGATATCCCAAAAGGCTTCATAACAAGGTTGTCCCATTAACTAAGATCTACAAGTTAATAAGTCACATAAGTAATATAATAGACTTAAGTCCAAATATTAATCTAAAATGTATTGTATCAGCAATTTGGTTGTCTAATTAAAAACAACCCATTTTCAGTAGGAGAGATACTAAGATTTTAATCAACCTTAGGTCTAAGATCTAATTACCTTATTTATGTGATATCATTAATTTTTTGAATATATTTTATTTTTAATAGAGAACAAAGGTTTGAGAGTTATGTAGATGACTCATTTCCTTATCATCATACAAATTGGTAGTTACAATTGAACCATTTCCAATGATGGTCTTCTCATAGTTATTCTTTTGGTATATTAACACTAAGACAATATTTCATCCCTATGTAAGGGTCATTCATAATCTAATACTTTTAGCCAACTTCATCAACTATCCTTGATGGTTGATTCTTATGCACACTCTTATTTATTGGCCTTCATTTTATTAAGACCAATGATTGGCATACTTTGTAATAATTTGTACTTCCAACTTTATAAGTAACATACTCACATAATTAAACTAAATTTTCTTAAAGTTTCACCGATGGAAACCCTATGAGTGAAATAAACTCACAAGGGCTATCGTTATCTTGTGAGTCACAAATTAACACGTCTCACCTTCTTTCTAAGTGATTATACAACTCTCACACTGAAGGTGAACTTTTATTAAGAACATTCTATATAATATCCATCCTAATCAAGAATAAGTAGGCATGAGAATGGGGAGAGGTGGGGCTGGCATCGGGTTAGGGTGACCCTTCTTGCACCTTACCCCATGCCCCACTTTTGGTAGGTTTTTATGTCATGGGGTAGGGTGGTGTATTCCCCACTCCATTATCTTGTATGTCTAGCTCCACTACTCCATGAGCTAGATAGGGCATGAGGCATGGGACTCAGTAATCATATTACTTAAACCCATCTCAACCATATGCTTTGATCCTAAATGGGGTGGGGATGGGGTGGGATCACAATCCTTGATCCCACCATGAAAAAAAAAATTTCCATCCCAGCCTTATCAACTTGGTTTGGGGAGAAAATCTCTGCCCCATTTGGGGTGGGTCAAGGTAGAGGTGTCAAAATGGCCATGCAGCCTGGGCACGGCCTATAGCCCGGTCTGGTTCAGTAGTGCTTGGCTCGGTCTGATTCAGTAGTGCATGGTCTAGTATGGCATAATCCAGAATCGTGCCTCAAGCAGGGCTAGACCAACCAATAACACAGTTCATGACGTGCTAGGCCAACACGAGTTATGTCTCTACTAAGTTAGGCACGACCCATGTGTCTAACATGGTGACATGGTAAATCAGCTCAAGTGATTGCCTGATGGGGTCCTCGTTGGGTGGTCAATTTTTTTTAAAAAAATTCTACTGGCCCATCATGGGGTGATCTCTTTTTTTAAAAAAAAAATAATCAGCCAACTGGCCGATTTAAATTGGTTGATCCCTTAAGCTAACCACCCATCATGCATAGGTAACAAGGCATGGCCATGCTCTCCGCCATGCTCTCGGCCATGCCACCGTGTCATGCTAGGCCCTTGGACCATGCCACTATGTCATGCCTGGCACAACATGAGAATTGCATGGCACGGTGGCATGGTCATGTCTTGAAAAAGCATGTTGTGCCGGCATGACATGACCCATTTTTAAGAACAAGTCCCTCTAAGACATGTAAACTAAATTGACATATAAAAGTATTTGTACTTTTGGTTCATAAGTATCATACTCATAATAATTACTATACCCAAACTTTATGTTTCAACATATATATTTATTACTTGTATCATAATTGGAAGGGCTATCATCACCTTTATATCATATACATGAGTGAGTCTCATAGTTTTCTTTATCATTATCCACCACGATAACGTCACACAAATCTACTATTATTCAAAATCCTAATACAAGTTTTATTTGATCATCATCCATCAACATTCATAAACATAAAATATAAGAAAAATAATATTATTTCAATCATTCTAAATCATTACATCATATAATCCAAATAACATAAACCTTATATCACACAAATTTAATACAAATTCCAAGATTTATTCCTAGATGAGAAAGGCTTGAGAGCCATGCCCTCAAAATCTAGAGATTGACATTGGTAGTGCATCCTTTGCTTACTTTTGGAACCTCTATATAGTGTGAAATTTTTTTCTAGGGTCTGTAGTTGTTGCGACTTTTGCAAGTTTCATGAGGAAAAATGAGAAGAAGCGAAATATTTTTCGAAAATTTTCTAATTTTTTTATACATTAGATATTCTTGCATTGCTCTAAATAAGAAGTCAACTTTTTAATAGAAGTCATGACTTTGTCATTCACCTCTTCATCTTGAGGTCACGACTCTAGATCATGATCATTACATTACTTAATATCTTGATCTTTCTATGATACATTATCACAATATTAACAATAATCATGTGTTGAGCCTAGTCTCTCTATAACACAATATGCCAAACTATGAAATGACCTCAACTTATTTTTTTTTATTATTTGTAGTCGATATATAGCCATAATGTTGTTATGTAGCTGCAAAGGATGTGATAGTTTCCAACATTGTTTTATGTCTACATTACTATGTGGAGGCCATGACATCAGCCATTCATTCATCTTGATAAGTATATAGCCATGATGATGTGAAGTGACCATGATACTTGTACTTAGCTTCCAGATATAAATTGTAGTTATGCCTTTCTTTGAGGATAAGAGTCATGGCTTTAGAAATAGTCATATTCGAGTAATATCTTTTTAAATATTTGGTGACCCAAAAGTTAAGACATTAAATAATTATTGAAGCTTTGACCTGAGTACTTATGATTTTTTTTTCTATTACAAAAAAAATCACAATTTAATGAAAAACTTGCGGCTCTAACTTGAGACTACATATTCATATAAAAATAAAGTCACAACCATATGAAATTAGTAGTGACCTTGAGAACCAATTAGGTACTTGGTTGATGTGACAGAATTTATATCATAGAAATTTAAATTTTATGAGCTAGTATTGTTACAATTCCATGATAATATCGAAACCATTGAGTAAGTATCACATAGTAGTAATATTGTACTAACAAGAGGGTAGGATCATAATGTACAAGATTTTGTCATGACTATTTAAATAGAGTTTCAGCCAAGAATGGATGCAAAAACTATAATGAACTAATAGACTTATCCTGATTGCTAATCACCTCCAAAACCTTTCATAATTATTCATGAAAATTTTCCAAAATACCAAAAATTATGAAATCAACATATCTTAACCCTATTTCCATATATACACACCATTCTAAACCATCAAAATATTCTAGAACTTTGATAAATTAAATACTTAATAAAGTCCAATACTAAAATGATTGCTTATCCTCGAGCAATAATTTCTTGCTCTAGAAAAATAAATAAACAAAAACATGACATTCCACATTTCAATTCCATTCCCCATAATGGATACATCATCCCAACATGAGAGAAAAAAATAACTATAGTACATGTAATGGTAGTGATTAATGTGGTTGGTATTATTTTTCTTTAGCATTATCCTTTTTGAAAGGAAAATCTATTGATGCTTGCTCAAGAGGTGGAAAATGAATGGATGACTTTTTAGAATCTCCCATCAATGTTGATATCCCATCAAACATATTTGCCAAGATGTTATACAGATTTTCTTGCCTTCATCCCATAGAATTTAGTGCAAACTCAAACCTTCCTCACATAGTAAAAATCTATTTGGTTGGTACTACTTTTTATTATTTCATCCATCCATAGATACTCTCTAAATATAATTCTTTTCTTATTATGTGATGTCTCTTTCCTTCATTGTTCTTTTCCATTCTATATAGTTTTTTGATATAGAACTTTAAAAGATTCAATGTTTTTCATCAATCCAACTTCTATGCATTACATTCCATCCTCTTAAAGTTTATAAATTCAGTTTATAAATTGTTCTTTTGCACCTCTCCCTTTCTTTCTATCTCATGTGTATCACCCAAGGTAAAGGATAAAGCTTCTTCCAAAATTTACACTGGTACTTCCCCTTCGAGCATCAACTTCTTTTCTTTCTTGTCTCCTTCAAGTTCCCTCAACTCCCAATAATGTTAGGGGGACACCATTACACATATTGTATTCACATGTTATTCCATGAGAACTCCCTCAGCCATGCACAATAAAGTAGTAAGGGAATTGTGAATTATTTGGTCAAAAAAATCACTTTTTATGAACCTAAGAATCAACTTATCCAAAATCTTTTCCATATCAAAGTGAACCCTAATAAAAATGACATATCTCAATATCACTATGTATGAAATAATAGTAGAAACATGGAGAGTGGGCAAAAAAATTGAGTATATGAAATACAACTACACTTTACTTACCTTCATGAGTTCTCTCCTCATCAAATATTTAAATGCACTCTTCGATCCCATCCTTCATGTGCCTTTGCCATTCATCAATAGATTAGTAATAGCTATAAAACAAAAAAAAATTAGAAATCAACATTGTTTTTTCCCTAGAATTCAAGCTTTTCATTAATGATTCTCCTATCAAATCAAACTCAAAAACAATTCACACAGGATGCATATCCCCACCTATCCTTCAAATACACATGGAATTCCTTTACAACTAAGGTATTTTCCCACTAAATATATGTATAAAATATCATTCAATTCTATTTATTAATAACATCGCCAATAGAAGGAAGTAATGCATAGAATCTTCTCTCTTAAATGAACTCCTTTTTGAAAAGTATGAGATTCATTCATTTCTGCCCAACATCTATAATGAAATTCACTTTTGGTTCCATGGCCACAGGTAGTATCTTTTTGATGTTAGGTGTCTACTTCTTTCCTTTCACCTTATGGCACATCTCCATGACATTCTTTGTTGACAATCTTTTTTTTCCATCATCAAATCAACCAGTAATGAGAGTTTTTAG
Organism: Sapria himalayana; assembly: GCA_029783825.1. NCBI lineage: Eukaryota > Viridiplantae > Streptophyta > Magnoliopsida > Malpighiales > Rafflesiaceae > Sapria > Sapria himalayana. The sequence goes on from JAREIK010000435.1 coordinate 1,000,255, forward strand.
TGGATCATCATGACGTTTGGTAAAGATTAGGATTTTTATGTGGAACAAATTTGGAGGTTGAATGTCATTACTTGATAATTGAATGTTGCAACTCTGAGTTTAATTTTTATTTTATAAATATATAGTCATGGCTTTGGGGCAAGCAATATCATCAACATCATGGCTTTGGGGCAAGCAATATTATCCAAGTCGTGGCATTACATCAAATTCATGGCTTTCCCAAATCTTTTCTATATTACTCTTATTTATGTAGCACAAAAGGCATTGTTTAAAAAAAACATGGCCTTATCATTTATCTCCTATGAAGCCTTTTCTTTTCATAAAAACAAATTAATGACACTAAAGAACTATCATAACTTTGTCGTGTGGCTTCCAATGAGCATTATCTTTTTGTATCACCAAAGTCATGAATCAAAAAAATACTATGGCTTTCTGTAAATAATATTTTTGAATAGTAATTAGTTTGAATATGTTATTCTCTATTATATGGTAGGAAGTATAAATATATTTATGCACATGTAATTTTATTCTCACAATATCACAATTCATCATTCATAACAAAACGAACAAAACAAAACAAAATTCTTGAGTTTATACCCATGCAATGTTATGTTTAATGTCCAAAGCTTGATCTTCAAAACTTCTTCCCATCCATCAGAAATCCCTATGGTCCAAGTGATCTTTTTAGTATAAGATCCTACTTCATTCTTCCTTATACTTTTGATATTATTTGTAGATGATGGAGTAACAATTAATTTTATTTCTTCTTTCATATGGTTTTGCTTCTCACTTCTCTTCATTTGCCTTTTCTCCTTATTTTTGGCATCACAAAAAGATTTGAATTCAATTATGTTAGCATACAATTTATTGACTTTCATTCGATTCAGCTACCAAAGCTTCATTGTTTACTTCTTTTTCAAAATTGTTTGCATATAGAGATCATCTCTTTCATTTCATCTCTAAATTTTCATCCATAGCTATGTATACATTAGCTACAAATATTTCAAATGAAGTATTTTGTTAGTCTTAACCCAATTTTTGAATTCTTCCTTCTTACTTTGTTGTCTCATTTTTTTTCCTCTTCACTAGTATTGACTCTCATCAAGTCTCCCATTAATTCCTCGAGTTTAGCCATCCAATAAGAAATTGAAAATGGTTGAGACCCATAATCTATTATCTCCTCCTAGCTTCTACACCCCCAACTCTCATGATACTTTTCCTACTAATAATAAAGGTAATAATGGGTTCCAAAAGGATTAACATAGATGTTACTTCCTTGAGTATAAGAAGTCACATCATGATTATAGTTTGAAATTTTCTTGCTCATTCATATCAAATTTAATAAAGTACTCATCATATGCTTTATCATCTTCTTGTAGCTATTTATGATAACTTATATGGAAATCTTAGTAGGAGTAGTACTTTCAAATTTGAGATATTTTAGCACAAAGAAAGATAATAAAAAATTTAAAAGATATGCATGAAAATACAAAAGGTAACTATCTATATTAAAGCAAGTTAACATGACTTAGCCATTTAATCTGAGAATATTTATCAAATATAATTCTAAACAATGTGTAAAAAAGAAAGTATTGTTTTGCAAGAATAATTATGTCAAATCATCTTGACCAACCAAACTAAAGAATCCTTGGTAATAATGCCAAAAACTTGTTATAAATTTGTTACTCAACATAATTTAATTGATTAGGCAACATTCCAAAAGGCTTTTCAAAGAGGTTGTCTAATCAACTGAGATCTATAAGTATTTGAATCATACAAGTAATATAATAGATTTAAGTCTAAACATTGATCCCACATAGATTGTATCAATAGTATGATTGTCCAACTAGAGGCAACTTATTTTTAGTAGATGAGATACTAAGATTTTAATCTACCTTAGGTTTAGGGTCTAATTACAAAATTTATGTGATGCTATTTTGTTATTCGATATATTATTGTTAAACAAAATAAAATTTGGGGTGTTATGCAAATGACCCTTTGCCCTATCGGCATACAAGGTAATTATCATCATTGAGTCATTCCTAATAATAGTCCCTTCATAGTTGTCTCCTCGCTACATCACCACCGAGATAATACTTCATCATTGCATGAGGGTCATTCACAATATTATGCCTTTTGGACACCATCAATTATCCTTGACTATTGCTTCATGCACATTTTTATTTCATTGACTATTGTCTTAAGGCCAATGATTGACATGGTTTATAAATATTTATACTTTTAGTTTTATAAGAATTTATACTTTTAGCTTTGTAAGTATTATTCTAACACAATTAATGTAAATTTCCTTTAAGTTTTACCTATGAAAACAATACAAGTCAAATAGACTCATAAGGGTAGTCATAACCTTGTGAGTCATGCCCTAATGCATATCTTGAAGATTTCTTACTATCATTCTCCTCGGTGATAATGTGACACTCATACTAAAGATAAATCCCTTTGGATAATATTTCATATAATGTCCATCCCAATAAAGAACCAATTCTTCTAAGATGTGGATAGGATTGACATATAAAAGTATTTGTACTTTTTACTTCGTAAGTGTTATATTTGTTATAATTAACATACCCAAATTTCAAGTTTTATCAATAGGTTTATCTTATGAATCATAGTTAGAAGGGCTATCGCCATATTTTTTTTGTATGTATGAGTGAGTCTCATAACTTACCTATTATCTGCTACCTTTACAACCTCACACGAACCTAACATTAATTAAAATTTTAATTTGAGTTTTATTTAATCACTATTTATCAATATTCGTAAATATTAAATATAAGCAAATCAATATTGTATACATCATTCCAAACTATCATATCACTTAATCCAAATAACAAAAAACTCTAAACCATGAAAATTTAATACAATTCATAGATTTATCCCTGGATGAGTAAGGGTTTTAAAGCCATGCACCATTTCTAAAGATTGGCATTGATCATGTATCCACTGGTTGCTTGTGGAGTCCCTAAGGAGTACCAAATTTGCTTCTAGGATTTGTAGTTGTTGTAGCTTTTGCTTTTGTTGGGAAAAAAAAGAAGAGTGAGATTTTTCAAAAATTCACTAATTTTTTCTTTTATATTCAAATAGCCTTGTATTTCTCTAAGTAAGAAGTAATGACTTTTTAATAGAGGTTATGACTTCGACATTCATCTCTTCAGCTTGAGATCATGACTCTAATGTCATAACTTTATCCTTGGACTTATTGTATTTATTATGAAAAAGTTGCAGTGCTAGAGCTTTATTTTTGCTTTGAGCACTAATTGGATACTTGATTATTGTGATATGAAATTAAAATCACAACGGTAAATATTATTATTAGCTAGATGATTGTAACTCTATGAAAGTATCATAGTTCAAAAAAATATGTCGCATAATAAAATGATTATGTCATTTGAGATGATAGAATCATTACATATGAAGATTACTGACTATTTATATAAAGATTAAGCTAAAAATGAATGTTGAAGCTACTATATAAGCTTATTGAGGTGTAACAAAGTAGTAATACAAGGAATGCTATGATGTTATATAACTTTTTACTCTCCTCCTACTCAACAAATCCACTAAGTCTCACATTTCATACAAAAAACACCTAATTTTAAAACTATATATCATAATATATCAAAACTATGATATAGTAAAATTGCTCTGTTTAAAGCTTTTTTCCATGAAAAAATATTATGTATAATCTCAAAAATAAATAATATAATTTGGTATTTGACATATTCAACACCCTCCAAGTAGAAGCTATGAAATTATGTCCATGTTTTCAAACATATATGATATGATTCTCACCAACCTACAACTAAAGGCATCAATGTAAGACTTACTTGCATGAAAGAATAGCTTTGTGGGCAATGAAACTCAATGAGTATGAAATACTATATAATCCATTCATTGCATATACCAACAATAAGGTAGCCCAATTGGTAAAGGCAAAATACCACCAACCTAGAGGACACAGGTTTGATCCCCAATAACATTGGATGAGTACCCTAGGGTATTTATACCAATTGTCCTATTCTTACTAATGAGACGAGCCTTACTTACTCCAACCCTATAGCACCAAGCCCCATATATGAGGGTCAAGAGATAATAGGGGATGGGTTGGGAAGGAGGGAGGTGATAAAAATAAATAATTCATTCATTGCAATAAAGGGATAAGTATTGGTAAATTATTAACTGAAGAATGATAAAAGCATCCAGAACAATATGAAAATGACTAGTGGATAGTTGATGATGATAAAACATTGTGACTAACATGGATAGGTGATGACATACTCTTTCATGGTCATTCTAGAGAAAAAAAGAGAAAATATATTACTAGACCTTTCTCAATATCTAATAATGAAATAGAGTGAGAAGCCAAATTGGTTGGAGTCAATTTATCAACAATTTGGAATAAGAAGATAATAATTTGTAGTGATTCACAACAAGTGGGCAGAAAAATATTTGATAAGCATGATGTGCAAAATGATTATATGCCTAAGTATGTTGTCCTAATAAAAAGATGTTTTAAAGAAATGACTAAAAAATAATGCATATGTTGAGAAATACAAATAGGTGGGCCAGCACCCTACTTGGAGTGGTTGTTGGATATATATATCCAAGAGGTGTTAATACTTCTCATCTACTACTAGTCAAATTATTAACTGCTTCCACTAAGGTGATAAACATTGAGACAACTAAGATAGTTTATACGTCTCCTATAATCTAAGATTTGAACATGAGTAAGCTAGTGTACAAGCAAAAAAAAAGCATTCTAAGTAAATATTAATCAATCTGGTTTTATCTGATTGAGGAACCCCTATACTAAAGGTCATTTTATGATTACTACCTAAAATGTTTTGATGAGCAACAATCTCACCATATGTTAAGTGAATTGAACAATAGGAATCGTGGGAATCATCTAAAGAGTGCCTTATTTCAAAGGGCATATTCTTAATGCTAATATTAGCATATCATAAAAGTGAAATAGAAAATTATGTGAAAAATATGGTCATTTCCATAGACATGCTCAAATTCATTGAATTCCATAAAAACCTATAACATATATCTTTAATTATCATTCATTTATATAATGAAAAATTGACATAGTAGGACTATTATCATTGGTGATGCGGGAGCACTCGAGACTACTAATTAAGCCTTAAGTCCAGAGCAGATTCCTTCGGCAAAACATCTACTATCTGTACTTATTCATGTCAAGAATAACTTCGGTTATAATTTTCTGTGATTGGTTAAGGAAATATGATCTCAATTTATTGCTATCTTTGGAAGTGGATATTTGCTGGTTATCATTGGTGGATGAATTTCAAAGGCTGAAGAGAAGATCCTATTTTCCATTTTTTTTATTTTTTTATTTTATTTTATTTTTTTTTACTTTTTTATTGAGTCTAATCTCTATATAAGGAGACATTGTCATTTATAATGGGGTTGTTTTTTTTTGAATGAATGAAATTTCCTATTCGTGAGTTGAATTATTATCTTGATTCTTTATCCAACATCATTGGTGGTGAATCAAACAGTTCTTTATCCTTAGTAGGTGGAATTTCCTCTAAACCTAGGTGGTGAACTACATTTATCCTGAATTACAAACATCCCCACAAAAATAGTGCCTCGTTCAATTTCTTTCAGAATCACGCACTCAACATAGCTTATTTGGGGATACTATAAACAATAAAGTTGTAGTACTACAAGTCCTCGATCTATGAATTTTTGAATCGGGTCAATCCGACCTGTATTGAGGTAGTTATGCTCATTTGATTAGAAATCGTGCAAACTTAGAATTTTAAATTTCCTGCTCCGAATCACTCGCCCACGCACGCATCAAGTTGGTATCAGAGCTCAAGGTTGAAATTATATTGAGTGATACCTTTGTGTTGTTATTTTCTACTTATCATGGATGACGGACAAGTTCCACGAGGCTTGACTTTTGAGCAAGTGCACAACCTAAGGCGAGATCATGCTATAGAGAATCTCCAAAGGCAGATGGAGTGAATTCTCAAACTTATAAAGAACCCGGCAAGACAAGAGCAACCAGTAAGGCATCCCTATGTTCAGCGACACCATGATGATTCAAATTTGCATCACAATTCCATTGATGATTCTGATTTTAATGGAGGCAACTCTAGTGCCTTAGCACCGAGTTCGAAGAAGAAGAAGACACCATTAGAATGACCGTGAAATTAAAATAGATATACGTGAATTCAATGGAAGTCTCAATCATGACAACTTTGTCGATTGGCTCCATGCCATTGAATTAATTTTTGACTTCAAGTCCTACTCAGATGAGAAGATGTGTAAAACAACTATTTTGAAACTTATGAAATATGCTTCTCTATGGTGGGAGAATTTAAAGCATCAGTCAACTAGAGAAGGGAAAAGCCGAATCAACTCTTGGAATAAACTCAAGAAACTCATGAAAAAAAGGTTCTTGCCCGATACCTATAAGCAAGATCTATTTCTTAAAATGAATTCCCTAAGACAACAAGGGATGAGTATTGAAGAATATATTCGTGAGTTATAACAACTCATAATGAGATGCGAAGTTCAAAAGTTCCCGAGAAAACCATCGCTCGATTCCTTGGTGGCATGAATCAGGAAACTATTGATTTGGTTGAATTTCAGACAATTTGGACCATAGAAGATGTTTGCAAGCTAGCAATGAATATTGAGAAACAACTAAAGAGAAGCAAGAGGTTTTCTTACGAAACATCCTCGAAGGGGACATCCTATTTTAGGGATGCTTCCTCAAGCAAATATGATAGTATTTTTTCGAAAGCTAAGGGTAAAGAAAAGTTGATGGAACCCGTCAAAGAGACCAACAAGAAAGTTGATGGTGATACAAGGAAATGTTTTAAGTGTCATTGCAATGGGCATTTACAAGCTAATTGTCCAAATCAAAGAGTTATGAATCATCAAGAAATTGAGAAGATCAATGTGGAACTTTAAGAGGCCGGTGAAGAACATGACCCAAATGATTCTGAAGCTGAAGAATCTGAGAATATCATTGAAAAGGCTGATGATGGCGAGTTGTTGGTGATACGAAGAGCATTACATGATGAGATATCTGCTAAAGAGAAAGTGCAAAGGGAGAACATCTTCAACAACCATTGTACTATTAACGGGAAGGTGTATACGATGATTATCGATAGAGAAAGCTGCACCAATGTCACCTCGACAACCATAATTGAAAAACATAAGCTACCAACATCGAAACATCCTCAACCTACAATCTTCAGTGGCTTAGCAAATGATATGATGTGAAGGTAACCAAACGAGCATTTATATCATTTTCCATTAGGAAGAATATACGAGATGAAGTTGTGTGATGTTATTCCCATGGATACTTGTCACTTATTGTTAGGTAGACATTGGCAATCTGATAGAAAGGCTGTACATGATGGGCATAAAAACACATACTATTTTCACAAGGAACGAAAATCCACTACTCTTGAATATTCGAAGACAGAGCATCATACATCGAAACCAACCTAGGGAAGGAAACACTAGTAAGGAAAGTCTACTTGAGTGAAACAAAAGTTGAGAGAGCCATTACCAAATAGAAAAATGTATTTGCTTTACTTCTGGTAGAAAAAAAAAGTGATAAAGAAATACTTATACACCCAAAATTGCATACCATGTTAAAAGAATCTACACATGTGTTCCCCGAAGAATTGCCATCTAGATTACCTCCCATAAGAGGTATTGAGCACCAAATTGACTTGTTGCCCGATGCCTCTCTACCGAACAATGCAGCATATAGATGCAACCCGGAGGAAACAAAGGAGTTGTAAAGACAAGTCAATGAACTTATCAACAAGAAATATTTTCGAGAAAGTATGAGCCATGTTCTGTTCAGGCTCTGCTTGTACCAAAGAAAGATGGAACATTCAGAATGTGTGTCGATAGCCGAGCCATCGACAATATCACTATTAAGTATAGGCATCCTATACCTAGACTTGATGATATGCTTGATGAATTATATGGTTCTACTATGTTTTCAAAGATAGATTTGCGAAGTGGCTATCACCAGATCCGAATGCGAGAATGAGATGAGTGGAAAACAATCTTCAAGACTAAGACATGTTTATATGAATGGGTGGTTATGCCATTCGGACTTTCTAATGCTCCAAGTACTTTCATGAGGCTTATGAACGAGGGTCTTCGTTCATTTGTTAATCAGTTTATTTTTGTATACTTTGATGATATCCTTGTTTATAATCGAAGCGAGTAGGAGCATATTTTTCATTTGAAGCAGGCTTTTAAAGCCTTGAGAGAACAGAAGGTTTATGCCAAAAATGGAGAAGTGTGAGTTCTTCTATTCCAGCATTATATTTCTTGGATATATGGTTTCGAAAGATAGAATTTCTATTGATCAATTGAAGGTGGATGCAATGAAGACCTGGCCGGTTTCGAAATCCATCACCAATGTAAGGAGTTTTTAAGGTCTTGCTTCGTTTTATCATCATTTTGTGAAGAATTTCAGTACAATCATGGCATCTATCACTGAATGCATGAAGAAGGGTTCTTTTGAATGGACAAGAGCTGCTCATGATGCTTTTGAACTCATCAAATAAAAGCTATGTAAGTACCTCGTTCTTACCCTTCCTAATTTTGATAAAGTATTTGAAGTTGAGTGTGATGCAAGTTGAGTTTTCATTGGAGCTGTCTAGTTCAAGAACAAAGGCCATTGGCATATTTCAGTGAAAAATTAACTGATTCGAAGAAGAACTACTCAACTTATGATAAGGAGTTCTATGCCATTGTGAGAGCTTGATTATTGGAGTCATTATTTGAGGCCTAAATAGTTTGTACTTCATTCGATCATGAGGCTTTGAAGTTTATTAGTTGCCAATGCTAGCTCAACTTAAGGCATGCCAAATGGGTAGAATTTCTTCAATCATTTTCTTTTGTTTCAAAGTATAAACATGGTCATATTAATATTGTTGCGAATGCTTTATCAAGAAGATACTCTATGCTTGTCGTTCTTGATTCTAAAATTCTTGGTTTTCAATTCATGAAAGAACTATATTCTGAAGACCCTAAGTTCTCTACTATTATCGATAGTTGCAAGCATGGAATTCAAGGTGCATATTCTGTCCAAAATAGTTTTCTTTTCAAGGGAAATCAATTATGTGTGCCGAAGAGTTCATTCAGGGAACTGTTGATCCGCGAAGCACATGGTGAAGGTTTGGCTGGTCACTTCGACATGAACAAAACTCTTGAAATCCTTCAATAGCACTTTTATTGGCCAAAGATGAGTGGAGACGTACATGTTATCATCTTGAGGTGTGCAGCTTGTCAAATAGTAAGGAGTTCAATTAAGGACTATATATTTCCCTTTCCATACCATTACAGCCTTGGGAAGATGTGAGCATGAATTTTATTATGTCTCTTCTGAGAACTCAGAGGGGAAAAGATGACATTATGGTAGTCGTTGATTAGTTTTCTAAAATGGCTCATTTTATTCCATGTCACAAGATGAATGATGCATCTCATGTGGATGATCTTTATTTCAAGGAATCATTCGCCTACATGAAGTTCCAAAGACCATTGTATCTGATCGTGATTCTAAGTTTTTAAGTAATTTTTGGAAGACCTTATGGAGAATGCTTGGACCAAACTTCTATTCAGTACCACTTGTCATCCTCAAACTGATGACCAAACGGAGGTAACCAATCGCACTCTCACTATGTTGCTTCGAGGAATGGTTAGTAAATCTCTAAAAGATTAGGATTTGAAGCTTGCACATGATGAGTTCACTTATAATCAATCGCCAAGTTATACTACTGGGCGATCACCTTTCGAAGCTGTGTATGGAATTAATCTACTCACACCGATAGATTTAATTCTCATTCCATCTTATTCACAAGTGAACTTTGATGGCAAAGAGTGTGTTGAATCAATAAAAAAACTCCATGAGCAGATTCAATGCAAGATCGAGAAGGCTAATGAGTTGTATAAGAAGAAATCTAATAAACACCAAAGAAAATCTCATTTCCAGCCAGGTGATCTTGTGGCTACACTTAAGGAAGGAAAGATTTACTTCTCAGCGGAAGAACAAACTTATGCCTAGAGCTACCAATCCATTTGAAGTTCTCGAGAGAATTGGCAAAAATGCTTACAAGATTGATCTTCCTAGAGAATATGGAGTTTCGGCAACTTATAATGTTTGTGATCTTTCTCTTTACTTGGAGGATGAAGACTTACCAGATTTGAGAACAAATTTCAAGCAACCCGGGGAGAATGATGCGGGAGAACTCGAGAATACAATCAAGCCTTAAGTCCTGAGCAGATTCCTTCGGCAAAACATCCACTATCCATAATTATTCATGTCAAGACTAACTTCAGTTACAATTTGCTACCATGGGTTAAGGAAGATTGATCCCAATTTGTTGCTGTCTTTGGAAGTGAATATTTGCTGGTTATCATTAGTGGACGAATTTTGAAGGTTGAATAGAAGATTATATTTCCCATTTTTTTTATTTACATTTTTTATTTTATTTTATTTTTTTAAATTTTTTATTATGAGTCTTATCCCTATATGAGGAGACATTGTCATTTGTAATGGAGTTGTTTTTTTTGAATAAATGAAATTTTCTCTTTGTGAGTTGAATTATTATATTGATTCTTTATCCAACATCCTTGGTGGTGAATCAAACAGTTCTTTATCCTTGGTAGGTGAAATTTCCTTTAAACCTAGGTGGTGAACTGTATTTATCCTGAATTACAAACATCCCCACAAAAATAGTACCTCATTCAATTCCTTTCAGAATCGTACACTCCACAGAGCTTATTTTGGGATGCTGTAAACACGAAAGTTGTAGATCTACGAGTCCTTGAAATGTGGCTTTTTGATCAGGTCAAACTGACTTGTATTGAGGTAGTTATGCTCATTTGCTTTGAAATCATGCAAACCTATAATTTTAAAATTTCTGCTTGGAATCACTCGCACAGGCATGGATCAATTGGAACCCATGCTAAAATGTTTTTTAAAACCATTGAATACTTCAACAAATGATTAGATATAAAAGATTACGCCCATAAAAAAAATGTCACCACGTTTCATACAAAAATATAATTCATCAATGTTGGATACTTTATTTGATTGTCATAGGCAATTGACTCTATATCAATAGCAATAGATTTATAGATTTTTTGCTCAAGATTATTGATTTAAATTTATACTCTACTCCATATTACTTTCGAACTCGTGGTGTAGCATAAGTCTAGAACAAGATATTTAGCACAACACTAAAAAAGTAGTGGAAGGTATTGAAATAAAATGGGTAGAGAAATTATCAGGGGTCCTTGAAGATTATTGAACAACTAATTGAAGATTGACTAAAAGTTTACCATTGCCTTAACATATAGAATGAAGGTTGTGAAACCTATAAAATTAAGAATGGCTAGTATTTATTTTGATTTCTTTGGGCAAGCCAATAGTTTTAACTTAATTCAATAGCTAGACTAGATTGATTCGAACTTTTATCAAAAAGGGCATTCACTTGGTACAAGTATACATGACATCAAGTACTCTACCAAATTGGCTTGGTGGTGAGAATCATTTTTACAAATACTACAATCCTAGTAGCTAGGAAGCTCCAAGATAATTGAGAAAGCTCAAAGATAATATTTAGGGTGAGATTCTTGATTTATATGCCCACAATAACCATCTTAGATACTATGATTATATTGATGGTAAATATATAAATAATGTAGTTAAAACTCATCTAAAGGAGGCCAGATACATAATACATGAGTACTAGCTTTGTAAATAATACTTGCTCAAGTGGATTATATTTCAAATACATCAATTATATATGTTTCAAGTTGGATAAGTTCATATTTGGCTTCTACTAATTATAAAAGAAAGGAAGTTTTCTCCAATTCTTGGTAGTATTTAGGTTCCTTAGTGAACATACAATTTTCCTTGTACGGACTCTTGCCTGTTCTTAAGCTTGAACATTTGTTCATCTACAACTAGCATATTTGAATAGTTCATGACTTTCTTTACATTCCTCAATCTCTCCATGAGCCCAAAAGAGGGACTTCCCTTACTCTTCATACTTATTCCTGATATGCTCTATGTATGCCTAGATGATGTTATCATTCACAAATAAACCAGTAACTTTATTTTTTAGGGCACCATATTGTGCATAGTAGTACCTACATGCACCATAACAGTGAAGTAGGAGAAGAAAAATTGAATTGAGACCAAATATCTAAACTATAATTTGAAAGAAGCTGTCCTTCTTACTATCTCAAACAATCTCATCAAAGCCATGGTTGTTCAAGAATATGTCATTTTTAAGCATGTTCTTGTGATATTTAACATCATGTTGGAGCAAGCAAGAAATTCACATGCTTAGATGGGTATCTAGTTGGATGGTGGATATAAGTTCAACATCTTGAAAGTACTGACATCTAGCTAGTTTAACATTTATTAATGATCATGAAACCTCTTGGAATCTTCCAAGATAGAAATTATAGTGGAAGGTGTCACATTAGTGTGATGATCAAGCAAAGGAAACTCTTTGGGTTCATCACATAAGATTGCTTCTCCTCTAGTTCATCACCTAAGATTGATGACCAAATGAATCCTCTGCCTTACCTACCCTTTTAGGGGTAGAAAAGCTTTATCACTAGGCTTACAAGATGGACCAAAAAAAGTCTTCTCTTCCAAAAAATTAACTTGGAAGGGGGTTGTCAGCATTGGTTGAGGTTCATCAAGAGCATTCACTATCAACACCTTAAGCTCCCTTCCCATCTCACTAGGAAAAGTATTTTTCTACTTATTACCTTTAGATGCTATTGTAAGAGATGAAAGCTCAACACAAGTGCAAACTACTAGTTTGTGCACATGCTTGGAAAAACTAGTAATAAGGCGAGTCATGTCCCATATCTCTATTTCAACATAATTGGAATATATTTTATTTCTTTCAACTACCAAAAAGGTAGTCCTTGGATGGATTTTAATTACACCTCCTCCTTGTTCACTTATCTTTTATATGCAAGAAGACCAAGGTTGATTTGATTGATAATGAAGAAGATGCTACTTATGCTCATCATCATTGATTTAGTAAAGTATTTTCAGCTTCTGGAAAGATTTTCCCCTCTCACATTACTAGGAAATCATGTTTTCATTTATTTGTACTATAATGACAAATAATAAAAAGCAAAAATTAGAATTACCACAAAAATAATGCTTGAGCATCTCAAAGATGTACCTAGTAAAATAAATCAATTCTTGAAGGTGAAAGAGGTGGCCAACATACACTATACTTTCATTCCCTGATGGGTTAAAGGCATGGCAACCCTTGTTTTTTATATTTGGGGAATCATGAAGGCTAGCCATCATTAGTAGATCATACGTTTGAGCTGACAATGATCTATGGCCATTGACTTGAATCTTTATGGTATAAAAAACAACAATTCCAATCATTGAGATGTCTAGTTGTAAAGAATGTTCAACACACTACATCCTATCAAGATTCAATCAAGATATAAGATACACGAGGTATCTAGTTAGTAAAGGATGTTTAACATACTACATTTTATCAAGTTTTTGTGAAACCCCAAATTCTAGGTGTTCATTGACCATCCATCAACATGTGGAAGACTCGAGGATGTTGGGTGTCTCAACATTATCTTGTCACATCCCATTTATTGGGATCCATTTATTCAATTACAATTAAATATTATATGTTATTTTCAAGACACAATACTATGAGTTTAATTACAAATCTCATACAAAAGTTTATGACAAAGTATTTGTTCAATACTTTTACAAAAATGTTTGCAAGTCATAATTCGGCTTTCATCATATTCTCGATTTAATGATGGGCATCCACTAGTGTATTTTTTATACCTTAAGTTATTTTGTATTGTTTTCATGATGTATTTTTTACTAAATCTAGGCTTTAAATGATTGAATTTTACTAAATTATGCTTTTTTATGGAATTTGATCAATATTAATAAAATCAAATATAAATAAAGTAGAATTAATGAACTTGGTAAAAAACTGAGATCAATGGTAGAATAACAAGAGAAAGTCATTATATTAGTTATACTAGCACATACTTGTTGAGAAGTCATAACAATCTTTTTTGGAAGTAATTCTACAAATAAATCAATAATATTTTACATGCCATGATTCTAATATTTGGTTGTCACAATCTTTTACTATGCTAAACATTCTTCATGGTCAAATTATTATCTTAGTGTTATGGTCACATTAGTTTTAAAATATAATTTTGGCTACAATATTATTTTTAAGTTGTGATAACAAAGTGTCTCGGTGGTATAAGAATTCATGATATTTTCTAATACCATGGCATATTCATTATAGTGCTACAATTACATAACACTAAAAAATTTTTAGCTTTGACAAAATTTTCCCACCATTGACTATTTATTCTAGAGAGGAAATTCGTTAGTCATGACATTCTTACTACCGTGAATTTATGTTCCAGAGAGAATATTTAACCATCATGACATTCTTGCTACTATGACTTTATATTTTAGAAAGAATATTTAACCAACATTACATTCTTACTATAGTGAAATTCTATTCTGAAAAGGAGTTTCAATAGTCAAGTATTTTTGACATCATGACTTTTTTTTACTAAGAAGAATTATCTTAGTTATGGTATTTCATTGTCATCATGACTTTTTGCTCAAGAAGAGATACAAAGATATGATAGTCATCTTCTCAACCTAAAGTCGAGACTTCCAGCTTGAAGATTCACATAATAGCTCGATGGGTCTCTATTAATATAAAAGAGAAACTTAGAGATTTTCAAAAAAAAAGAAGAGGAGATTTGGATTTCGAGGTCAGAGCCACACAAATCCTTGACAATGTGATTTCCAATCCCTAATTCAGCACAATATTTAGCCAAATGCAATAAAAAATTGATTGGAATTAGATTATAGAATTAGATCTGCATGTTGGTTGTTATTAGGTACCTTTGATTCGATGAGTGGAAATACCAAATATTCTACAAGAATTCTTCTCCAAACTTAGGAAAATAAGGACCTGAGATTAGCTTATGTATATATAAGTGATGATTGTGTTTGTATAACATTGAAATTTGATAATGTTGTATTTTTGATATTGATGAATATGAATACTATTTAGAACAAAGATTTAGGGTATGACTCAAATATATATTTATGCATGTTAGCAATGACATATGGTGACAGGAAAATCATTGGATATACTCATGTGATTCGATCTAAAGGATGTAATAATCTTTATAATCTTATCCCATGAAATTAACCAATGAGTGAAAATCCTAAATTTATGTCAGTTTAATTAATATGAGTATGATACTCACACAACTAAAAACATAAATAAATTTATAATCATTTTATAATATATATTATAAAAGAACCTGCCTTCAAATAATGTGGGGATAAAATAGAATATCTAATTTAGGAATTTTATCATAGTGTGGAAAACATGTGTTGACGTTGATGGATACTGATATGTAAGTTATAAAATACACACAAATGAAGGTATTTCATAATATAGTGACAACCATGTGAATCATTTTCTCTTGAATAATCTTTACATGTAAATTTTGTAGAAAAATATATGTTGATTGATATGAGTATGGTGCTTACAAAGCTAAAAGCTTAAATACACTTATAACCATACTATTTCACATATATTATGATACTAAAGGAACAACTTTAAGCAGTCATCCTTGATAGTAACAATCCAAGGTTAATAACTATGTTGTATGCCAATGGGAAAAAAGATAAATTCATATCAATCTTCCCTTATTCTAATAATTGAGTATAACATTATCTAAATATTAAAGAAACCTCAACATAACTATAGAAGTAAGTTAATCTTAGAGTCTAAGTATATATCCGAGACCCAAGTTTATTTTCTCAACTTTCATATCAAATTTATATTGGATGATCAAGCTTCTTATACAAGCTTCATGTAATTGATATATAGACTTAAAGTCTACTTTATTACTTGTATAACTAGCATACTTGGTAGATTTCCATTACATGAAATCAATCACCCAATGAGCTTTTGGGATTATTTCACAAATTATAATTTTCAGAACTATGACAAAGTTGCATTAAGTTTTTGATGCTATTGTCAAAGTTTATTTTTGTTTGATTGATCAATTTGAGTTGAAGTAACTATCTTTGAAAAAAATAGTTTTATTTATAATTAGTTGGACAATGAATTTTACTTAGTATTTATTTTGTTTATTTTGTTTTGTTTTATTTTCATTTTTTTATTTTGTAGTACCATATTTTATGAGCCTAAGATCTAGGATTGAGCTAATACTTAGAGATCTAAAAATTGAGAGAATGAGAAGAAATATATTGAGATAAAGAGTTGAGAGAAAAAAACATAGAGGATAATAGTAGCAACAAAAATAACTAAAGGGGTGTAGAACAAGTTATTCAATATTTCGTTCCTCATCATACCTTAGGAGACTATTGGAGACCAATATTGATCAAAAACTACTCTAAGATTTAGAATAAATTGATATATAAGAATTAATTTGATTAGCCCAAATATAATAAAGTTTAGACTTTTCTATTTTATTTAAGAGACAAGGCTAGGATCTTGTTCTATTACCTATCTAAAGGATCGATTAAAAGTTGGGACAAACTTATACAAACTTTCTTATCCAAGTTCTTCTAATCTTAAATTATATCTTGATGGAAGAGATAAACTAATTCAAACAAGATGAATAAAAGATTATATGATGCTTGAGACTTATATAAATATCTACTAAGGATACACACACAATATGGTTTGAATTGTAGTTCCAAGCTCAAACTTTCTATAATTGTCTGAACTACTTTATGAGATACATAAGTAATGTGATCTTGGGTGGTTCTATCATGAACAAGACACCATAGAAGACTTATTTTTTATTTAAAAATCTAGCTAAGAATTTGTCAAACCATGAATGAAAAAATATTTGGAAGAATGTAAGATGGCGTATAGGAGTTGGATAGACTAATGATGATGGATATTAAGCTTGATATATTTTCAACAAATTTGGAGCCTAAAATGACTAAAGGATTAGTGTGGAGGAAATAACCATTTTACAATAACAATAAATGATCAATTTTAACTCTATTTATCAAGTAAATGATGCTAATATTTTCTAGAATATATTGCACGTGTTCTAATCCAATAATAATACTTATATACAAAATCATCCAAATATAAGAAATCATAAAATTCTATCATATAGAGACCATGGGAATGTATAATTGAATATGGGTCAATATTAGAAAAATTTTAGGAGTAACTCAACGGAATATCAAATGCAAAGAACTTTAAATTTCAATTACACCCACCCAAATATAGTAGAAAAGTCATCATTTAAAGATAATATTTTTGTTCTATTCATAGAGATAAAGGTGCAGGAATGATGTGCAAGAAAATCAGATTGTACAAATGGAGATGAGACTTGATCATATGACCATAATGAGGAAGATTATTAAGAATCATCATAAGAAACTCACACTAACTATGAATAAGAAGAGCATGAATATAATTTTAAATGTTAGTGGGGTGAATCCAAAGAAGTGCATATCCATAATACTTATAAGTGGAAAAAAATTAGGAATGAGATAGGAATCCTAATGGGATGCTAGTTTAGAAGAAGAAGTCATGACTAATAAATCTTTCCAAAAATACCTAGCATCATGATATCTGATGCCATGAAAATTTGACATCTAATGCCATGAAAATTTCCAAAGCCATGGCATTGCTAAACCCCATTATCCAACTTATGCTACTAGCTATCACACATGAAGAATAAAAATTAAGGAGAAGCTACAAATTAACCGAAGCATTGAAAATGAGGATGACATGCTAGAGAATGATTATGAAAATGATAAACAAATGCTTCAACCTAATCTTCATTTTCCATAGTTATTTATAAAGGGAAAGTTATATGAGTAATTCGTAAGATTTCTCAATATCTTCATGAAGTTGGAAGTTAATATTTTATTCACTGAAGCCTTATCCTAGGTGTTTTACGACATGAAATTTATGAAGGACATCAATGTGACAAGAATAAATTAAAGACATATGAAATGATAAGCATGATTGAGAAGTGTAGCATAAAATATCATTATAAACTACTAAAAAAGCACAAAGATCCAAGAATTTTTATGATTCTATGCATCTTTAGAGAGAACACTTTTCAAAAGGTATTATGTGACTTCGAAATAAGTGTTAACTTGATGTCATTATCTATAATGTGGAGATTGAATCTTGGTGAGATAACTCTAACTTCTCTCTTACTCTAGATGGAATATTAATCTATCAAGATTTTGAGAGAGATTATTGAAGATGTGTTAGTCAAGGTTGAAAAGTTTTATTTTTAAATTGATTTTGTTGTATTAGATATGGAAGAAAACTTGTATACCCTATTGATTTTGGGATGATTATTCTTAATAATTGGACATGCTTTAATTGATGTGTGAAGAGAAATGTTTCACTTCGTGTGAGCAAAGTGCAAGTAAAAATCAACCTGAATAAAAGCTTATAACTTCCAGAAGACGATGAAAAATACTACTAGAGAATAGATAGTCTCATATACATAATCAAAAAATAAAATATAGATTTTAGATAGAAGGACATCTGGGATATTTATTAACCCAAAGAAGATAGAGAAACAAATGAACTATAAAATATTTTAGATGAAAAAAATGATGCAGTAGACTTTGAAGAGAAATTTGTTTTAAATTAAGTTGCGACATATTTTAAAGTCACAAACAAAAAAAAATTATAAAGGAAACTTTTAAGATTGTTGAAAATGTACAAGAGAAAAAAAGTTTATTGTAGACTATTAATATACTATGAGAGAGATGAAACAGAAACCACTATCAATGTATATATAAAAAAATAAGCTAGAAGTTACTATGTAGAAGGATGAAATGAATTTTACAAAGTTATTACAATATAAGTGGGATTGATGGAGGAAGAAGCGGTAAGAGAAAAAACCATGAATTTAATCAAACATATGCTTAAAAAATAAAATCATGCCTTATTCCACAACCACGACACAACTATTTCAAAGAGAAAATATTAATGTTACTAAACAAAAAGTCATGATATTAGTGAAGGTGATTAAATTCAATGATACCTTGATTATTAATAAAGTTGCAACATCTACTAAATAAATATTTCAAAGAAAGGAACCTAATATATAGTCTAATGTAGAACAAGAATTTCAAAAGACATGCCAAAGTGAAAGATTATACGGAGATGATAGTCAAGATTGCTATTCGATACTCTAAGTATCAAATATTTTGGGTTATTTTGCATGAAATTTTTCATGTATTTGTACTTATTTTAACTTTAAATAGATAGATTTCACTAAAAGACTATTTTGAAGTAATTTTGATTAATAATTGTGAAATCAGAGTATTTTAGTTACAATTGGTGTATTTGGTGGAATACTGAATTTGAAGGGAGTAATGGAAAGTCATGATATTTCCCATTTAATGACTTAGTTATGCTTTTCACAAGCCCCTTGAGTAGTTGTAGTATTTTTTTTCTTGGTCATGACTCTACATAACAAGTCATGAAAATTTTGGTATACCTTGAATCATGACTCTACCATAAAATTTTAACAATATTTTGATTGTGTAATACTATCATCGTGGACACAGCATTTTCTTGGAGTCACGACCATACTATCTCTAAAACACACAAAGGTGGTCATGATCTTATTTTCATGTTGAGACGACAAAGTACTCCATTTGTACAAGAAGGCATGATACTTTCAAATATTATGACTTAATTGATACATCACCAAAATACCAAATAATTTTATTCATGACAATATTGTCTACCACAACTTTGTATTCCAAATAATATTTACTCTAGTCATAAAATTTTTACTATCAAATCTTTGTGCTTCAAAGAGTGAAAACCAAAGTCCCAACATTCTTGCTATTGTGATGTTGGGTTACAAAGAGTAAATGGATTAGTCGTGTCCATTTCTCATAGAAGATTGCAACCTAGTATCATAGAAGATTGCTATTGTGACGTTGGGTTTTCATTTACCAAGAGTAAATGAAAACCTAGAATCATGAAATTGTGTTCTAGAAAGAAGTTGTCTCAGTTGTGACATTTCTACCATTGCAACATTATTATCCAGAGTAGAGTTACTTGAGTTAAGATATTTTTTTTGCCAAAATGACTTTTATACTCCTTAGAAGATTAAATGAGATAAGAAAGTTCCAATCTCTAGGTACCACAATTTCTATCTGAAAGAATCACATAGAACTACAGAGTATAAAATCAACACTTAGAGAAAAAGAAAAAAAAAAGAGAAAGTGAATCAAATTTTGAGCCAAGAGTATGCAAAACCTTAGACAACATGACTTCCAAACCCCAATCAAGAAAATATTTAACACAAATATAAGTAATAATTGGTTGAGATTAGATTTTGAGACTTGGATTTTCACTAAGATTGTCATATAAACTCTCAATTAAAGAACTAACCTTTAAGTGAGTCATGTGTTGGCTATGGTACACATTGATAGGTAAGTTATGAGATACATGCAAGTTGAGGTACCTCATATTGTGGTGAAATATATGTGAGTCATTTTCTTTTCTATGATTATTATAGGTGAGATTTATGGGAAGACATATATTAATTGATATGTGTGTGATACTAATTAAGTCAAAAATAAAATTATATTTATTACCACATCATTTCATGTCTTTTAAATATTAGATGTCGGATAATATATATACATACTCAAAGCCATAAAGAGTAGTTGACATATTGTATAAAATGAGTAAATGTATGAATGATCTGTGAATGAAGCAACATGAAGTGTTGGTGGTAAAATATTAAGAACACAACTATGAGAAGATCATCCTTAATAATAATAGTTCAATGATAACAACCACTTTGTATGTCAAAGGCACTAGGGCATTCACACTTAAACTTTTCAGCCAATAATTGAGCATAATATTGCCCATATACTAAAGAAATGTCATCATATTCACACTCAAATAATAATTAATTCATAACCAGTTGGTCAAATTTCCTACACAATCTCTATAGGATGAATAAATAGACTTACATCCAACTTTAATACTTTATGATTCATATATTTTTGAAACTTTATTGGACAAATCAAAGGTCCAATAAGCTTTAATATGTGCCACAAAAAATAAGTTTTAGCACCATAATAAAGTTGCAATAATTGATAAAATTAGTAATTGAATTGAAGATCAAAAAATTGGTTTAGCTACATATGCTAAACGTATTACTGATTGTGATGCAACTCGATATTTTTTTGTGTTATGTGCTATAAATTTTTTAAACTATACATTCACTCAAGAACTTGTACATATATCAAAAGAAGTATTGTGTACTCAAACCCAATTACAAAAATCTTACTTGACAAATGAAATTGTAATATTCAAATCCAACCATGACTATACTTTTATTAGAAAAGTTACGACTACAAACAAAGTTGCAACTATATTATATCAACCGTGATTGGAACCCTAACACTAAGCTATACTGAAAAATGAAATGCTATTTTCAAAGCTTTGGGTGAGAAGAAAAGAATATAAAATGAGTCAAGTATAAAGGAATGCAACAAATGCTGCTCACCATGGATTTCTTCCTAAGTAATGGCACCCGCACCAATATTTTTGACTGAAAGTGGAAGGAGGTAAATGATGCCTACCCTAGCTAAAAAGAGTATTGTGGATGAGTGATGATTTAGAGAGTTTATCCATCCTTTATAGCCAATGATAGAAAGGATAAATTATGTTGGATTTTGTACCCACATGGAAAGGGGCAACATGATGGTTGTATAGAAGTTGTACTTCAATCTTGAAGACATGAAAGCTTAGAGGTGTTATATATGAGGAGTCTAAGTATGTTTTGATAGGGAATTCATTAATGATGTATTTGGATTTCAAGAGGCTATGGATGATATAATCTTCAAAATCCTTAAAATACAATCAAACTATAAGGGAGTCACTAAGACATTGATGGATGGTAAGGATAATTGAAGAGTATCATTAAAAAGTACTTATGAACACTTAACAAGGGGTGGACTAATAAAAGAAAGCAAGGTTTGATTGTGTTTTTTATTTTTTTGTAGTCGATTTTCCACTCTCTAGGACTCTAGCATTATGCAAGATAGAGTGATTTTTCTTTTTGTCCTTATGGGGGGGTGTAATAACCATGTGAAGAATATTTTGGAGAAGTCAATTCTAAACTTTTATGGAGAGTAATTTTAGGCCATGTAATACAGTATCAATCAGTTCTCAAACCTTGCTATATAGAGCTGAGTAAGTCCCAAATTTTGAAGACAGAATCAATACCACCCACATATATTCTTCTTAATATTGGTGGATATGAAGATAAGACTAAAAGAAGTTAGAAAAAAAAAATTAGTTCTCAAATGAGAAGAATCAATCAGTATGGGGTAAGAAGTACTAGATTTTCCCAAAGAAGACATAATAAAAAAAAAGAAGTGGAGAGAAATTTGATGAAGAATTATTGCTTAAATAAAAATTTTTAATGGGTAGATAGAAAGGATACTTGGAATAAGTCCTAACCATTCTAAACAATATGAAGCTGGAGGTAGATTCAAGGGAGATTTGATTGAAAGCAGCATTAATGATGATGCATAGTTCCTTGGCAGTAAAATTGGAGAAAAGTTATAATAAGTGGAAAGAATACATGAAAGAAAATGAAGAGGAATGCAAATTCAAGATGAAGTAACATAATGCATTTTGAAAGATGTATCTTAATAAGAAGAAGTGCTTATTTATGTCTACCTGATAAAGGCTTGAGGATCATGTTCTAAAGATCTTGGAAGATACAATGAAAAGAGTGAAGTCCAGAGAGATGGGAAGTGTTGAAGCCTTTGGGTAGCTTTACAATTATATTACAGATGAATTGAAGGAAATAATAAAGGGTATAGATGAAGATATAGATGACACCATAAAGTATAGAGAGAAACAATAGTATTTGGGCTTGCAGAAGTGCAATGAGAACCAGAAAAATATATATTTTGTATAAGGATCATTTAAGGCTTCACTCAACTCAATCAAGAATAAGCAAAATGATTTATATTGTTTTATTTCAAAGATGATGAAATTAGAAATTAGTAACAAATGAGATGCAGAGAGACCTTCCACATCCATGCCCATATTTAAGCCCTCTAGAACTTAATTCCCATTGAAGGATTGGATGCCAAAGACTGATCACTCCATCAACATTCTTCTCCACATTGATGACTTGTGTGATTGTTTTTTTATGATGTTGTATTCTTTGTTCTTTTTGTTGTTCCATAAGATTTTCAAAAAGAGAGAGAGAGAGAGAGAGAGAGAGAAAGAGAAAGAGAGAGAAAGAGATACAGAGTTTCTTTGCTCAAGAATGATCACTATTTTTAGTGAATAAGTTTGTTTGACTCTCAAGTTACATAATATCCAGAATTATTCTGTATTATTTCTATGGTGTATTTGAGTGAATCTAGGCTTTAAATGAAATTATTTCACTAAATTATAATTTTTATGGAATTTAATAAATAGTAGTGAAATCAGATGTAAATAAACTAGAATTAGTGAACTTCAAGGAAAGCTGAGATGAAGGACAGAACAACAAAACAAAATATCTATATTTTCTATGTCACGACTTAGTTATACTAGCACATATTCATTGAGAAGTAGTAGTAGTAGTAGTATTCTTTGGCAATGATTCTACAAAAAAAAGTAATTTCAATTTTTACATGTCATTACTCTATCACTAGTTTGTGATAATTTTTCACAATGAAATATGTTTATTTTTGGTCTCACTTTTATCTTGGAGTCTTGACCATATTAGTATTAAAAAATAGTTTTAGCCATGATGTTATTTTAAAGTTGTGGTAATGAAGTGTCTCACTGGTATATGAAATCATGATATTTTCTAGTACCATGACATATTCGTGTTACATAGCTAAAATCACATAATATCAAGTAATTTTTAGATGCACTAAAATTTTTCCATATAAACTATTTATTATGGAGAAGAACATTCTTAATCACAATATTCTTTCAGTCAAAACTTTGTATCTTCGAAAATAAGTTTATCAATCATAATATTCTCACCACCATTACTTTATGGTCTAAAAAGGAAATTCAAAAGTCACATCATTCTTGCCATCGCAACTTTATATTCTAGAGTGAAGATTTAATATTTGATGCATTGTTGCCATGCCTTTTTATTATAGAGAAGAATTACCTTAGTCATAATATTTCTTTGCCACCATAACTATGTGTTTTAGAAGAGATTCAAAAAAAAATGATAGATGCATGGCCTCAAAGTAAAGTTATAACTTCTAGCTTAAAGAGCTGCACAACAACTCAATTGGGATCTCAATTATATAAAAGAGGCGCTTAGTGGTTTTCAAAAAAGGATAGAGAATTTAGATTTCAAAGCCAAAACCATGTAAATCATATGATACATGATTTTCAACCCCCAATTAAGAACAAATTCAAGGTGAAGGCACCAAACATCCTATATGAATTCTTCCTTAATGTTAGGTTTAAATAAAGATCTAGAATTTTATTTATCTATATGTATATGATAATTGTTTTTGTATAACATTGAATTATTATAATGTTATGTTTTAGATATTGATGGATATGAATATTTAATAGAAATAATATTTAAGATTCTAGTCATGTGATACAAAAATTTTTCCCTGATAGATTAGGCATATTGACCATGACGAATAGTGATAAGTAAATCATGGGATTCACTCATGAGTTGTGATGAAAAGAAAGTAATAGCCCTTCTACATGTATCCCATGAGATGAACTTATGTATGAAAATCTAAAATTTGTATAAGTTTAATTGATGTGAGTATAATGCTCATGAAGCTAAAATTACAAATAAATTTATGACCATTTCATTATGCATATTATAGAAGAACTAGTCTTCAAATAATGTAGGAATATGTAAAACATCTAACATAGGGGTTTCATCATAATGTGCATGAATTAGCTATGATGAATGATAACAAGTCATAGGACACACACAAATAGATGTGTTTCTTAAGATGATGATAGTCATGTGATGTATTTTTTTCTTGAATGACTTTCATAAGTGAAATCAGTATGAAGATATTTGTTAATTTATGTGAGAATGAAACATATAAAATATATATACTTATTAAAATATTATTTCATATTTATTATGATCATTGAAATTTGAGAATAAAAATACATATTCAAAGTAATAGTCAATGGTAGTTGATATATTATATAAAAGAAGTAGAAGTGTGGATAAATCATGGATAGAGTAAGTATAATTTTGGTGATAAAATACCGAAGACATAACTATATGGGGATCATCCTTAGTCCAAAGTTGATAAAAACTTTGTATACCTAGGTGGTAAAGGGGCAAATCTGCATCAATCTATAATTTGTCTAATAATTAAGCATGATATTACCCCAATATTAAAGAAATTTTATCATACACATAGAAGTAAGTTAATCCTAGAGTTTAAGTATCTATTCGAGATACACCTTTATCATCTCAACTCTAGTAGTACTTAATTCTATATTAGTTGGTCAAACTTTTAATATAATCTTTATGTGATCGGAATCTAGACTTATGTCCACTTTACTACTTATATAACTAATATATACTTGTAGATCTTTATTGGATGAAATCAATCACTCAATGAGTTTTTAGGACTATGTAACAAATAATAATTTTTGGCACTATAACACATCCTAGTAGAGTAAATTTCTATAGAAGTTACAGTTACTTTCTACCTTAAGTGCACATGCAATAATCATGTTCCACACATTGACATTCCAAGTAAAAATATGCAACTTCTACTATGAAATCTTACATGTCATGAAATAAGAAGAGACTCATCAACTCATTTACACGTGCCCTATATCTTGAATCCTCACCAACTTTCGTATACATGTATTCGTTCAATTTGATAAACTGTCATTGATGTTTTCATCCAATGATTTTTTATAAAAAAAATTGTTTTATAAATCAAAACCAATTGGATATTCACCTTTAATGTCCACTTGATAAAATAAAATTCTATTTTGTTGGTCATAGATATTTAGAGTCTCACCATATGACTTCACATGTCTTCTAGTAGTTTTTGGATTTTAACTATCATATGTGCTTGAACTAGTCTAGATCTTTGGCTCAATGGGATACCTATGTCTATTAGCTATTACCCATGACACTTCTTTTCATGATATGCAATCATGTAATTTTGATAGAAAACATCCAAGCTACTAAGCCCACATCAATTCACCAAGTATGGTGAATGATCAAAACCATGAGATACGCCCAACTCATGTGATGTCCTCGTGCATAAATGCAATCTAATGTATCATTTCAGTTCTATACTATGTTACACATTTTATGAATGCTTATATTGATAATATTATTCATGCATTTCAATTTTCACTAATGCATCTAGGGGTGGCAAGTGGACTGGGCAGCTCGGGCACGACCCAAGGAATGACCTAACTAAATCGTGTTTGACTGGCATGACATGGTCTAGATATGTGCCCGGACTCTTGTTGTGCAGGTCCGAGCCATGGCTTGTGACGTACTGAGCATGAGGGAGCTGAGCTTCATGTCATATTTGGCATGAACCAGGTGTTTGGGTTGCAGGCACGGTCCAACATCATGGATACCATGACTTGGGACCTCATATCGGATACATGTGATGGGTTTTTTTAATTAACCCACCACATGGTTAGTTGAGCAAGTTTGTATGGCATGCCCTAGGAACACATGGA
Source organism: Sapria himalayana (assembly GCA_029783825.1). Lineage (NCBI taxonomy): Eukaryota > Viridiplantae > Streptophyta > Magnoliopsida > Malpighiales > Rafflesiaceae > Sapria > Sapria himalayana. The sequence continues at coordinate 1,027,092 of JAREIK010000435.1, forward strand.
CGTGCTCACTTTGCCCAAGTTCATGTTGATGCACTCGAAATCAAAGCTTCGGGACTGTCCAGAAGCTTTGGCTTCTATTCTAATAGCTAACCCATAAAAAAATTTTAGAATTTTAGAAGATCTAGGCTATTAGATACAATTTCAATGGCTAGGGCAAAAAATCTGATAGTTGTTGGTTTTCTACCATTTAAAATAAAAAAAAAATTAAAAATATATATTTTTTAAATAAAAAAATCTATATAAATAAAATAAGAGATTTGAGTTTTTTATTCAAATCTCTATACTCCTCTCTCCTCTCTCTCTCTCTCTCTATCTCCTCTTAGTCTTGGTTTTCTCTCTCTCTAAAGCTAAAATTAAAATTTTAGATTTAGAATATATTTGTAAAGTATAAACAACGTGGACGTGGAGGATAGAAAATTCAGGTATGGGCTGTAGCTTTCTCTCTCTCTCCTCTCCATAAATTGAGTATTATTTTTCATTTAGTTTTTTAATATTATTTAATTATTAAGTATAAGTTAGAACATAAATCATAATTCATTAACTAAAAAAAATTAAAAATAACAAATATTGAATTTAATGATAATGAAATTAATATTAACATATATGTAGATAATAATACTACTAATAATAACCTGACAAAAAGATTAGGGCTAAAACCATGTTTTCTTCCATGTCCTCGACCAAAACTCAAACATCTAAAAAATAAAAAATAAGAATATTTATGGTTTGAACTCACTTTAACATAATACAAAATAAAAATATTTAGGGTGTCTAGAAAAAATAGCACAATACAAGTATTATAAAGATATATATGGGTAAGAGTGCATGTGGGACTCGGCACCTAAAGAGGCATACTAATCATTATACAAAAAATATGATACATTAGATCCTAGGTAAACCTAACTAAGTGGTGGGGTCTTTGAGGTTATATCTAGTTTAGCTTCTTTGTTGACCTCCTTCATATACTACAATGAGTTAGAGAGAAAATGCATGACCAAATTGATCACCACGATGGATCTTCTGATTAGATATTTGGAGGATCCTAAGGTAGTCAGTATCATGCAAACCTATGTCAGCCTGCATATCATAGGATTTCTAGGTCCACATGTATGAAAGATATACTAATTATTATAAGTTAGAAAAATAAATAATAACTAATGAATTTAGGCAATATAGTGGCATATGTCCATGATATCCGATATTTAGATTAGTCATGATAATGCATCTTTGGCATGCCTCACTACTCACTATATAGATTCTAAATGGATACTTAATAAAAAGATTTTCAAAGATTCTCAATCCTCATGATGACCCTACTATATATGAGTACATGATGAGAATCTGTAGAGATTATCATATTCAAAATAATATTTAGTCATTAACATATATGTTAAAAACTATTAGAGACGAGCCATTAAGAGAGATTTTTCATGTTGGATATATATATCACATCATTAACATGATAGTACAAGTGAGGATTAAAGTTTTTTTTCCCACTTTAAAAACAAATATAACTTACTAAAATATTATAATATGCCTAGCAAACAATAGAAGTTTGCTAATCTATGTTTGTCTTCAGGTCTAAAGAAGAAGAAATTCTAACTGGATATGAGACACTATTGTAATAATACTTATATGATGTTGGATTCATATGTTGGATACAAACATGTGATATTTGACTATATCAATAGTAAGTGTGATGAACATATAATTGATGACAAAGACTGGGATAAAAAAATTTAATTTATGAAATTTCTAAAATTTTTTTATGATATGATGAACATGTGCTCATCTATTTATACTCTCACCACTTACATTATACTCAGGTGCATATGCAATATTAGTGGCATGATTAGGAAGTTTGAAGATGACCCTATATTTAGTGATATGGCTATTGATATAGAAACCAAGTACTTATAGTACTTGTTCACTATTCCATCTCGTTATAACTTCTCTAATATTGAGCATAGCATCAGAATCTACTTTTTTTATTACGGTCAATATCATTTTGAATAGGAGATCGAGACTATGGTTAGATATCATTGAGGCACTATCTTGCATGAAGGAAAGAAAGGATTTTAGGTTGAGTATCTAGGATTGAGCTAAAACAAGACCATAACAATTACTACCAGATGATGATTCATGAGATTTTGAAAATGTTGAGCCCACTACTAGTGATATCATCAGACACTTTCATGATGATGATTAGTTGCATACTTATACCAATTGGTATTGGGATTGAGCTTACATGAATATGATTGATGATTTTTATGTTGTGTTGTGATGTGTTATTTTATTTATTTTGGATTGGATTATAGAGTCTAGGGTTGACTTACTTTCTGTGGAGATATTTTTGTGTTTGGTCAATATTATGTTTGATTGTTGAACAAGGGATAAATTAGGATTAAAATGTCCAAGTGTCATCTTGGCATATAAGGTGATTGTCATCCATGGGATTGTCACAACTAAGATTGATCCCCTCATAGTTGGTCACTCAGTGTTTCATCACTAAAATAACATGTTATTCAATTCATTGGTCATATACAAATCTACTCATTTTAAAAAAAATTTAATTACCCTTGACAAATTGGTAATTAAATAGATCTTGAATTAGGATTTTAATTATTTGTAATTTGTATGAGATTTTCATAATGGATGGTGATAAGTAACCATAAAGCTCACATGCACATACAATAGGAAATAAATGAATATCCTTCTGAAAATGTTGCTTGAGATAAACCAATATATTAAAACCTACAATTTGGATACATTAATCATTATGAGAATAACAATTATGAATCCAAAAGCATGGATGCTTTTACATGCTATTATTCATTGTTTGTCTAATATGAACTAGTTCTTACTTAGGATGGATATTATATATAATATTCTTCTAAACATTTTACCTTTAGTATGAGAGTCGCATTATCACCAAGGAGGATAGTGATAGGTAGTCCTTGGAACATTCATGTGAATATTATGATTTATAAGATGATTATAGCTATTTTGAGTTACTTTCACTCATATAGGTTCCACTAATGAAACTTGAGTGAAATATATATTAATTGTGCCAAAAATAGTACTAACAAAGCTAGAAGTATAAATACTTACAAACCATATTAATTCTTGGTCATTATGACATCTAAGGCTAGAGAATAAAAGTATACATACAAATCAAATATCAAGGATAGTTGACTAGATTCCAAAAAGGTATGTAATTTTGAATGACTATCAAGTTAAAATTAATTATTTACTCAATGGTGTTATATTGAGGTGATAGCTAAGAGGGGACCATCATTTGGGATGGGCTCAATGATAATAACCACATTGTTTACCCTTAAGGCAAGGAGACTTTGCACAACAATCCAATATTTATTATATGTCCAAATATAAAATAATTCAAACTATTTAAACATATAACACATAAATTAAATTAACAAATCATAGATCTAAAAATGATATCATAATCCAAAATATCTAATTTACTAGAATTGAGTTATTTCACTATTGATTGACTGAACTGCCAATATAATTCATGTAAAATTGATATCTAAACAAACGTCTTATTTACTGTTTTTATCTCTTATAGTTTTGAATCTTTGTTGATGAGATACCCTCATCAATGAGTTTTTCAGATACTACATAACTAATAAAATTAGGTATCAAAACAAAGTTGAATAGTGTTTTGCTTTTTTTCCCTTTCTAATCATTCAGTGTACTCTTGTTTGGTAACTTCTAGAGTCATAACTTTGAAGAAAATTGAGACTTCATCACTTTCATTTTTGTTAGGCTAGCAGTCTTCTATAAAATATATTTATCTAAAGTCCACACTTTATTGTATTATTGTGCTTAAGAGATTATATATTCTTCAATATATTTTCTCATAATCATCTTGATTCTACATGCCTTTGTAAAATTTGAGTTTTATTTTCTCTTTGCCTACTCTATGATTAATCTTTCCTATCTTGATATTGATGACAATTTATCTAGTGGCTAAAAATGGTCGTCCTGAGATCAACGAAGTATATTGATCTTCCTCCATATTCAACATAACAAAGTTCATGAGAAAAATAAATACACAAACCATAAACAAATACATTCTTCGTTTTTCATAACTAGGGGTGTGAGTTGGGTATATTGTTCATTAGGTGTTGCAGCTTTGAAAAATTCCATTGCATTAGATGTTGTGGCTTTTGAAAATGACATGGTGGGAGCTAAGCCTTTTGGCAAAGTCATAATATTGTTAGTTCTAGATCCTTCTATTTTAACCTCCTCTAATTGTTTTCCCTTTAGTTCTTTGCTTTATTGAAGCATAATTGACCAACACTTTGTAGTTTTGCCTCTATATCATTTACTAGCTCATTAACACTCTTACATTTCAGTAACAATATAAATTGTCCAATTTGATTCTATATACTCCACATTGTTATATTCATTTGTTCTAATCTTGTCTCAAGCTTCTCTATATTGTTTTCTTGAAGATGATTTTTTCTCTTTATCACTGTTAGTAACATTATTATCTTATTATTGATAAAATACTTTTCTTCTCCCTTTGAAAGTTAATAATTCAAGCTTGATCCTCCTTGAGTATTGTACCCCATCGAATTGTTCCAAATTTTTTTTTATATTTTTTCAACATTTTGCTACCCACCATCATAGCTTATATATAAAATATTTTCATGATTTCTCACATTTAATTGGTAGTTTGTGGGGACATTAGTATTGGGTCCAAATACCTATCATTTTCTTTGCAAACTATTAACATCCTCTATTTGATAAATAAGGTCAAAATTCACCTATTTTGCTATTGCTAAATGATGATTTCTCATATTCTTTTTTGCTACTCCTCTTAGGCTTTCAACTTCTTAATAAAAACTCATATCTTTGATTCTATCATGGTAAATCTATCCAACTCCAACACACCAACTTATTTTCATTCAAATACATAATCATCTAGAGTTAGAAATTTGTTGTTTACTAACTTTTCATACAAATAATGTGATTCACCGAGTGATTTGTTTATAATCAATTCACCTAAGTCTATATCAATATTGCACCTCATCATGTAGTTTAACCCATTGTATAAGGCTTAGGCTTGAAACCACAGCTTAAACCCATATTGAAAATTTTTCCTCAATAACTCCTTAAAACTATCCTAAGAATTAAACAAGGTCTCTGAGTTCTCATGATGAAATTGGCTTGTATTATACCACAACATTGAGGTAATTTGAGGATGAAAGAACTTTGTAATGAAGTATTACAAAAGTTTGTCCTAACATTCAATCAAACCTTAGAATAAGAATTAGAACCAACTTCATTCCTTATATCTCAAAGAAGAGGGGAATAGACATAACCTGATGACATTTAGGCTAACTTCATTAATTTTAACCATGTCATAAAACTCTAAAAATATTGAGACATGCCCAATCAAATCTTATAATATTCTCCTACTATATTAATGCTTATAAATCATCATTATCATATTTTACTTCAACTAAAAATAATTTTCTTCAACTAAATACATCTAAATCTTAATGTAGTTGTCCATCATAGCTAGTCACCAATAGTCTCTCAAGGTATGAAAATGCTTGGGATGTTGGATAGGTTGCCCATCACCACCTTGGACCTTTTAATTGAAGCTAGTTCCTTCCATCTACCCTTTATTAGCTCTGTCTCAAAATTGATCTACTAGTTCTCTCAATCTCTAGGTCCAAAGAAATTAGCTCAGTCTAAGAGTTCTCCTCATAGAAGTTATGGCTAAAAGAAGAAAACAAACAACTATACAAATTTATATAAAAAAGAAATACAAGAAAACTATGCAAATATAAGCACATCATACAAGATTTTGTTATTCAAACTATTAAAAATAAAATTATTTTTTTTAATTATAGTTTTGTCAATTAAAGTAGACTAATGAAACTAAATATATGATAATGATACTAAAAACTTATTGTGAATTTATTATGATGTATAATTTTTTTAGAATTAGGTAATGTCACAGAAACTTATTAGGTGAGGATCTCTCATCCAACACAATTCTACAAATATATAGCTTATACAAGTAACAAAGTGGACTTTTATATTAGTATTGATCTCCCAAAGATTGTGTAGGTAGTTTGATCAACCAATAGTTAGTCAACTAATGCTCTAGTCAAATGAGTAAAATAGATTTTTTAGTATGACTCTTAAATTTTTAAGGTTGGTCCATTTTGTTTTATATAATGACATGTCTAAATTACTTATTATTATTATGGTTTGTTACAAAATAAAGATTATTATTATTGTAAGAATATATTAGTGCCTTACTGGCATACATGGTGGCCATCACTTATCAGGCCTTCCCCAATAGTAGTTCACTCATAATTATTATCTCAATACTTTACCTCTAAACCAATAATTATCTATACTTGATGATCATTAACAATTTAATATGTTATAGGCAACTCGTTGACCGCCCTATTGATTACTTCGTCTGTGCATTCTTATTCTCTAACCTTATGAGTAATAAAGATATGAACTAATGTGACATTAAAGGTATTTTATTTTCTACTTCACAAACATCATACTCAATTAATATATAGCTTCTCCTAGGTTTTATTTATAGTATTCATGCGATCGAAAGTATCTCATAGGACTACCATCACCTTATGAGTCATATTCTCTCACACATGTCTAGTGGCTTATTTTTCACCATCCACCATGACAACATGCTACTCTTATACTAAAAGTAAAACTTTTAAAAATATTATATAAACCTCACACATCAATTGAGGCTTAGTTGTCTTCATTTAAAATATGCATAATGGATTGACTTATAAAAGAATTCATACTTTTGGCTTCGTAAATATCATACTCATAATGATTAAACTTACCTTAATTTCAAGTTTTGGTATATAGATTTATCTTGCACATCATGATTAAATAGGCTCTCACTTCATTCCTAACATTATCTAAGAGTATGCCTCACAGCTTACCTTTTACCATCCATCACGATAATATACACAAACCTATCAACAGTAAAATCCATTAATTTCAGTTCTAAATATATATCATATCCATCAATAACCAAACTACAACACAAATAATGCTTAAAGTTCATAAATTATATATTCATCACATATAATAAAATATATCAATCATAAATCTCAATTTAGCCTAGCATTAAGGAGGAATTCACATAAGATATTTTGAAATATATCTAGGCAAATTTCTAGTTTAGAATAATAGCACTCGGGAGAATATAGGATTCAAAACCCTAAATGCACAATTCTCGTGTATTGTTCCTCGAATATACCACTAAGTGAGGGTCAAAATTCATGCCCCTCCCCTCTATGGTTTAAGCTTATACCATGCATCATTCATTGCTTGTGGATATTTTCTTGGGATATTTGGTTCCTTGATTTCATATCGATCTTCCCTCTTTTCTCTATTTTTCTCTAAGTTTTTGGATTTTTTGTTTTAGGTCTAAATCTTCATTTTATACTCATCTGTCTATGTGTTTTCAAGTGAGAAGTCATGACATATAGAGATGGTCATGATGTTAGCCTTATCTCTTTGTAGCATAAAGTCATGGCACTATAGATTGACTTTGTTCTCTCTCTTTTTAGATTCCTATGATACTAGGAAAGATCATGGTTCATGTATTTTTCATCTATAACACAAATTCATAGTACTAGGAATGATTGTGACTCATGTATTTTGCCTCTATAATACAAAGTCACAGTGCTACAAATAGCCACAACTTTGTCTATAGGCAAAAATCATGATTCTAGACATTGTGAATTACCATGGCTTTTTACCTAGTATTATGGCTTTGGAAAGAAAAAGTCATGGTACTAGAGAATGTCATGCTTTTTAGTACTTGTGAGACTCTTGGCTACTATGACATAAAATTAATATTGCATCTATCAAATTATTACCTAGCTAGTATGACTATGACTCTAAGAAAGTTTAAAAACTAATAAGAATACATTGCATAGTAAAATAATTATATCAATATGATGGTAAATTCATAACTTATGAAGATTACAACTACTAATTATGTAGAGTTACAACTAAGAATAGACACCAAAACTACTCTATATGTTTTTAAAAGTATAACTAAGTCATAACATGAGAAATACTGACTTTATATGATTTTTTGATGACCTCCTACTCAACAATTCCGCCATGTATTATATTTCACCCAAAAATTTTTTTTTTGTTACTAATATTCATCATAATTCATCAAAACTATAATTTTATGAAACTATTATATTTAAAGCTCATTTTCATGCCAACACATCAAGAATATTTGGTATTTAGCATAATAAATAATAACCCAAGATGGCTATTTGATTGGTTATGCTCTAGTAGTCCTAGATGGGTTGCTTGGTTGTATACATGCCAAATATTTAATAATAAAAAACTTTATGTTAATAACTCGACCAATTTTTGTGCATAGCTACATTATAGTTATCTTCGATGATTTGCTTCTCTAGTTACTTGTTATTTATTCAACAATTATTTAATTTTATGAGTAGGTCCAAGAAAAAAAACTAAAAAAATTATATTAGTGAGGAAAATACAATCAATGGAATTAAAATTTAATAAAAATAGTAACACATAATGTTGGAATGAATTCAATGATAATACTTCCTCAATTGTTTACATTCTGTATTCTAATGATAGAAATCTTATTAAGCATATTGAGGGTGTAAGATCTTTATTCAACCAAATTTACTAATAATTGGATGTCTTCCCAATCAAATCATAACATTTAGTAGTCTAGTCTATTGAGTTTTCAAAATCGAAACCCAATACGAGGATGACCATGTAAATAATTTACTATTTCATATGTATGTTTTATTTAGAAAATTCCTTTTATTAATAGAAGGCCATCTAGACTACAATACTTTTTTGAACCTCTTTGAATCAAATTAGCTCATGAGAAAAGTTGAAATCTTTGAGACATTCTAAGAAATTCCAACATGTAGTATAGGCATGCTTAATCTTTAATTCCAAGAAAAAAAATGTTCGAATGTGATGTTGTCAAACCATAGACTTTTGTTTAAGACAATTGAATAAGGTAACCCAAAGATGAAAATTATATTTTTTTCACACAAACTATATAATATCATTCATATGCATTTAAACCAATACTAATATACTAAATCTCATACGAACTCCAAAATTAAATATGCTTGGTCATAATTAGTACTAAGATGATTAACTAGTATGGAAATATGTCGTATGTATCTATCCTAGGATTGATAAGGGGGGAATGGGGAGGATAAAAAAAAAACTATATAATATCATTTTATTTTATAGAGTGCAAGTCTGTGTGTTTATCTATTTGTAGAAGTAAACAATGAAAACTAATACTGACTTTTTGTACATTGGTGCCATATAAAAAGTGGCCACACGATGTCAATCCCCAAAGTACAAATGATAAGGCCTAGAGGTAGACATGTCTAGCGTGATAAGCCAGAAACTTATGACCTATGGCCTAACATGGAATAACTAGACTCCTATTAAAGGATTGTCTAGCATGTCCCAAAGTTGTGGGCCATGTTAGACATAATTAAGGGTATGATCAAGGGCATTATACTTGTTGAAATAAATTAACTTTCAGATTTTTAATTTTTTAAAAAATGCATCATGGTGTCATATGTGTAACACTATGATATGTGTAGCCCATGACATGCCTTACATTGACATAAAGCCAATGGACAATACCCTTGGCCACATGTATTGGCATGTTAGGCTAAACTCGTTAGGTCTACCTGGTTTTGGGCAGACCTAAATATTATGTATTTTGGTTTGTTTTTATTTTAAAATTAGAGTGGGTGCTCTCATTAAAAATTCATTTATTTCAATAAAAAAATGTCAATTTTTTGGGTTTATAAAAATGTGTGTGTGGAGAAATGACGACGAAAAAAACTTATGCTAAAACAAAATAGGGTCACGTGGTCAATTTGTAAAAATGGGAGAAATTCTATTTGAGGTTTTTCCTAGAGGGATTTACGTGTGAGACTTCTATGTGAAACTTCATGTGTATAGTTTCTGTGATCCCATGTGAGAGTGTGTGTTTTCATGAAGTGTGTATTTCATGAAGAGAGAGTATGCATGAGTGAACAATGAAGGCATGAGTGTTTCCTTGCATGAAGAAGGATGTTGGATTCAATCAAAAGTTGTGTTCATGTGGAGTTTGTGTAGTGTTCGGAAGAAATTATGATCATATAATTTTCATGTTGTGTTCATGTTGTGCTCAAGCTATAATAGGAGTGCTTGAATTTCTTCAAATATACCGGTTACAAAATTGAAAATACTATTCTACAAGTGTTTTTAAATATTATATGTTTTATCTATTTTGTAATAATTTGGACATTGAGACTTTGTGTGAGTGTGTATAAATATTCTACTAATTTTGGGAGTAGAATATTTATTATGATTATGTGTTATTTGTAGCATTTATATTTATACTTTCTAGCATAAGCAAAGAAACGTTAATACATATATATTAATTTTTGGATAGTTTGAAATATATTTATTTACTTAGCTTCATAGAAAACTTTGATAACCCAAAAAATTATTCTTCCATTGTGCTTTTTGGGTAAACTTTTTTAAAAATTTTAAGAAGATTAAAAATATCAAACCAACCTAAAAGTTAGATTTAGAATTTGTCCCGTAACTATTCTTGGTTTTCATGTGTCACATTATTTCACAAAATCTATGACATTGTCCTGAATGGTTGGAAACAATTAACCTTGAGTATATGCTTTATAGCCTAGGCTAAGTTATGTTTGGCAAGGTGATCCACATAAATTCAATCATGCAACTCAATCAACACATATAGAGATTTCCATTTGTTCAAGCATTTAAAGGAGAGTCATAGAAATAATCCTTATTATTTATCATTTAATTTGATGAGACTGGGCAACTTAAACTTAAACTTTTCTGCATATAGATTGTCCGTATTCAATTACATATTAATGGGAGACATGCATTCACTTAATCTCAATCACTTCTATATCAGTCACTTCTGTATCATGCACTTGAGTAGAAGAAATTGATAGTTTCGACTAGTAGTATATGTTCAACATCACCATCTATTAGATTAGTATTGTTTTGGTAACTATTTTGATTAGGGAATTAAACTCACTGATTTAAATTTCTTGGTTTGTGCTTTATTTTCTAGATGGTCAACCACTTCAAATGACCTTTAACCAAGGCTAGGGAGTATACATGCTACCATTTCATACTTCAAATGTGCCTTGCTCCTATCTGATCACCAACTATGAATCCTTATAAATAGCAACTTTCCTAGTGATCAAGAATGTTGGAAATCAAAAAAATATTAGTATATCTTTATATTCTACTTATTTATTAGATGTTGATGAATTTAGCCATATTGACCATTTAGTATTTTTACTAGTTAAAGCTTCCGCATGTATCCTACACTAATACTTGATATTTGGGTTTATCAATTATCACAAATCATCCACAAGTCATCTATGTGTTGGTTTGCATGCCCTTGTGGTAGATTCTAGTCAAAACACTTTCTTGCATTAGTTCTCTGAAAAAGTTCTTTGAGTTCAATCTTTTTACAAATCATTCTTTTGAGCAATTTTTGTCTTTGATTTGTGGCTTTTAATGAAAGTTTGATGAGCACCATCAATATTATATAGGTCTAAAGCCAAAAGCACAACTTCATAATTACAACCCAAAGGGGCTAGCTTTGCTTGCTCCATGTCGATATATTGAGCTTCAACATTTATTAAAGATTTTTTCAAATAGTTGACTAGTTTTAAATTTTTTGATAAGCCTTCTTTGAGTAACGATAAATTAATTATCTTTGATACTTCGAAGTAGATATATGATATTTCTCTTATTGATGAGTGATGTGACTTTGTTATACTACATAATGTTATTATTTAGGCGATGTCCCAAAATCTTGTTAATAAAAGTGCCTCATTAATAGAGATCTACAAGTATATGAGTTATACAAGTAGTAAAATATAATTTTATCCAAATATCGATCTCACATGGGTTAAATTAGCAGTTTGATTAATCAATAATGAGATAGCTCATTTTTAATAAAACAAATATGCATATTGTTAGACAAACTAAGGTTCAAGGTTTGTCCATTTAATCTATGTGATGATATTTAAATGGCTTGACTTTTAATATGTTGAACATAAAATGAAGGTTAAAGTATTGTGTAATGATTCATTAGCCTAATAGCATATAAGGGTGTTGTCACCATTGAGCCAGTCTCAATGGTGGCCCCTTGTGGCTACCCTCTTGGTATATCACCACTGAAACAATGATTCATCACTGCTTGAGACTTATTCATAATTTAATATCTTTCAAGGAACTTAGTCAACTATTCTTAATAGTTATTTCATATGCATACTTTTATTCTTCATCCTCAAATATCATAAAGAGCAAAGATCAACAAAATTTGTAAGGGTTTGTACTTTCGGCTTCATAAGTACAATACTCAAATAATTATATGTTTCTCAAGTTTTACTAGTGGGAATTATATGAGTAAAAGTAACTCATAAGGCTTATCACCACATTGTGAGTCACAGTATACTCATGCATGTCCCAAAAATTACTTGTCACTATCCTCCATAGTAACAATGTGATTCATACACTAAAGGTGAACTTGAAAGAATATTCTATATATCATCCACGCCAATTGAAAATTAGTTTTTTTAAGATGTGTATAATTGATTGGCATATAAGAGTATTCATACTTTTGGTTTCATAAGCATCATATTTGTGATGATTAATATACTTATATTTTATGTTTCAACAAATAGGCTAATCTCATATATCATAGTTAAAAGTGTTGTCATTTCTTTCTGCCATATGCATGAATAAGCCTCATGGTTGATCTGTCATTATCCACCATGACAATCTCATACAAACCTACTCATATTTGAAACCATAGTTCAAATTATATTTATTAGTATCCATCAATATATAACATTAAATAAATTAAACATATTCATTCATTCATTAAAAATCAAAGCCATGTCATATATCTCAATTTACACAAACTCTTGGCTCATTCTATTTTGGTATAAATTACCAAATCCACCCTAGAGAAGAGGGATTTACGAGTCTTGCCCCTCAAATCTAGAGTTTAGCATTAATCTTGCATCCATTGTTTCCTTATTGAACCTCTAGGGAGTGAGAAATTTATAGCTAGGGTTTGCTAGTTATCATAACTTTGCTTGTTGTATGAAAGAGAAGAAAAAAATAAGAGATTTTTTGGAATTTTTCTATCTTCCATATTTATACTAGGGTAACCTAGTATTATTCCAAGTAAAAAGTCAGCTTGAGGTCGTGACAATAAATTTTTTTCTTTTGAGGTCGTGACAATAAATTTTTTTCTCTTGAGGTCTCAACTTTATGTCTTTGTCATATTATCATCCATAAATGGTCACGACACTGGAGTGATCGTGGCATCATGAATGGCTTCATATTTTGTTATATAGTTATGTTTGTGTGTAAAAGTCATGATATTGACTATAACCTTTCTTTAGTTTTATATGGCCATGATGCTTAGAAATAGTTCCCAACACTAAGAACAAGTGTCCATAACATTGTAGGTGGTCAATACATCAACCTTATCTTATCTCATATATCATATTATTGTGGTGTTGTGTAGATACCATGTCAATGATAATTAGCTCAAGTATAAAAGTAACAGTTATGTCTTTCTTTGAGGATAAGACTTAGGAGTCACAACCTTGGAAATGACCTTACTCTAGTAATATCATCTATAATTTTGTGTCCTAAAAGTTGCAACTATGAATAATTGTCATGGATGTGGTTCAAGTAGATGTGACTAAATAATTTTCTATAACTCAAAAGGTATAACTTTATAAAAAAGTTATGACACTAAGTTGAGACTATCAAGCTAGAGGTATCAAATGGGTTGGATGGTATAGACAAGACATCAGGTATGATGTAAATTGGTCATGCCAGACATAGCACGACATGGTCTAGAACTATGCGTAGACCTGGATCGTGCTAGCCTAAGGCATGACTCATGCCATGTTGGGCTAGAGCTAGCCATGCCACATGCCTGCCCTAGTGGCATGGATGACCAGCCTAGTGATTTGGGTCAAGGCACAAGTCAATCATGGGTCACATGTCATGCCCCATCAAATAATTACACAATGGGGATGGATGTTTAAAAAAAAATTAGCCATGTAAGCCAAATTTAGCTTATGTGGCCTACCCATTGCATTTTCACATAATGCATTATGTGGCCTGCCCATTGCATTTTCACACAATAGCTTATGTAGCCTGCCCATTGCATTTTCACACAATGGCTTATGTGGCCTGCCCATTGCATTTTCACACAATGGCTTATGTGGCCTGCCCATTGCATTTTCACACAATGGCTTATGTGGCCTGCCCATTGCATTTTCACACAATGGCTTATGTGGCCTACCCATTGCATTTTCACACAATGGCTTATGTTTCATTAAAAAACAAAATTAAAAAAAATCATAATTGTTAAATTACTTTCAATGGCTACATACTAGAAATCCGATTGTAGATGGAATTTTGGCCTAAATAATAAAAAATTAAAAAGATAGAAAAATAAGTTTTAAGATTATTTCCTAATCTCTATAAATAAAGATTAGGAAATTTAAAATTTTTATTCAATATTTTTTCTACTCCTTCTCTCTCTCCTCTCTACTCTTTGTTCTATCTCTCCTCTTTTAAATTTTCATATTTTTTTATTAGCAATTTTTTATTATTATTTTAATATTTATTTTATGCATATGGCAAATGCAATACAACTTTCAAATTGCAACTAGAAATATGAGTTGAGCCTTTAGGTTATAATGGTATAGTGTAGTGTACAACATAGTATTTTACAACAAAACAATTATACTTCACTTTGTTTTTTTATTTTTTGTGAGTTTGTAATTATTATTATTTATAAAATATAAATATTTAAAATAAATAGAAATAGTGAATATAATAATAATCAATTTAAAATTGATATAGATGTAGATAATAATGATTGTCCTACCAAAAGGTCTGAGGCTAAAATAAAATTTTCTCCAATGGCCTCAACCCAAAACCATTTGTTTCCTAAAAAATAAAAACTAGATGGGACTTCAGTAGTATGGATGTACTTTAAAATAATAATAATAATTCTAGGGGTATCAAAAAAGAATCACTACAATATATATATTATCAAAAGATATATACATATAAGAATGCATGTGGCAATGGCCACCTTAAGAGGCATTCCGATTAATATTTCAAAAAAAAATGGTGTATTAGATCCCAAAAAAATTGTCACTCAACTGAGTAGTAGAATCTTTCAAGTTGGATCTAGTTCAGGTTCAACTTTGTTGACCCCCTTCATATACCATAATGATTTTGGGAAGGAAGACATTACCAAATTAATTATGATTATGAGTCTTCTAATTCATTTTTTAGAGGATCCTAAAAAAGTTTATATTATGTAGACCTACTTCTAATCTACTTATTGTAAATTTTCATAAGTAGGATTGACATAATAAAATATTATAAGTTAGAAAAATAATTAATAAATTTAAGAAATATAATGGAGTGGTATATATCCAACATATAACTAGTCGTGATGATGTATTTTTAAGTTTCCATTTGAATCTACTTAGTGGGTGGTGAACCCACTAAGTAGATTCAAATGGAAACTTAAAAAAAATTAGGATTTTTTCATTTTCTTTGTCCTCATGATGACTAAGCCATATATGAGTGTATGATGAAAATCTTTCGAAAAATATGATATTCATAATTAAATATTTAGTATTATTTTTAATAATACTTATAATAGTAAAGTAGTTATTAGTATATTTATTAGAACTATTAGAAATTGACCATTAAGTAAAATTTTTCATAAAAGGTTCAAGTGTCATGTTATTTACCTGATAGTACATGGATGATTGAAAGTTACTTTTTCTAAATTAAAAAAAAATAAGAAATTCACTAAAAATACCTTAGGAAGCCTAGTAGATAATAGGAGTTTAACAGTCTCCTTTTGTTTGCATACCTAAAAAACAAATAAGTCTAAATGGATATAAGACACAATTAGAATTATACCTATCTTATGTTTGAATCATGTGTTGGTTACCAGCATGTGATATTAAACTATATCAATACTAAGAGTGACAAAATTGCTCTTGATGATTTATACTGGGATACAGAAATTTTTTTTATAAAATTCTTGAAGATTTTTTGTGACACATTGAACATGTGTTTGTCTATGTACACTCTCATCACTTGGGTGCAAATGCAATATTAATAGTATGTTTACCAAGTATGCTTCCTATATAGATCATATGTTTAAGGTGGAATGAGAAAAAAATTTTGATAAATATATCTACATGCATGAATGATAAACACCAACCTTGATGTTTTAAACATGAAAAATTAACTTACTTGTTTATATATTATGACACTAGGTATTGTAATTATAGTTAGGCTCTAAGGACAAATATGGTCACCATATTTGAAGATGTTGGCTTCTCCATTTAGTTAGCTAAGGGCAAATGATGAGGTAGTCCATCAAATAAGAGCAAGTTATCTTAGTACTTAGATATTAATTACTACTTCATCCTTTCACATGATAATAATATGAAGTTGGATACTTTGTCATGGTAGAAATCATATGAATCCATATATCTCATGCTATCTAAGATGACATATGATCTACTGACCTATCTAATATTTAGCATAGTAATGAAGTCTACTTTTTTTGTGACAACTAATATAATTTAGATAGGAGATCAAAATTTCAACCAAATATCATAGAGGCATATGCATGCATGATTGACTAGAAAAATTTGAGATTAGGCATTCAAGAGAAGGTGCAAGAGATGATGAAAGATATTAATTTATAGGATATGGAGATTGAGGATAATGAGGCAGCAACTACTAGCAATAGCCTCATATGCATACATACTAATGATGATCTACATCTGCATCTGAACTATCATACCACAGTTACCAATTAATGATTCGTGAAATTTTTGATTTGTTTTTTATATGATTATGATGTAACATTACTATATTGTCATTATTTTTTACTACCATTTTTTTATGTAATTATATTTTATGAACTATTATTATATTGTACTTATTATTTTATGAGTCTTTCCTCACTTCAATGTATATTATAAAAGTATATCATGTAATGTATGTATCATGTTCTATTTGTTTATGAAATGGAATTAATTTTTTATTTGAGACAAATATGATTGTGAATGTTAAATGTCAATTTTTTTTATCATGTATTCCATTTTAATTTTTTTAAGTATAATATTTGTTAATAATATTTCAATATAAAATTAAAGTTTATAACAATATTAAATTTTATTTGAATTTATAATGTTTGCCCAAAATGACATGATCTAGCATGAATTAGTATGAACCAGCATTAACCTACATGGTCCATCATGACTAGGTATGACCTGGCACTTCCTAGCACTACAATGGGACAAACAAGCCATGTCGGGCATGGCATAGTGGCATGGCTAGGCCATACTAAAATAGGACATGCTGAGATGATATGGTCTATTTGACATCTCAATACCAACCCATATTAAAAAATAAAGTTATCATGCTTGGACTTGGTTGCAACCTTGACCACTAGTGAGATACTTTGTTGCTGTAACATTGATTTAATATCATAACTATTAAATTTTTTTTAGATAAGCATGGTTATGACTTATAATAATATCATGTCCACCAAGATTATGTTGTTAAGTGAAAAGATTGTACTAATAAGTTCATATGATCATGATATATAAGAATTTTCCAATTAGGTAAAAGTTCAGCTAAGGATGTAAATAAGAGACTTAATATTCTATGCACTCTACTAAACACCTTTAAAATCTTATTGGTATAATGACTATTTATCAAAACCTATCAAAATATCAAATTCATGAAATCAACTCATGATATTTTTATTTCCATGCCTAAATATCATCATAAACTACCATAATATATAAAAATATTAGATAGTTTGAATATTGAACAAACTCTCATACTAAAATAATTATTCATTCACAAATAGTAATTTTTCCCTCTGTGACTAATGAAAAAAAATAATATTCCAATATCTCAATTCAATTCCATGCAATGATTCATCATCACAAAATGGAAATAAATAACACACATACAAATAAGGAAGTGATGGATGTGACCTATATAATTTCTTTTTAGGATCATGCTATTGGAAGGTGAACTTATCGTCAAGTGCTCAAATGGTGGCTAAGAAGTGGATGACTTTCTGAATCTCCCTTTTATGTAGCTAATCCATCAAACAACTTTTTAAAAATGTCAAAAATTGCTTTTTATCTTCACCTAATTAAATTTAGTGCAGTTTCAAAAAATTCCAAATTAAAATACAATTCTTTTTTATTTGCATTGTACTTTCCTATTTTCTTTATCCATTGGTGCTCTCAAAATATTGTTTCAACCTCGTTCATGTTATATCTAGTCTCCATTACTTTTTTCCAATCTACAATGATTGTATCATATTGCCTTCCAAATTATTTGACAATTTTTGACAATCCAATATCTATATTTCTAATTCCTTCCTCTAAGAGTTTGTAGATTTGGCCTTTAAGCTTTTATTGCATTATGATAAAAGAAATTGCTTTTCGATGGAGTTGCTTTTCTCATATCATATTATGATTTCCAACCTCCTCCGCTACTCCTTTGCATAGGCAATGGATCTCCATTTTCGGCTCTTCCATGATTTTCTCTACACCCCACTACATATTGTCCACAATATGCTTAATGTCCATAAACATATCACCATGTGCGGCTAAGGAATGTTCATTATGGGTGAGCTCATCTTTTCATATTCCTCTTCCTTGATGTGTTTCAACCATGATGAAAAATGAGCATTCTTCCCAAATGTTGGCATGTCCTTACCTTTCCAGTATCAGCTTCTTTCATTTTCTAATTCTCCCTAATTCTCTATTTATGCTTGACTAGAGGTGTAAAGTGGGTCGGGTAGCCTAAGCCTAGCACGAGGCTAGCCCGATTGAGATGTGCCTCGCCCGACACAGCACAATCCATAACCATACCTAGGCCCTTGTCGAGCTAGCTCGAGGCATAGTTCATATCGTTCCATGTGGAGGTCTCCCGGGCCTCGTGTTAGGCTAGGCATAACCCGGTTGTCTGGCCCAAAGGCACAATTCTTTGGCATGACTCAAACCATGCCTCGGATCTAGGGTCAGGTTTGGGCACGGTCCGGACCAGACCTCTTGAACGTCTATTTAAGTCCCTTGACTTGAAACATCATGCTCAGCCTGACCTTGAGCCAAGGAGCCAAAGCTTCTAGAACTATCGAGTCAATCCAACCCAAATGTAAAAAAAAAATTAAAAAGGCACATATATTTCAGTCGTTGGATCTACCCCCAATGACTAAGGGCAAAAATCTGATGGATATCGGGTTTATGTCCAAAAAAAACTTAAAAAAATCATTAAAAATAAAAAAAAATAAATTATTATTTCATATATATATATATATACTCTTCTTGATGTGTGCGTGTGGGAGTGATTCCAAGCAAAGAATTTAAAGTTCCAAGATTGCACGATTTCGAAGTAAATGAGCGTAAGTACCTCAATATAGGTCGGATTGACCTGGTTCAAAAAGTCACAGATCAAGGACTCGTAGATCTACAACTGTGGTGTTTACATTTTCAAATAAGCTATGTGGAGTGCATGATTTTGGGAGGAATTGGACGAGGAACTATTTTGTGGGGATGTTTGTAATTCAGGATAAATGCAGTTCACCACCTAGGTTTAAAGGAAATTCCACCTACCAAGGATAAAGAACTGTTGCTTATAGAGGAACTTTCATTCATTCAAAAACAACCACACTTACAAATGAGAATATCTCCTTATATAGAGATTACACTCAGGATAAAAAATTAAAAAAAAAATAAAATAAAATAAATAAATAAATAAATAAATGGGAAATAGGAGACTTCTCGCCTTCGAAAGTTGTCAACCAATGATAACCAGGAAATATCCACTTCTAAAGACAACAACAAATTGGGATCATCTTTCCTTGACCCATTGCAGTAAATTGTAACCGAAGTTAGTCTTGACATGAATAAGTACCGATATTGGATGTTTTGCCGAAGGAATCTGCTAATGACTTAAGGATTGATTAGTAGTCTCGAATGCTTCCGCATCATTCTCCCCGGGTTGCTTTAGATTTGTCCACAAATCTAGTAAGTCTTCATCCTCCAAGTAAGGAGAAAGATCACCAACATTAAAAGTTTCTGAAATTCTATATTCTCTAGGAAGATCAATCTTGTAAGTATTTTTATCAATTCTCTCGAGAACTTGAAATGGACTAGCAACTCTAGCCATAAGCTTGTTCTTCCACTGAGAACAAAATCTTTCCTTCCTTAAGATGTTTGCAAACTTGCAATGAAGGTTGAGAAACAACTAAAGAGAAGCAAGAGGTTTTCTTCCAAAACCTCCTCGAAGGGGACATCATATTTTAGGGATGCTTACTCGAGCAAATATGAAAGTATTTTGTCGAAAGCTAAGGGTAAAGAGAAGTTGGTGGGACCCGTCAAAGAGACCAGCAAGAAATTTGATGGTGGCACAAGGAAGTGTTTTAAGTGTCATGGCTATGGGCATTTACAAGCTAATTATCCAAATCCAAGAGTTATGAATCTTCAAGAAATTGAGAAGATTAATTTTGAACTTCAAGAGGCCATCGAAGAACATGACCCGAATGATTCTAAAGCTGAAAAATCTGAGAATATCATTAAAAAGGATGATGATGGTGAGTTGTTGGTGATACGGAGAGCATTATATCCTGAGATATCTGTTGAAGAGAAAGAGCAAAGGGAGAACATCTTCCACACCCATTGTACTATTAATGGGAAGGTCTGTACGATGATTATCGATGGAGAAGCTGCACCAATGTCACCTCGAAAACCATTATTCAAAAACTGAATCTACCAACATCAAAATATCCTCAATCTTACCAGTTTCAGTGGCTTAGCATAGGATGTGATGTGAAGGTAACCAAACGAGCATTTATATCATTTTCCATTGGGAAGAATTATCAAGATGAAGTTTTATGTGATGTTATTCCCATTGATGCTTGTCACTTGTTGTTAGGCAGACCTTGGCAATATGATAGAAAGGTTTTACATGATGGGCATAAAACACATACTCTTTTCACAAGGAATGAAAATGCATTTCTTTTGAATCTGAGACAGAGCATGATACATTGAAATTAACCTGGGGAGGGAAATACTAGTAAGGAAAATCATTTCTTGAGTGAAACACAGGGTTAGAGAGAAATTACCAAACAAAAACATGTATTTGCTTTGCTTATGGTAGAGAAAAGGAGAGATAAAGATATACATATACATTAGAAAATGCATTTCTTGTTAAAAGAATTTGCAGATGTGTTCCCCGAAGAATTGCCATCAGGATTACCTTCCATAAGAGGTATTGAGCACCAAATTGACTTGCTGCCCGGTGCCTCTCTACCTAACAAAGCAGCATATAGATGCAACCCGGAGGAAACAAAGGAGTTGCAAAGACAAGTCAATGAACTTATCAACAAGAAATATTTTCGAGAAAGTATGAGCCATGTTCTGTTCCGGCTCTGCTCGTACCAAAGAAAGATGGAACATTCAGAATGTGTGTCGATAGCCGAGCCATCGACAATATCACTATTAAGTATAGGCATCCTATACTTAGATTTGATGATATGCTTGATGAATTATATGGTTCTACTATGTTTTCAAAGATAGATTTGCGAAGTGGCTATCACTAGATCCGAATGCGAGAATGAGATGAGTAGAAAACAATCTTCAAGACTAAGGCAGGTTTATATGAATGGGTGGTTATGCCATTCGGACTTTCTAATGCTCCAAGTACTTTCATGAGACTTATGAACGAGGTTCTTCATTCCTTTGTTTATCGGTTTGTTGTTGTATACTTTGACGATATCCTTGTTTATAGTCGAAGCGAGGAGGAGCATATTTCTCATTTGAAGCAGGTTTTTAAAGCCTTGAGTGAATATAAGTTTTATGCTGAAATGGAGAAGTGTGAGTTCTTCTCTTCCAGCATTATATTCCTTGGATATGTGGTTTCAAAAGATGGAATTTCCGTTGATCAATTGAAGGTGGATGCAATGAAGACATGGCTTGTTTCGAAATCCATCACCGATGTAAGGAGTTTTCATGGCCTTACTTCTTTCTATCGTCATTTTGTGAAGAATTTCAGTACATTCATGGCCCCTATCACTAAATGCATGAAGAAGGGTTCTTTTGAATTAACAAGAGCTGCTCATGATGCTTTTGAACTCATTAAACAAAAGCTATGTGAGTACCTCATTCTTGCCCTTCCTAATGTTGATAAAGTATTTGAAGTTGAATGTGATGCAAGTGGAGTTGGCATTTGAGCTGTTCTAGTTCAAGAACAAAGGCCATTAGCATATTTCAATGAAAAATTAACTATTTCGAAGAAGAACTACTCTACTTATGGTTATGAGTTCTATGCCATTGTGAGAGCTCTTGATCATTGGAGTCATTATTTGAGCCCTAAATAGTTTGTACTTCATTCTGATCATGAGGCTTTGAAGTTTATTAGTGGCCAACGCAAGCTCAACTCAAAGCATGCCAATTGGGTAAAATTTTTTCAATCCTTTTCTTTCATTTCAAAGTATAAACCTGGCCATTCTAATGTTATTGTGGATGCTTTATCAAGAAGATACTCTATGCTTGCTGTTCTTGATTCTAGAATTCTTGGTTTTCTATCCATGAAAAAACTATATTCTAAAGACCCGGAGTCCAAAACGATTTTCTTTTCAAGGGAAATTAATTATGTATCCCGAAGAGTTCATTTAGAGAACTATTGATCCGAGAAGCACATGGTGAAGGTTTGGCTGGTCACTTCGGCATGAACAAAACTCTTGAAATCTTTCAAGAGCACTTTTATTGGCCAAAGATGAGTGGAGGCATACGTGCTATCATCTTGAGGTGTGCAACTTGTCAAAGAGCAGAGAGTCATTTCCATCATGGACTATATACGCCCCTTCCTGTACCATTACAGCCTTGGGAAGATGTGAGCATGGATTTTATTGTGGCTCTTCCAAGAACTCAGAGGGGAAAAGATACCATTATGGTGGTCATTGATCACTTTTATAAAATGGCTCATTTTATTCCATGTCACAAGACGAATGATGCATCTCATGTAGCTGATCTTTATTTCAAGGAAATCATTTGCCTTCATGAAGTTCGAAGACCATTGTATCTGATCGTGATTCTAAGTTTTTAAGTTATTTCTAGAAGACCATATGAAGAGTGCTTGGGACCAGACTTCTATTCAATACCACTTATCATCCTCAAACTGATGGCCAACCGGAGGTAACCAATCTCACTCTCACTACGTTGCTTCGAGGAATGGTTAGTAAATCTCTAAAAGATTTGGATTTGAAGCTTGCACATGCTGAGTTCGCTTATAATCAATCGCCAAGTTTTATTACTGGTTGATCACCTTTCGTAGCTGTGTATGGAATCAATCCACTTACACCGATTGATTAATTCCCATTCCATCTAATTCACAAGTGAACTTATGAATCAATAAAAAAACTCCATTAGCATATTCGAAGCAAGATCGAGAAGGCTAACGAGTTTTATAAGAAGAAAGCTAATAAACAACGAAAGATTGATCTTCCTAGAGAATATGGAGTTTCGGAAACTTTTAATATTGGCGATTTTTCTCCTTACTTGGAGGATGAAGACTTACCAGATTTGAGGACAAATCTCAAGCAACCCGGTGAGAATGATCCGGGAGCACTCGAGACTACTAATCAAGCCTTAAGTCCCGAGTAGATTCCTTCGGCAAAACATCCACCATCCGTACTTATTTATGTCAGGACTAACTTCGGTTACAATTTGCTGCGATGGGTTAAGAAAATATGATCCCAATTTGTTGCTGTCTTTGGAAGTGGATATATGCTAGTTATCATTGGTGCAAGAATTTCTAAGGCTGAAGAGAAGATCTTATTTCCCATTTTTTTTATTTTCTTTTTTTTATTTTATATTTTTTAATTTTTTATTCTGAGTCTAATCTTTATATAAGGAGGCATTGTCATTTGTAATGGGATTATTTTTTTGAATGAATGAAATCTCCTCTTTGTGAGTTGAATTATTATCTTGATTCTTTATCCAATATCTTTGGTAGTGAATCAAATAGTTCTTTATCCTTGGTAGGTGGAATTTCTTTTAAAGCTAGATGGTGAACTGCATTTATCTCAAATTACAAACATCCCCACTAAAATAGTGCCTCGTCCAATTCCTTTCAGAATCACGCACACTAGAGAGCTTATTTGGGCATATTGTAAACACAAAAGTTATAGATCTACGAGTCCTTGATCTGTGGCTTTTTTGAATCGGGTCAATCCGACCTGTATTGAGGTAGTTACCCTCATTTGCTTCGAAATCATGCAAACATAGAATTTTTAATTTTCTGCTCGGAATCACTCGGCCACGCACGCATCAGTCATGGTATTAGGTTTCTCTTCTTTCATATATCATGTTATCATGATACTATGAGGATGTCATGACACTAACATTAGCTCATACATATAAGTCATAATTATACCTTCCTTTGAGGACACGAGTCATAGTCTTGGAAATAGTTATACTCCAGTAATATTCTCTATAACTTTTAATGTCTCAAAAGTCACAACTCTAAATAATTGTCATAGTCTTGAGTAGTTGTTGCTTTGTAATATGTTATAGCTCAAAAGTCATGGCTTTGTAAAATGGTCATAACTCTAATTTAAGACTATCATGTCATATTAAAGATAAAGTCATGGTGCTCGGACTTGGTCACAACTTGAGCGCTAGTAGGGGATACTTGGTTGCTATGAAATAGAATTAATATCATAATTATTTAAATTTGTAGAGATAAGTATGACTAACACTTCATGATAATGTTATAGCTAGACATAGTTAAATGATTGTGCTAATGAGTTGGTATGGTAATGAAACATAATAATTCTCGGACCAATTTTGTTGAGTTTTGACCAAGAATGGATGTTGAAACTAATTGAGACTCATTATTCTATCCTTTTTCTAAACACTTCCAAAAAGCCTATTGTTTTATGACTATTTATCAAACTCGCCAAATATCAATCATGTAATCAACTCATAATATCTTTACTTCTATGTCTATACATCATCATAAACTACTAAAATATATTAGAATATTTGATAGTTTGAACACTAAATGAGGTATAGAGAATTAGTCATTTAATCAAATAATAAGTGTTTATTATGAATACTTTATCATATTCATTTTCCACCTAGACCTTTTAATTACTTTGAGTACGTAGAAGAATGAGTGGAGATAATTAATTGATAAGAGTACACATTTATTATGATGATAAGCATTGCTTGTTAAGTCACCATGTACCAAAAGAATTTTTAAAAATTGACTCTAAATGCACACTTGGCTATTGAAATGCTTCACACAACATCTAAAAAGTGGTCCATATACTCTTTTTCTAGCATTTAATTAATGTACTCCTCGACACTATTCCATGTAATATTTGATATATTTTGGTGATTAGCATCTTTTAAGTAGCTTTTCATTTCTTTAGCTCAAACAAAATTGCCTACTAGTAATAGTGTCTAATATAAGTAATGGATATGGTATGATTTGACTCTGGTAAATATATTTTACTTTGGTGATAGATGAAGAATGAATGTATAAATGAGAGAAAAACATGACCTACTGACATCCAAATCTTTATCTATTAGAGATAATGATAAGATGGTTTTTAGACATGCTTCTTTTAAATCATAATATTTGATGAAGGCCCTATACTTTCCTTACTTAGCACTAAAATGAAATTTGTCAACCAATACCGGTACTTCACATTCTAGATGAACTTTATTTCCTTCAAATTATTGACTTCATTAAGTATGGTTTTCTTGATATTCTAGATAAAGCATATCACATTTTGTTGTACATGCCCAATAATAGAGATAATGGTGAGCAAGTGGAAGGTCACTTAGGATCTATCACAAACATATTCGAGTACCATCAAGTAAATACATCTGCATTTTTAACTAGAAATTATTTCATTTAATGTTTCTCTTCTTATAATGCTAGAGAATTGGTATGAGTGAGCTTGTAAAGCCCAACTAAGCTTATCTGTTCTAATGGGCCAATTACCAAAAGGCCACATTGGCCCATTACACTTATGTATCCAATAGTAATTCCTATTAATGATTTGATCATGATAATTATAGCTTATCTATAGGCATTTATCCTAATTGGAATCATAATGGTAATAAAAAATATTAGCAAGTTGCCAACTAGTTGCTATAAAAGCTTACTTATCCCTTATTAATAAAATAGTTGACTATTTGGTAATATTTTGAAAAGATGATCTTTATAGTATGTAGTCAAGCCTTCACTTTTATCAAATTATATGGGCTCAAATCTTTTATTATAAAAAAGTATAACTATTGTTTAATTTGTGTCAAGTTTCACAAGAAAGAACACATCCCTCATATTTTTGATAATGACCCCACTAAACCCTAACAAAATATAGTTGGATGCCTTTGGTGTTTTTGGGGTGTGTCTCATCTGCTTATATGTTGTTTATTAGCAATTATAAAAAAAACTATCATGCTTCTCAGTTCTATAATACCCTATTAGCACACCCTCATTCAAAGAATGCAATACATTTTAGAAGATTCCGAAGAAGTCCACACTTGTATGGAAGGAAGGAGATTATTATAGATTCTTCTAGAATTTTCTTGGATATATATAATAGAATTCTCTAGACTTATAGAAAACCTTAAAAGGTTCTAGACCCTTCCATATGCGTGTATTAAAAGAGGATGTGGCCTCATTTGTAAACCATCAAGTTGAGAGTTTCTTGTAAGATTTAATTATTCAATAAAGTGTTTTCTTTATTTTCAAGTGTTCTTTCAAATTCTCTTTGCTTCCAAGTTGTGGGTAGACGCCAAACATAACAAGCAAGGTGAAAGTAAGGTTGACTTAGCAACATCTAAGGGGTAAGTTGTCTAGGTGTCACATGGGAGCTTAGCAAAAAGATAGTCCATGACAAGTTGGTATCAGAGGCGAGGTTGCAACGTGTGAGAGTAATTTGATGGATATTATGTCAAGCACTCATTTAGAGGAAATTGCCGAGCAAGTTCGGCGAATGGACCTTGACCCTCCCGCTAAGAGAAGGGGAAAGAAGGACAAGTTTCATGATCCTCTCACAAGCTTGGACAGTCGAGTGACTCGGTTAGAGGTCGCTATGTCAGACACCAAGGAGGGGTTCGATCTCATGGAGCAAAGCATGAAAGAGGTCATGGAGGATTTCAAGATGTAGATCCTAGATCTTCAAGAGGGGATGCAAGGCTCGCCTATTCCAGTTGTGTCGCATGAGGAGTTTATGAAGGTCATGGACATGCTCACTAGCTTAGAATTAATGGTAGAGGTCTTGACCAAGCATGAGGAGGAGCTGAAACAAGAAGTGGCAATCTACGAGATAGAATTGTCGGCTGGGGTTATGTCCACTCATGAGGCCCAAAGGGTGGATGTGCCCAAGCCTCACACTTTTATGAGAAAATGGGATGCTAAAGAGCTTGACAATTAGTTGTGGCACATGGAAATATATTTTGAGGCAATATCACTAACTAATGAGGCAACAAAGGTACGCACTACTACCCTCTATCTCACTGATAATGGAACTCTATGGTAACGTAGAAAATTTATGGAGAAAGAAAGAGGGAAGTGCACCATAGACACATGGATCGATTTCAAGAGAAATAAAAAAGTAGTTCTATCTAGAAGATGTGGGATACATAGCTCATAGAAAGATCAAACATCTCAAGCACACAGGATCTATTCTGGACTATGTCAAGGAGTTCTCTTCCTTGATGCTTGAGGCTCCTGATATGAATGAGAAAGAACTCTTCTTCAATTTTATGGAGAACCTGTAAGGCTGGGCCGAGCAAGAATTGAGGAGACATGGTGTCCAAGACTTAGTCATGGCAATGGTAGTAGCAGAGTCACTTATGGATTTCCAAAGGAGAGACTCTTCTCAAACCAAGCCATCTTTCAAGGGTAGTCATGAAAAATGTGGGGGAGGCAAGGGATACAAAATATATAATGCTAAGGAAGGATCAAGTGCGACTTCTACCAACAAAGAAGGCAACAGTGGGTATAAGCATAGAAATTTCAAACCAAAAACCAATTGCTTTCTGTGCGATGGACCACACTAGGCATTTGAATGTCCTAAAAGAAATGCTCTAAATGTCATGATCGAGAGGGAGATCAAATAAGATGATGATGTCTCTCACATGGGGTCAATGCAGCTATTAAATGCCATCAAGATCAAGCAAGCTAAGGAGAAGCCTCAAAGTAGGGGACTCATATACGTGGAGGCCAAGGTGAATAGAATGTCTACTAAGACCATGATAGATACCGGTACCACACATAACTTTGTCTCAAAGGAAAAGGCAATGAGACTCAAGCTCCCAACATCTAATGAAGTAGGATGGTTCAAGGTAGTAAACTCCGCTACCAAGCCATCACATGGAATAGCTCACGGGGTGACCATGAAGATCGAGCCTTGGGAAGGCAAGGTTAACTTCACAGTGTTACCCATGGATGATTTCTAGATAATAATCAGGATGGATTTCTTTCACTAGGTAAAAGCTGTGCCTATACCTTTTCTATGTTCGTTGACTATCTTAGAAGAGGAGGCTTAATGCATGGTTCCCACAATCATCGAATATAAAGCTAGAATGCTTATGTTGTCGGCTATGCAATTAGAGAAGGGGTTGAAAAAGAATGAGGTGACCTACTTGGAAACCTTTAAGGAATACCCTAGTGACCTTATGATAAATTCTATACCCATGGAAGTCATAAAAGTGTTAGACAAATTCAAAGATATAATGTCACCGAAGCTACCCAAAAGGCTCCCACCCAAGAGAGAGAAAGATCACAGGATTGAGTTGGAGCTAGGAGCAAAACCCCCTGCCATGGGGCCCTACAGAATGGCACCCCCAGAGGTGGAGGAATTAAGAAGATGGTTGAAGGAATTATTGGATGTCGTATTCATCCAACCATATAAGGCTCCATATGGTGTGCCGGTCTTATTCCAAAAGAAGCATGATGGATTATTACGGATGTACATCGATTACATGGCACTCAACAAGGTAACGGTCTAAAACAAGTATCACATTCCTCTTATTACTGATTTATTTGACCAACTTGGTAAAGCACGGTACTTCACTAAGTTGGACCTTAGATCGGGGTACTACCAAGTAAGGATAGCTAAAGGAGATGAGGCAAAGACCATGTGTATAACAAAGTATGGCTCTTATGAGTTCCTAGTGATGCCCTTTGGTCTTACTAATGCACCTGCTATATTTTTCACTTTGATGAATAAGATATTCCATCCTTTTTTGGATAAATTTATAGTGGTATATCTAGATGATATTTTTATATATAGTAACACCTTAGAAGAGCATGTTAATCATCTAAGGAAGGTATTCCGGCTACTAAGGAAAAATGAGTTATACATGAAGAAGGAGAAATGTTCCTTTTCCCTTGAGAAGGTGGGCTTCTTGGGACACCGTATCAAGGCTGGCAAGCTCATGATGGATGAAAGCAAGATCAAAGCCAGTCAAGAATGGGATTCCCCTACTAAGGTGCCACAACTAAGGTCATTCTTGGTCCTAGTTAACTACTATCAACGGTTCATCAAGTGATACTCAGCAAATGCAGCTCCATTAACAAACCTTCTCAAGAAGGGTAAGGCATGGACATGGGATGAAAAATACCAGTAATCCTCTAAAGACTTGAAGAAGGCTATAATGAAGAAGCATGTGTTGGCATTACCTAACCACATCAAGGTGTTCAATGTTCACATCGATGCTTCTGACTTTGCCATTAGAGGGGTTCTTATGCAGGAGAAATGCTTCATAGCTTTTGAAAGTCACAAGCTCAATGACACAGAGAAGCGGTACATGGTCCAAAAGAAGGAGATAATGGCAATCATCCATTGCTTGAGGATGTGGAAATACTATCTATTAGGATAACACTTCATAGTGAAGACAGATAATGTTGCTACTATCTATTTCCAAACCCAGAAGAAACTAAGTACTGAGCAAAAAAGGTGGCAAGACTTTTTGGCAAAGTGACTACACATTAGAGCACAAGACAGGCATAGCCAATCACGTAGTTGATGCCTTGAGCTACAAAGCATAGCCAATCACATATCCATGACTAGCAAATCCCATGGAGATATGGTGGATCTCATTAAGAAGGAGTTGCAACATGATGCAATGGCCAAGAGTATCATCACATTGGTTCACGAGGAAAAGACTATGCAGTTTTGGGTAGAGGATGATTTTCTCTACACAAAAGGAAAGCGACTCTATGTGTCAAAATGGAAAAGTATTAGAAGGAATCTTATCGAGAAGTATCATGACTTTAAATGGGTTGGACATTCAGGGCAACGACACACAAGGGTACTACTAGAGTCTATCTACTACTGGCCACAGATAATGAATGATGTGGTGACTTATGTGAAGACTTGTATTGTGTGCTAACAAGATAAAGTATAATAATATTTTCCCAATTGACTACTAGAGCCACTACCTATAGCAGAGCAACCTTTGGAAAGTGTCACATGGACTTCATTATGAGCTTACCCAAGTCCGAGAAAAATGGATCTATCATAGTGTTAGAATCGATTTTCTAAGTATGCTACATTCATAGCAGCCCCTAAAGATTGCACAATAGAAGAGATGACCAAACTATTCCTCAAGAATGTGATAAAGTATTGGGGGCTACCGAAGGTTATCATTTGTGATCGTGACCCACACTTTACTAAAAAGTTTTGGACGGAGCTCTTCAAACTCATGGGCACGGAACTTCACTTCTCTACTAGCTTTCATCCTCAGACTAATGGGCAAACTAAACGGGTGAATACTTTACTAGAGTTGTACATGAGGTACTTTGTGAGTGCCAATCAGACTGATTTGGACAAATTGCTAGATGTTGCTTAATTCTCTTTCAATCTATAGAGAAGTGAGACAATTGGGAGGAGTCCATTCAAGATAGTCATGGGGCAACAACCAATAACTCCTCACACCCTAGCAAAAAGATACATAGGGAGGAGTCTAGCAGCTTACAAATTTGTTAAGGGATTGCACGAGCAAGGTGATATAGCACGCTCATTCTTAAAGAAGAATGCTAAGAAGAGGAAGAAATGGGCTGACAAAAAAAGAAGACATGTTGAATTTTAAGTTGGTGACTTTGTGCTTGTCAAGCTTCTACCGCAACAATTCATGTCCCTTCGAAAGGTGCACAAGAGACTTGTGAGAAAGTATGAAGGCCCCTTTTTATAATTGGATGAGTTGGTAAGGTATCTTACAAAGTTGAGTTGCCACCAAGGTTAAAGGTTCATCATATCTTCCATGTTAGCAATCTAAAGCCTTATCATGAAGATAATGAAAATCCTAGCTGAGGAGTCTTTATGAGGGTGCCCATAGTAGTAGTGACCTTCTATGATATGGAGGTGGTATATCACGACAGATCGGGACCTAAGGAAGAGCAACTTTTGGCCCAACAAGGATTACTTAGTAAAATGGAGGGGACTACCAGAAAGTGAAGCCTGTTGGGAGCCAGCTAACAATTTGTGGTAGTTTCAGGTATCGAGCAGTTCCAGGCAGAAAAATTGACGAGGATGTCTACAATATTGGTGGGAAAGAATGTCACACCCTCACTCAAAGAATGCAGAATGTTCAATAAGATTCCGAAGAAGTCCACACTTGTATGGAAAGAAGAAGATTATCCTATATTATTATAGAATCCTCTTGGATATATGTAATAGAATTTTCTAGACTTATAGAGAATCTTCAAAGGTTCTAGACCCTACCCTACGTATATATTTAAGGAGGAGGTGGCCTCATTTGTAAACCACCAAGTTGAGAGTTTCTTGTAAGATTACATTATTCAATAAAGTGTTTTCTTTATTTTCAAGTATTCTCTCAAATTCTCTTTGCTTCCAAGTTGTGGGTAGATGCCAAGCATAATAATCAAGGTGAAAGTAATGATGACTTAGCAACATCTAAGGGGTAAGTTATCTAAGTGCCGCACGGAAGCTTAGCGAAAAGACTAAGTCTGTGACACTATGGATATTAAATTTTTTGTTGCATAACTTCAATACTAGAACATTTTTGGCATGAAAAGAGTCACCGAATTGTGATTTAGGATTGAAAATTTGATGTGACCAATAATCAATGTTGCTTCATTTTAATTAAAAGACAAACAATATTTATTCATGCTCTGACTATGTAGATCCTTAAAACTTATCTATGCAACTACTTGGATTAATAATGGTCATCTATAGAATTATCACACACACACACACACACACATGTGTGTGTGTGTGTGATTGATAGTCTATTAAAACTTAACCAAACTTGTTACAGTTTTGTTTGAAGTTCTTCCACTTATTATGCTTCCCTCTTTATCTAGCAAAAATACTTAGTATTGTTCTTTTGCTACCATGCCCAAATTAATCTTTTGAGTTAGAACATCATTTTTTAAATATCATGTTTTAGGTGCCATGCTTGAATCATTCCCATTAATTGATATCTTTATACATAATTTTTATCTGCAAAAAAACATGTTCAATATACAAGAAAAAATACCTTCGAGATTTTAAAAGGAGAAATAAACTTTGTGGGACTAAGTATGATGCAATATGAAAAAAAAAATGAGTCTTAAATTATGAACACAAAAGGATGTGATATAAGAAGATGGAGATGAAGATAGAGAATATAAATGTAGAAGATAAAGAAGAAATGAAAAAATTTAACATTTCGATTGGGATGATGAAGAATCAATGAAAAATAATAATTCATGTTGGAGAAGATAAATCAATAGCTATTAAAAACTATATGTGACAACAATCATCATTTGACTCCAAATTTTTGAACACAATAAAACATAAAAACAATCTAGAGTATCAAGCTTTAGTAATATGGAACAAGAACCAATTAAATTTTGACCCTAATATTTTGTAAAAATTTTATGACTTGAAGATTGGAAATTTTTGAGAATTTGTCTGAGTGTTTTTCATCAAGAGTAGATCTAAAATTAAATATTAATCCATATATTCATAACAAATACATGTAGTTAATAGATAGAATATACTCAAAAACATTTAATAGTATGTTTCAATAATGGATTTATCAAGAATTGGTGCACATATTATATAACAAATTTTAATATTTGATAGATTATAATTTTTGAAAAATGTTTATAATAATCTTTGAATGAGAACTAATTTGGAATTCATCAACACATTCTATAATAATTGTATTACTTGAAAATTTTTCTAATTGTTATTTTTTTTGTTAGAAATTGATTGGAAATCAATCCGTATATTGTATGACAAATTATCATTCTTAAAATTATAGTTTTTCTAAAATAGTTGACATGTCAAATTTTGGAAAAATGTTCTAAGTTTTTTAGTATAAAATTAAGTTATAAATGATCCAAATATTATATAATAAATTTATGCATTGCGTTGGGTAGTCATATTTTTATTACTCATCTTTTTCTATTGTGCAAACACATGCAAACAAATTTTAACATTGTGAAATGACATTGAATACTATAATTTTTTCATGTTATCCAAAAAAACTAACTCAAGCATTTAACTTAGTACCCTTATGATTTCATCAAATAATCTAGAAAAAAGCAAAAAAAAAAATGCACACACAAGGAAAAAATATGAATTTCACACTCATAGTTTCACTACCAAGCTAATTAAGATTCATAAATATGGACATGGTCAATTAATCAAGATAACATGAAGATTAAATATATAGATATATATATATATAATGCTTGCCCCCACTGGCTAGTCCAAGTGGATGGGACTATCTTAGAATAGAAATGTACCAAGTTCAAATTTCATCTCAATCGTGCTAGAAATATGTATCTCCCCCTAGACTTTTACCTAAGGTAGTATCGAGAGGAAGTTTGTATCCCTATGAGAATAGTCGAGGTAATGCACAAACTAGATGAACAACCATTATTATATAAAAAAGAACAATGTAAATTTATTATTTGAGAGATAATAGCATACAATTAGCATTAATCAAATAAATATAACTCAATCAAAAAGTTGAATCACACATGATGCTACAAACAATAATGAGAATGATATTCAAATTGTATTATAACAATATAATAAACTTTGAGGAAAAATTTAGTTTTCAGCATGTCTATCATTCTCAATAATAATTCAAGAAATGATTCATAACCTTAATTTGTATGCCTCTTAGTCAAATTTCACACATGTTTCTTTTCTTATTGTTTTTCCTAATGTATTTAATTATTTTTCATTTATATTTGCATACTTCTTTATTGACATAAGAATTTAAATAAACTACAAAGATGTAGGATATAGTTTTTATTTGAGAATTATTGACAAACTCTTTACAAAAAAATAATATATATACATATTTTATTCTTGCATACTTCTTTATTGATATGAGAATTTAAATAAACTACAATGATGAGATCATACATAGGATAAAGCTTTTATTTGAGAATTATTAATACTTTTTACAAATAAATAATATATATACATATTTTATTATTGAAAATTTTTGAAGAATGAAAAATATGGTTATCATACTTTAATCATATTTTGACAAGATTCTTAGGAGATAATTTCACCATGACAGAAAAATAAAAAAAAAGAATCTCAGTTGTAATAAAGTCTATATACAATTTAAACTTTGTTAAAATAACATAACAATGTTGAGAATCAGTATTTTTTTCTTTTATCTTTCCTCATTTTTGTTTCCATTTTGTTTCTTTTTATTTCTTAGATTTTTTTGACTGTATTTTATGAGATAACATGAGCAATCAAAAGGTAGATAATTTTAAATACTTACCCATTCTAAACACATTATTCATTATTTGATGCTTAACATAAAACTAAGGGCCATTGCAATGCAGGGTTCCCATCAATGACCATTAAGATCGTCGCATGGTGTGATTTTGCTCATTAGATTAAACAAATAGTCCAAATGCTATTTTACTTGTTGTGAAGCAAATAGTCTAAATGCTTAACATAAAACTATTATATGTTTTGTGAGGCAAATGTGGCAGATTTAATTTTAGCCATCATGCCAACTAATTTTACTTGTTGGGCTAGGGTGGGTGATATAAAAATTTTTTTCTCTACCATTCAACTTAAATTAACAGATATGACACATTGAACAACCACATAGTTTGTAAGAGTATATATCTTCATCTTTGATAGGAAAGATTGATAATTTTTGGCAATATGTTATGCATACCATAGTGAGTTTTTTGTACAAATTTTGGTGAATACTAGAACATTGGATAGACTCATAAGCATTTTTTAGTTCAACTTGAGTATGTTGGATTATCAATGCTTATTTGTGCCACTAAAGCATGAGACATACTACCAAAGTATTTGTTTTTGAGTTATAATTGCTATACCAAATAATAGACCTCAAGCACCAATAGCAAAAATTGAATATTTTGGATTGTGATTGCTTAAACATGTTTGATGATTTGCTTGGAAAATGTATATGTATAATAAGTGGGTTGATTTACATTACCTTGTAGCTACTTAAAAAATTATGGCGTTCAAATGCTAATAGTAAATTTATACATTTATTGAATTTAGATGTGTTGATTTGGATACATGTAATGAATTAATATTAGTATGAAATTTGACCGATGATTATATTTTATTGATCATGAATATGTAATAGTAAGATAGCTTATAGGTACTTGTTGAAGATCAATAAACTTGAC
Source organism: Sapria himalayana (assembly GCA_029783825.1). Lineage (NCBI taxonomy): Eukaryota > Viridiplantae > Streptophyta > Magnoliopsida > Malpighiales > Rafflesiaceae > Sapria > Sapria himalayana. The sequence goes on from JAREIK010000435.1 coordinate 1,063,008, forward strand.
TAACATGTTATGACAATACTAAAAAGATTTAATGTCGCAAGTAATTCTCATATAACAATATTTTTAGTTTTTATACCAATATACAAAATTGAGTATAGTGACAATATACATTATGATTTAATATAGTCTAAATCATATAGAGTAATATGTGTGAATTAGAGGAAGTTGTCATTCTTTTGAATATATATATATAAGAAAGATTGAAATATACATGAATATACTCAAATAAATTAATAAGGATTATTAAAATAATTTATTTTGTTTATCTACTCTAGATCAAGAAACATAATTGAACTATATAATAATAACTTAATCAATATCTTATGTTCAATTGAGATATCATGTGACAAAAAAGTCTATAATTTTTACTATGGATTAGGTTGTATTTAGCATTTAGATACCTTTGTACTTTAAATATCTTACTAGGTCACTTATGATTTATGAGTTAAAAAAGAGTTTTAGGCTCACTACTACTATTTTGTGAACCTACAGAGTCACAAACTTAGAACTCATTGGAAACTAAGTATTGAGTAAGACTCAAAGCATACATAGTATTAAAATATGATTTTTAATATTATGTTAATAATTATTTATTTTTAATAAAGTTGTAAGATAGTTTATTTAATAAAATGTAATTTTATTAAATGATGTTTTTTTAGGAAAAAACCATGGATAGTTTATTTTAATAAAATACAATTTAATTAATTAACTTTAATATGAAATAGTAAGACAGTTTGTAAGATGTGTGTGTTATGATAATACATAAATAAGAAAACATTTATTTCATAACAAGTATTTTTAGACAATAAGAAAAACATATTCTATTTTTATGAAAATACATTTTGCATGTATATTTAAAGAAACAAATACATTACTAAAAACAAACTATTATAAATAAATACAACATATGTCAAGATATTAATTAAGAATTCAAAATCTTATTTGGTCAGATAAGATCAAAAAAACATTTTCTCTATACATGATATATGATATCATAATATATATTTAACATATATGAGAAATAGATAAAATATAAGAGATATTTTAGAAGTTATATAGGGGAACATAATTGAATTCAATGATCATTTATTAGTATTTTATTTTCAAGATAAATAATTTTGTGAAATAAAATGAAGGTGCTAGTACACAAACTTTTGATTTCAAGAGTGTTAGTGAACATATTAGTTTGTGTGAATATCTGGTAGAGGGTGTTTGCAAATTAGTTGTAGCTAAAAGCACAAAATGTGGATTTCACAAACTTAGTAAATGACCCATCAACAATATAAATTTTAACTACCAAACTCTATTTCCTAATATGATTAGGATATGTATGTAGCTTATGTGTGGAATACATATATTGCAAGATTTTTATTCTTTTTTTATAAATTTAGTAAACCCCAACAATATCAATGATATGTTCTTATAATTATTTGCTTGTATTTCAGTTTTATATAAAAAGTGATTTCATGTGATTTCATGTTCTTAGAATTGCAAGAATAATAATAAATAGCTATAATTTGATGTTCCTAGAAACACACACATGAACATGATTTTTTTTAATATAACTCACATTGTTCAAATGCATGAATAATTATTAGCAAAAGAATTTTATCAACAAAGATTTCTTCTCAAATTATAGTTCACATTATGAAAGGTTGAAGAATCATCTAAAAAACCAAACATGGAAGAAATGATATGACAATCAGGAAACCTAACATACATGGTCAGAGAGTGATCTAGACAACTACATCTAAAGTCAACAAATAATGAATCTTTCTCCAATTCATTGTTCACGTCAAGTGGTAGAGTTTATGAATAAAAGATTCATGAGGCTCAATCTTATGGAGCTCCTTGATACCTACAATGCCAAAGAATGATTAAAATTCATATAGTATAAAATCAATTATATGAAGATTTTGAATGGGTAGAAGATAGATTATACAATGTGCAAGTTGGGGAGTTGTAGTCATATGGTTAAATGTGCACAAGCTAATTCAAAATTGTTTAGAATTATTTTTTTTGATAAATATTTTCTTGAACCCATGAAGCTGGGAAGGGCTCATGAATTCCTAAAAGTAAATCAAGATAAGAAATTATTTAGTTAATTTATAGCCAATATTGAAATCTTGGTCAAAAAATGCAATAGTTAGCATATTTCAAGGTAATACTCAAAATCAAAAATAAAATGAGTTAGCATATCAGAACCACAAAGTTAAAAGAATTGGTATATGAGATTTTTGAAGCCGAGAAGGATGAGAAAGCTATTAAGAGAGAAACATCATTCAAATTCCATTCAAAACCTACTTATACCTCCAATCTTCAAGAATGGCAATTAGAGGCATGCACAAGCTTAAGAAAATTTCTTAGCAAACCAAGATCAAGACCTATGATGAGGACTAAAAATGAACCCTTCATAGAACACATGAATTGATGGGAAAAAGCATTAACATCCATCCAAATAAGTTATGAGCACGTGAGATGTTAGCTCCAAAGTAAAATTAATGTAAGACAAGATATTATAATCAATGCATAGCACCATCCTCGAATGTTTTAATTATATAATTATAATACCCATTATTTTTATTAAAAAAAATTGATATGATTTTTTAAATAAACAAAACATAAAGAAAATGATGATTTTTTTTAGAAATTAAAGATATTGTTATGAAATACATGAATGAATATTCAATGTACCTATTATGGCACATTTATAACCTATATCCATGAATTAATATTCAATGAACCTATTAGGGCACATTCATAACCTTCATTCTACATATGAATGCCCATCTTTCTATTCAAAATATTGATATTAATGATATGTGCATCCTTTTTATCTTATAAATAGAAGCTTATTTTATGTCATTGATAGTAAAAAAATGAGATGTTTGTAATATAATTTCTTCTCTAATTTTCTCTATCATCTTTGGTGTTTATCTACTTTTTCTTCTTAATCTCTTTTTATTCTCTCTATTATATTTTTATAGAAATATATTTTATATTATATTATTAGCACAAAGATCTACTAATTGAGTAAATAATTTTTGCAAGTTATCAACATAAATGCAAATAGAAAATGCTGAGAAAAATGAAGATATGTGTTTGCTTGATAGTGCATCAATGCATACCAAATTTTATAGTAGACACTTTTTTTTGAGTATGACATTATATAAGACATATTTCTATACAATATTTGGTCCTATTTTGATTATTGATGGTTTCCGGAATGTCATCATTATTTTGCCAAAATGCATCATCCTGCATATTGAGAATGCATTTCTAAGCATTATATCAAAAAGGAATATGCTTAGCTTCAAAGATATACACCATAATGGGCACCATATTGAGATAATTTATGAGAAAAATAAAGAAAATATTCGCATTACATCTTATAAGATGGGCCTGAAGATCCATGAGGAGCAAGAAGTTTCTTCTATGAGTTTGTATTGTGACATGATTAAGACTATTGAAACCTACTCTACCATATCTTGGAGATTAATTTATCATTATCAATTTGTATTATAGCATGATCACCTTGGTCACCCTGGTGCTTCATTGATGCATAGAATAATCCAGAATACATAGGGGCACCCTTTAAAGAATACAAAGGTATTATTGTACAAAGATTATAATTATGAAGCTTGTTCACAAAAAAAAAATCATTATCAAACTTTCTATAATAAAGGATGATCTTGAATCACCTTTATTCCTATAAAGAATTTATGGTGATATTTTTGGATCAATACAACCACCAAATAGACCATTTCAATATTTTATGGTACTAGTGGATGCATCTTGTAGATGGTCCCATGTTTGTCAATTATCTACATATAATGTCACCTTTGCATGTTTATTTGTGCATATTATAAAGCTCCGGGCACAATTCCTTGACTATCCAATTAAAGGCATAAGGATTGGTAGAATCCTTGATCAAACATATTCAAATCATCGGCCCCACTCTATTATTGAAAATTAATCTCAGTGATACAGCATGTGGTCAAGTAGTTTTGCATGCGGGAGCCCTAATAAGATTGTGCCTCTGCCCCACTGCTAGTCTCTTATAATCTTCCTTTCAAAGAGGTTTTTTTATGAACCTAATATTCCATATTTACATACCTTTGGTTGTGCAGTACATGTGCCTATAGCAGCACCAAAATGAATGAAAATGGGTTCCCAATGCCAATTGGGCATTTATGTTGGGTTTAATTCACTATCCATTATTAGGTCTTGGAACCAACTATTGGGGATCTTGAGTGCCTATAGCATCATTCTTAGGTTCTTGGGCACAATTCTCATTGTCATTTCAATGAGACTATGTTTCCATCAATTGGGATATCTAAAATTGAAATGACTGCGATGCAAAAACTAGTTAAGGTTTTCTCCTAGAATGAGAAAAATGTATCTCAATTATTAGACCCAATAACTCTTGAGTGTGAAAATGAGGTGCAATGCTTAATCTATTTACAGGCTATAGCCAATAGACTTTCTGACACATTTAATAATGCTACTAAGATAATAAAATCTCATTTTCAAGTTGTAAATGCTCCAACTAGGATAGTTATTCTTGAAGGAAAAGCTAAAATAGATCAAAATCTCCCACATTTGATGCATGGTAGGCCGATAGAATCAAATTCACTATTTCTTGAAAACAAAGGGGAAAGAATCAAGATTCCACTCCAAATGAGCCTAGTATTTGTGCTTACTTCTAAAAAGCTTAATGCCCCTAAAGAGGCACAAACCCATGAAACGATCACCAAATCTAGGAATACTGAGAATTCCATTATGTATTGTAATGAGATTTGGAATCGGAATGAAATCATCATTAATAATATTTTTTGTATTCTCAGTTGCTCATAAAATTATGGAAAATGATTGTGAGTCACAATCTATAATTAAATACTATCAAAGGAAAGATTAGTCTAAGTAGAAAGAAGTAGAAAGGATGAATTAGCTTTCCTAGCTAAACGAGAGGTTTTTGGACCCATAACTCATATCCCCGATAATGTAAAGCCCATTGGATATAAATGGGTATTTGTATGGAAACTAAATAAGAAAAATGAGGCTATTAGGTATAAAGCCCGGCTTGTTGCCCAAGGATTCTTCTAGAGACCTAAGATTTATTATGATGAGATATATTCATTTGTGATAGATATGATTACATTTTATTTTCTCATTAGTTTGGTATTATTTGAAAGATTGTAAATGAATCTTATGGATATTGTGATGGCATATCTATATGGTTTATTAGACTCAAATATTTATATGGAAATTCTCAAGGGATACAAAATGTCGGATGCATGCACTCCATGCAACTTATTCTTAATAAAATTTCTAAGAACTTTGTATGGGATAAAGTAATTCGGTCGCATTTGGTATCAACTCCTAAGTGAGTTCTTAATTAAGGAAAGATGAGGAAATGATTATATTTGCCCATGCATGTTTATTAAGAAATCAAAAATAGGATTTGCTATTGTAGTAGTTTATATTTAAGTTATAAATTTAATTAGAACCCCAGAAGAGTTAGCTAAAACTACTGAGTATTTGAAAAACGAATTTGAAGTTAAAGATTTGGGTAAAACAAAAATTTGTCTTGGTCTAAAGCTTGAGCATAAAGCAATTAGAATAATCATCTATCAATCAACATACATCGATAGATTACTTAAATACTTCAACATAGACAAGGCTCGCCCATTGAGCACCTCTATGGTTGTATGGTCTCTAGATCTTCAAAATGATCAGTTTCATCCTAGAGAATCTGATGAAGCGATACTTGTTCATGAAGTATCATATCTCAATGCAATTAGGGCATTGATGTACTTAGCACAATGTATGAGACTAGACATTTCTTTTGCAGTAAATTTATTGGCATGTTTTAGTTCTAAGCCAACTCGGATATACTAGAATAGGGTTAAACATATTTTTTGTTATCTCCAAGGAACCATAGATTTGGGATTATATTATTCCAAGGATTACACTACCTCTGGTTTAGTTGGATATTATAATGCTAGATATAAATATGATCCATATAAAGCTAGCTCTCAGATTGGTTATTTATTTTGTTTTTATGGCACTACTATTTCTTAGCATTCTACGAAGCAATCACTAGTAGATATATCTTCTAACCATTCTGAGATTATTGCTTTATATGAAGCTGGAAGAGAGTGTGTTTGGCTAAGATTTATTATAACACATATTCACAATTCTTGTTACTTAATACCAATTACAAATTCTCTCACTATAATTTATTAAGAGAATGTTGTTTGTGTTGCACAAGTTAGGGGAAAATATATCAATAGTGATAGGACCAAATATATCTCTTTGAAATTTTTCTATGCTCATGAACTCCGAGAAAGTCGATAAATTGATGTTAAGTAGATTTAATCCATAAATAAACCTTTTAGAATTTTTTAGCAAATCATTGCACACATCAACTTTTGAGAAATTAGTATATGGAATTGGTATGCAGCAAGTTCATAAGATACAAAATTAATTAGCCCTGGTAGTGGCTATATAGCTTAAATTGAGGGAGGAGATATTGTGAACTATACATTGCACTCTTTTTACCTTTTGTCTCATTTTTTCCCAATTGGGTTTTCCGCCTTAAGGTTTTTAATGAGGCAGAATCATTCAATGCATATTCATGAATATAATGAATACTTAAGGAGAAGTATTATGAAATACATGAATGAATATTTATTATATTAAATGTACCTATTATGACACATTCGTAACCTATATACATGAATGAATATTCAATGTACTATTATGGCACATTCGTAACCTACATTCTATGTATGATTGCCCTTCTTTATATTAAATGTATATATTCAATACATTGAAAATAATGATAAGTGAATCATTATTTTCTTATAAATAGAAGCTTAGTGTTGATCATTGATAGTAATAAAATGAGATGTTTGTAAAAAAATTTTTTCTCTGACTTTCTCTATCATCTTTGGTGTTTATATACTCTCTTTGATAAAAAAAATAATATTTTGAATTATTTATGTTGGGATAGACCATTGGGTTGTAGTTATTATGAAACTAATTTTTATGTTGGGTATATAATTATTTGACACAATAAAAAGTTTTAATTTTCCAAAAACTCAAATTAAGTTTTTTTTTTGTTTAAAAATTCTCTTTCAAATAAAAATATTTTTTATCAAGAATATGATTTTTATTAAATTAGTTCTATTATATTTAATTTCTAAAAAACACATAATTGTTTTATACAATTTTAAATTTGAGTTTTTTTAGATTCCAATTTAGTTTTAAAGTGTGTGTGTGTGTGTGTGTGTGTGTGTGTGTGTGTGTGTGTGTCTATATATATTTATATTATATTCATCACAAATTTCAACATGAACCCAAATAAAATTTTCAAAAAATAATCCAATAACTACTCCTTTTTAAACATAAAGTTTAAATATCAATTACTATCACTAATTCAAGTTAAATGGATGCTAAAACTTACTTGCACATACAAACCTTTGTATACAATTTCACATGATAAAAAAGATGTGAACTAAGAATTATTGCTTCTATAATGTATAATCTTAGAAAATAGAAATTCCAAGACAAATTACTTAAACTTAAGATTTTGGATGGCAATGCCAACAATTTGAATGCATTCTTGTTTAGGTTAGGGTGTTCTTAAATACAATAGTTACTTCATGGAAACATTCTTCAAGATGCCAAGATAGAAACAATTACATGGGTACTAGAGAGAGAGAGAGGAGGGAGGTGGGTGTTTTTTAGCTGCTATATATAAGGGGTTTTGGAAATAATCCATTTTTCTGACTTATTAACATAACATAAAATTGGCATCATACATCTTTCTTGTATATATAACCTGATTCCCCAACAAAAAATGCATCTATCCATTCTTACTTTCTTGTTTGTCTTTTTCATGCTTTCATTTTGTTGGAGAAAGAGGATTAGGACAACTAGCCTTAGAAGATGCCACCATGCATCTTCATTTCACAACATGTGCAAATGAAAAAACATGTTCTTCCCATTTTTTATCTTTCCTTTTTTTTTAACATGAAAAATTATCTAATGCTTTTAATCCACTATTTCAGAAAACTCATTTATCTAATATCACTAGCGCAACTAGTCTTGAAAAGAGTTGTGGGATTTTTCATGGTGCCTCACTATTCCATGGCCATGTTCGAGATCCTTGGTAGTGTGAGTCAAGTGGGGGAGCTTAGTGTCAGTGTTCCATAAAACACGATGCTTGATTGTCCCTAGAGTAAAGAGGTAAAGGTTAGGAAATGATGATCACAACCAAAAGGTGTTTACCGAATGCAAAAATCCCTAGCTTTCCCCATTTTAGTCACCAACCATATGAATTGGTCTAGTTCAGAGTATTGATTTAGACCTTGTGATTTCTCATCTAAAAAAATCAAGGATGTGTTCTAGTTGAAACTCTCTATCACATGTACTCTTTTACTCTCATTTTCTTACTATATATTATAATTTTTTATTCTTTCTAAATAAATATAAAATATTTGATACTCATTCTGATGTACTTAGCCTTCCAGTATGACAGCATGATATATTGGATGAACTCAATACAATTACTTATAACCATACATGATAACTTATTCCTAAAGTCTTTAGGTAAGCCATTATTCAGATGTAAGTGGGTGTACATGGTGAGAACTAAACCTAAGGGAAAAGTTAATCAACTTAAGACCGTGATGGTTGATAAAGGATTTGCACAAACTTTTGCATAGATTATCAGGATACATTTTATCTGTGGCCAATGTGGCTAGTATCAAATTGTTATTTTTTATTACTATAGCTCATAGGTAGATTATATATTAATTAGATGTGAGAAATATATTTCTAAATGGAAATCTTGATGAATATATATTTATATAGCCATCACTAGGTTTTATTATTTTAATGAGTGCATATATGATGGGTAGACAACAATAAAAAATTGTTATGGCCCAAACCAATCTTATAGAACATGATTTGGAAGGTTACCTTGATCCATGACTACTTTTGGTCTTAGGAGATATGTACCATTTTACTCTTGTTTCAATATATGTGAATCAGAGGGATAATGTGTACTATTAGTAGTATATATTGATGATATTATACTAATAGAAGATGATTTGTTGAGTAATTCTCAACTGAAGTTGTTATTATAGACTAAGTTTCAAATAAAAATTTTAGGATGTCTTAGGAACTTTCTAGGTATCAAGATTTCATATTCAAGAGAATATTTTTCTTTCACAGAAAATATATGTTTTAGATATTATGCATGATCTTGGCATGATGGAATATACATTAATCAACTCACCACTTGAACTCTATGTACATTTTTTATAAATATTAGCACTTTAGTTTAGTCATCCAAAAATAAGAGAATCATTGAAAATATTAGCTATTTTAAGTAACATGTCTAGATATCACTTATATTATTAGTATATTTAGTCATTTCCTTGAGTCTTTAATATATATTTATATGAACGTAGTTCTTTGAATTCTCCGATATGTGAAGAGCACTCTAAGACATGTGATTCCATTTAGATCATGGGCATCTCCAGGGAGAAGCATGCTCAAAATTTAGCTAGGCTCCAATGATCAATGAGATGAGATCCACCGCCAAGTTGTATACTTATCTTTAAAAAAAATATTTTAGAAATGTAAGTTGCATATTATTATTTCTATATCAAGTGGAGACAAATAATAACATTATAATATTGGTTTTTTATGAGCTTTAGTGGATGAGTCACTTCTTGGAGAAGCTGAGACTATTAGTCAGTGGCATGTGATACTTTACTATGATAGCTAGGAAGCTCAGCACTTTGTTGCTCATCTAATATTTTATGAGCAAACAAGTATATTGAAGTTGATTCTCATTTTAAAATGGAGAAGCTCTTAGATAATTTGAAAGCTACTACCAATATGCCAATGAGTGAGTATATTTTAAATATCTTTAGATAGGTTCTTAGTATATCATAATTGACTTTTTGTTCTTAAAAGATGAGTGTTTATGATATGTATGTATTGGTTTGAAGGAGTTAAGGTTTAGTTTTATTTATATTGTATTTTATTCTTTTTTTTGTCCGTATAGGAGAACCCAACATGTGAGCTAATCCAACTTGAGTATATATATGTGGTATGTTATCTGATTTAGAATCAATAAAGATAAAATTTATTTTTTTTCTCCTTCTCTCTCTCTCTCTCTCTCTCTCTCTTCTAGTCTCTCCTCTCTCTCTCTCTTTATTTCTCTTAAAAAGCCTAATAGGCTTTATATATAAGTTTTGAAGAATCTTTGATTCTATTGATGAATATTAGATGAACATTCTATTTGGTAATTAGCATATGTGGATGATATTGAGATTATATGTAATTATTTGGCTCTCTCTCAAATAGAGTAGTTCTTTCATATTAAGTTTTAGATGGACTATGGGAGACTAATATTTTCTTGTAGTTGAAATAGTTTTTTTAGATAGAAATATAATCTTATCATAAAAAAATATATACTTATGTTATCCTTATGATGTTTAGACTTTTTATATGTGTAATAGTTAAATCGGCTTATGTCACAAGAATAATTTTTCTTGGAACATAATAATAATAATAATAATAATAATAATAATAATTGTAGATTGCACCAAATATATGAGAATCATATAAAAGATTGCATTTATTATTAATATAGATTATAATATAGCTAGTCATTTTTTAGATTCTCTAAGTCATGTGTATATAGATGTTATTCTAAATATTGTTAGAAATATGAAGAAAGCATCAATCTTGAAATTTTCATCAATGTTCATGGATAGGTTCATATGGTTGCATGTATATTCAAGTTTAGCATCAATGATTATGATATAAAAATCTATCACAAGATTTTGTATTTTTTAGAGATAACTTTATCTCATAGAAAATAAAGTGCTATATATTTATAGCAAAAATGAGAATAATGACTAAGTATAGTGATCAAAAAATATATTTGTGTACTATTTTTTCTTATGATTTATCTACTTTTGAGTGCTAGACATGTGTACTTATCTCAATTAGATGGTGATGCAGTATAACCAAGCAACAAAAGAAAAAAAGTGCTTGTTTTTTTGGGATTAATCCTTGAAAGAGGACTTTTAGAAGCACATTTGGACTGACAAGATAAGAAAAATTAAATGTTTCATGTGTAATATCACACTTGATTCATGTGGTTGCATGTATAGATTCAATTTGAACATCAGCAATTATCATATATAAATCTATCACAAGCTTTTGCATTTTTCCAAGAGACAACCTATCTCATAGAAAAAAAAGTGATATATATTGGTAGCAAGAATGAGAATAGAGACTTAGTATAGTAATTAGTACTCAAAAAATAAATGTGTACCATTATTTTTTTATGGTTTATCCATTGGAATTGATTGTTACTAAAATTCATTTCTTGTTATTTTTCCATTTTCTTAATTTACATGTCTTCCTTGTATTTAATAAAAGATTTTACAATGAGTTGGATTTGTAAAAATTATGTCCTTTATTCTATATTATAGATGATTTAGTGCATAGAATTTAGCTTACATACACAAAATCAAATCATTAATTTTTTGAAATTAAAGTTTGTTATTCATAATCTAGATAGAACTAGACAACCTATCGGTAAGATTGTAGCACTAGATTTCATTAGGTCTATCATAATTATGGTGAATGATGAAGTTCTAACTTATAGTACTAGAATACTTGAGTCTATTGAATGTAACTAAGACTGTTATTTTTTTTATTGAATTGTAAAATAAAAATATATTATTGTTACTATAAATTTTTTCTCTTATTAGTGAAGTAATTAATATTTGCATATTATTATAAATAGTTATTTTGATTCATAAAGAATGAAGTCTATAAATAGATTATAAAACTCTATGAATTGGATATCTTTATCAAGTGTATGGTGGATATTGATTGTTGATTGAATTATATATCATGTTAGAAGGATTGAAAATGCCTCGTTGAGGAAGCTTATAAATTTTGATATTGTCAAACTCTATGAGTGGATTTTGATCTCGCAATTCAAATAAGTTAAGTGAAAAATATAAAGGAAATAATTAGAGATTGATTGAATTAAGTTATTAGTGATTTGATTCAATCAATGTGTATCTGTAACCATAATATGGGAAGTTTAATTAGTATTAAGTAACATAAGGTACAAATTATTTTAAATAAGTGAGAGAGTGAAATTATACTTTTATGGTGATATGAATTATAAAATATAAATTATTATGTGAAATAATTAATATTGGAAGCCCATGATCTTATTTTGGCTAGGGTCCCTTACGTATCCTTAAGTAGAGCCAAATATAATACTTTAAATATTTTATTTATATAAAATATATGTGTATTTAATCGAAAAAATTAATTTGATTAGAATCAAATTATTTGATTTTATTATTAAATCAAATTAACATATTCAAATTAAATTAATTTTGTTTATATATATATAATGAAAATCTTTAATTAAAATCCATTTTTAATTTTACATAATAAAATGAACTTATTCATATTAAATATCTAACACTTATAGTAAAAGTAGTTTAGTTCAATATTTTATTATTTAAAAAGAGATAGAAGTTTGGATAATACTAAACATTATAGAATCATCTTCCTTGGACATTCTAGAAAAATGACTTATTGGAGAAGTGCTTGTCATCATCCATGATCTTGAGGTATCATTACATGCACAAATTCTACTCAAATTTATAAAATAACTCATCCCATGAGTATTATTAACTTATTAAATTTTTGATTCCCAATTCTCCAACAATGGTATCTAAGGGAGAGGTTTTTGTGATAATATGTGCTTGGATGTGTTGAGTTTTTTATGAGTATATAAAATCCCAACTAAAACAAAAGAATAATAGCATCTGGGTTACAAGATCTAGTGGAGGGCTTGGTTGGGCCTGATTGAGAATATATGTCAGGCTACTAGAGACCCAACTAAGCTACAATCAAAATCCTATCATCCTATGTGAACAATATGTCAATTGGGATGGGTCCTCTACTAAATGAGAACTAGTGAATTGGTACATCCTCATCCCTATATCCTAATTTAGTGTTACTTGAACATCACGGTAGTTTGTGTATGATTGTGCTAATATGTTAGGATGATTTTAATTCATTGGTTTTAATTTTGCATTTAATTTTTTGCTTGGAGTATAATTTTTTTTTATTCTATAATGAAAGAGAAAGCCACTGCCAGTGATGTCACTTGTGGAGGTTGTCGTGGAGACTATTGCTAACAATGTCACTTGTGGAGGTTTTTGTGGTGAATGGAAATATCATAAGTGATGACTATTGCCATCAACATCACCGGTGGAGGTTGTCGTGATGAATGACAATGCCGAAGGTGGTGACTATTGCTGGTGACATCATATGTGAAGGTTGCCATGGCAAATTGTAAAGCTGGAGGTGGTGATTATTGTTGATGATGTCACATGTGGAGTCATGGAGAACAATAGTGTCCGTGGTGGTGAATTTTGCCGGTGATGTCACCTATGGAGGTGTTCATGGCATATGGGCAGTGTTGGAGGTAATGACTATAACTAGAAATGTTAACTGTGGTAGTTGATGTAGCCAACTATGGTGGATTTTGGGTGACCTTGAACCAAAAATGATGCATATGGTAGAGTTCATTGTGTATGAAGTAGATAGTAGTGGAGATCACAGTGGAAAGAGCAAATAGTAGTAAAGTACACATGCAACATCTGAAACTAAAATAGATTAATGTTATTTTATTTTGGGCACTTCACCAAACCATTATGATGATAAACCAGCTAGATTATACCCAATTTATGGCACTAACTATTAATTCATGAAAATTCTAAGGTTGTAAATTTCCTAAAACCAAAACAACTAAATTGTTCAACATTTGTATATACATGATGCATAGCCATCACATATTTGTGGCATAAAAATGATATATATATATGTGTGTGTGTGTGTGGAGTGTATATATGACATGGAAATAATATATATGTTACTTTATGATATATATATATATATGGCTTGGTAAAATATATTTATGAAATGAAAATAAGATATATATGAAATGGCATAGTTATGTGTGGAAGGTGGATATTAGTTTCATAATTCCACATATTTTAAAATAAAAACCTTCAACTTTAAATATATAAGTGGTGAGGAATTTCAATTGAATGAATCTTACAATCTCCATCATTTATTTAAAAATTATACAGATTAGTTAGCATGTTGGTCTTGGTACCTTCCACATATCAGACTAACTACCTTGTAGGTATACTTAGCACAAATCACAATTGAGTAATTCTACAAGTTATTTAAATGAATCACTTATCCATCTGAATGATTTATTTAAGGAACAATCATTTTATAATTATATAATAGTTTACACTTAGTTATGACTAATAAAATCCTCTCTATCTGAGTCTCTACTATTATTTATATGATTAATGGCAAGTTAATTTAATCTTTATTGGCATGACCCACTACCTAAATAATAAGATTAATAAGAATTTGTCTATCTAAACAAATAATGAATAATAGATAATCTCCTATTGAGGCATAATATGTTGGAAATATAATCAGAAAACACAGCGGAATTAGTTTTTAAAATATTTTTCATGAATTCTTAAATAGCAGGAATCTATGCAGACACATTAAAATTAAAAGATGAAGATCATATCTATACCTTTTATTGTTATAAGAGATTTGTTGACTTTTCGGATTAAAATAACTCCATGTTCCAGAGTCTTCAATTTTGCCCTCCTTCCTTGAGGTGTGTGGGCACCAACTATTTAGATTTGGAACAACACACCTCTAGATTTACCTTGCATACTCAACACTTGATGCAATGGGTCTCTTAGGAGAATAATCTCTCTTGGAGGCTAGGGTTTCTAATAAGGAAACAAATCTGTTTTGGTTATAAAGATGATTCAAATCCTTATCAAATAAGGAAACAAATAAATTATATTTAATATTCTTAAATTCACTTTCTTATCAAATAAGAAAATGGATTATTTACATTTTATCTTCTTTAATTCAAATCCTTATCAAATAAGAAAATAAATTAATAATATTAAATATTCTTAAATTTAAATTCTTATCAAATAAAAAAATGAATTATATACATTTATTATTCTTTAATTCAAATCCTTATCAAATAAGGAAATGAATTAATAATATTAAATATTCTTAAATTCAAATTATTATCAAATAAGAAAATGAATTATATACATTTAATATTCATTAATTCAAATCCTTATCAAATAAGTAAATGAATTAATAATATTTAATATTCTTAAATTCACTTTCTTATCAAATAAGAAATTGAATTATATACATTTAATATTTTTTAATTCAAATCCTTATCAAATAAGGAAATGAATTAATAATATTAAATATTCTTAAATTCAAATTCTTATCAAATAAAAAAATGAATTATATACATTTAATATTCTTTAATTCATTTCCTTATCAAATAAGGAAATGAATTAATAATATTTAATATTCTTAAATTAAAATTTTTATTAAATAAGGTAATGAATTAATAATATTTAATATTATTACCCTTTGCAGATTATTCCTTTATTTAATAAGCAAACGAATAAAATTCGAATTCAAATAACAAATGATTGTTATTCTCATCATTTTAATATTGCTAAAAAGAGTAATTTATTCCAAATTATGAATCATTCATTGTAGTAATAAAGGAGGTGGAATTGGGACCCATAGACTTGTAATTTCAAGCTCCAATAAATTCAATAATTAATTAAACTCTTTAAATTAATTATTTTAATTTATTAATTTCAGAGTTATTCCACTAAAAACTTGAAATTAAACTATTGTTCTTACCGTATCGATTTTACTCAGAAATTTAGAGTAACCATTGATTTAATCATTACATGCAGTTCTATCCTCCAAGAAGTGGTTCATAACTAGAGTCGGGTGAAATTACTATTTGTCCCTCTAATTATATCTTGATCCTTAACTTCGATTAATCCACTAGTGAACAGTTAATTTATAAACCTGTTATAAATTAGAGCACTCAAACTGTTCAGTTCCAGAACCAAAACTTAAGGGAACCAACTGTCCAGCTTCCATAGGAAATGTTGGATTTCATGTCCATAGTTTATATTCCCAGCTGCATGCATTAAAGGGCCTCCAAGACACGAGTATTGTGCCCATTTCATAATGGGTTTTAACCCATGGCTCAAAAGGTCTAGTTGACATAAATAGGAGTCTATGACTACTCAGGAATAAGACTGATCTGCATATGATCATCTATAGACATTGTTTTAATTCTTGAGATAAATAGTTTTTAAAAGAATTCAAAAAATGTGTCTTGGTCATGTCCTATATAATCTTATTATATATGGAACCTCCACTTTAATGTCCCCACATTAGTGACCCAGATTAAGGTCGCTTCATTTTCAATGATAGCGAACCGCCCTATTAATATTTAATTTGAAGATCCCCAAACTTCAATTAATTTATTAAGGACAATATGATTTATAATCCATAACCTCAGTCCTCTCGTGTATAGCTATTATACATTGACGTTATGATTACAATAATAAATCTAGAATTTTTAGATGTTGCACTCATACATTATGCACAAAATAGCTAAATGTAATAAGTACGATACTTTTATTAATTTCATAAAACATAAATACAAATTCATGTTTTATAGGACACTATCCCTAACATAATATTCATGGTATCTCAAACTGATGATGAATTCATTCAAAAAATATTTGAGGGAATCAATTCGTGTGATTAAATTCAAATTGATAAGCTTATTGTATATTTTTTAAGAAAATATATTTTAACCTACTAACCACGTAGATAAACACAGCACAACCAATTATATAGACTAGAAAAAAAATATTGACATTTTCCAGACTACTGGTAAGTACAAGTTTGAAATCATAGATCTATACCCAGATAGATCTCATCAAGGGACAACCAATTAGAAAGCCAAGCCATATAAGAAATGGGATATCTAGATATTATATTTTGTCTTTTATGTCAAATATGCTCCAACATCATCATTAATTTATGGCTACTACCTCTGACATAATGTCTAATCTAAAATATTAAATAAATATTTAGGTATTAAACTCATTATACTAGATAGAAAGCCATGAGGGATCTGATAAATACTACAATTACTAAAAGTATCATGGCGAGAGATTATATTCTCAAGATGACTAGTCTGCTAAAAGAACTAGAGATACTTGGAGTTGAGATTAAAGTGGATTCTCAGATTGATATTATTTTCTTTTTTCAATAATTGTCAAACTCTTTTAAGTAATTCTTGCTAAATTATAGTACGAATAGACTTGATCAGACTTTGGCACAATTACTTAAAAAATTAGTATAAATTAAAGTATTATCAGTTAAAGCATTTAGAGTATTTGTGCATGAAAGAACTTCTAAACCAAAAGTAAAGAAAGAAGAAAATTTTTTTAAAATGTACTCAAGTTCCATCGACTTCTCCTAAGTCACGAGTAGGAGTAAAAATAGCCAAAAAAAATATTTTCATTTTCAAGCAGTCAGGACACTAGAAAAAATAGTGTCTAATTTATCTCAGCACTTTGATTAATCAAGGTAATTCTCAATTACTAGTGGTTGAAATATATTTAGTAGTGGTATCTATGGATACATGGTGTGTTGATACGAGCACCAATAATCATGTCTATAATTTTTTGTAGTGGTTATAGAACAACTAAGTGATAGAGAAATTGATCTTCACATAGAAAACACTACCAAGTTAGTGGTTGTTGTAGTGAGAGATCACATGCTTTGATTTGAAAGAGATTTTAAAGATGGATTATCCTTTGCATTTAATAATTTTCTAATAATTTACTTCAATAAAATGATTATTTTTTCTGGTACATTAAAACACATTATTTATTTTATTAAAACTATTTCTTCTCTATTACAATAATGTGAGTCGAATAACATCAATAACTTACCACATAAAAGAAAATGTCCATATGAACTATGCCTATTTTTAGCACTTACACCTAAGTCATATAAATCTAAAATAAATTTTGAGACTGTTTAAACATAGAGCTTTGGGCTTATAAAAAATGAAAATACTTCTAGCATGTGAGTCCGACTTAGAAGAAAAAATGATGAAATAGTCATTCGTGGCCAAAGGCTATAGAGCCAAAGAGCCACTAGAATTAATTCATTCTTATTTATGTCGGCCTATGACTATCCAAGCAAGAGGTAGTTTTGAGATGATTATTAAAGATATTGGTACATTTATTTGATACGTCATAGGTCTGATGCCTTTGAAAAATTAAAAAAGTACATGATAGAAATGAAAAAATATCACAATAAATATATCAAAATACTATGATATGATCGTAGTTTTGAGTACCTATTTGGAGAGTTTAGAAACTACTTGTTGGATCAAAAAATTACATCCTATTTGACCATACATGACACTCCATGGCATAAGCCTAGTCTAAAATATATTCATTTGTGTAGTTTCCCAGTACATGTGTTGAAAGGAAAGACAGATAAGTTTGAAATAAGAACAAGAGTCTATTGCTTCATGAGATATCCTAGAGAAACTAAAGGTAGGTTGGTTTAATAATCAAAAAGAATTAGAAGATCATTATTAGCATTAATGCATGATTCCTAGACAAACTAACAAACCACAAGCTCGGAAGCAGAACTATTTTAGAGATGATAAGTTAGCCCAAACTCCTTCAATACTAGAGGGAATACCACAAGGTAATATCTTCGATACCTCATTAACCCATCATAAAAAAAATTATTGGTTGTATTATTGATACAGAACCTTGTGAGCATATCATTGATATGCTTGTTGCACATCCTAAAAGTATTCAAAATAGTTTACAAGAATTAGTATCTATGTGGTGTGCCACTAAAAGTATACAACTGAGAGGATTATCTCTTCATAGTGGTAGGGTTATTTATCAACCTATTTGGTATATACTTTTGGGAGAGAATTATAATAGAATCACTAATAAACTAGATATTAATTTGGAAAGTTATTATCAAGAACTTAAAGATAAGGAAGCACAACATTCCCAAAAGGATATGGAATCAGAAATCCAATTAATTCACTCTAATAATGTATGAAATTTTATGGAACTACCTAAAAAAATAAAACTCATAAATTATAGATGGATCTATAAGAAAAAAAAAGGAACATATGGTAACTTTAAAACTTATAAGACAAGACTTGGTAAAAAAGATTTTACTCATAAATAAGAAATTAATTATAAGGAGACTTTTTTGCCGGTAACAAATTGAAATCAATCCGGATTCTCTTATCCATTACAACTCATTATGATTATGAAATTTGGTAAATGAACATAAATAATTTTTAAATGGATATTTTAAAAAAATGTATCTATATGATGTTGTTAGATAGTTTTTTTGAAAAAGACCAAGAGCACATATTGTGTAAGTTGAAAAGTTCATATATAGACTAAAACAAGCATCTAGATCTTGGAATACTTTCTTTAATCAAGTCATTATGTCTTATGGCTTTGATTAATATTAGGATGAGTATTGTATATATATAAGAAGAGGTGATAACAATATAATATTCTAGGTATTTTACATTGGTGATATATTACTCATTGGTAATGTTGTGAGCTCACTATCTTATGTTAAGGTCTTATTATACAGTCAATTCAATATGATAGACTTAGAAGAAGCTACACACATTCTTGAATTAAGCTTTTGAAAGATAATAATCGAAGAATATTGGACTTATATCAAGTTATTCATATCGATCAGATATTAACTAATTATAGTAAGCAAGATTCCATCAAAAGGTTTTCTACCTTTTAGACAATGGAATCAATATATCAAAAAAAATAGTGTTATAAAATAATGAGATATAGAAAATGAAAAAGTTCTTTATGCATATATAGTAGAAATTCTGATGTATGCAATGATTTATACTAGATATGATATCTATTTTGCTATAGGCATAGCAAGTATATATTTATCTAACCTAGAATAAGAACATTGGATAGTAGTAAAATATATAGTCACATACCTAAAAAAGACTAGAGATTAAATGTTAGTCTACCTAGTGTAAAATGTTAGGATTATAGGTTACATAGACTTAGTTTTTCCAATGAGATGGGGATTTAAGAAAATACACATTGGGCTATTTGTTTACCTTTGGAAGTGGAGTCATAAAATAGAAGAATATCAAGTAGTCTTTTATTAATAATTCTACTGTGGAGGTTGAGTACGTGAGAGCTTTAAAGCCACCCAAAGAAGTTGTATGGCTTAGGAACTTCCCAACAAATCTAATGGTTATTCTTTCTATATAACTACCTACTTTATTATGATAATAGTAGAGTATTGGAAAATTCAAAGGAGCCTAAAACCCACAAGAAAGCAAAATATATTGAGAATAAATATTATATAATAAAAGATATTATGAAAAGATGAGATGTAGTGGTGACGAAATTAATATCAATTGATAACTTTGCAGATCCTTTTACAAATAGCATCCTAGCTAAAAATTTTGATAGACATGTAGAAGAAATGGGACTCAAACATGTGGTATCATGGCTTTGAGTCTAAGTGGGAGATTGTTGGAACTAATTAATACTATAAGTCATTTATTATTATTTTTTCTATTTTATTAATTTACATGTCTTTCTTGTTTTAAATTAAAAATTTTACAATGAGTTGAATTTGTGAAAATACATGTCCTTTACTCTACACTATAGATGATTTGGTATAGAGTTTAGCTTACACATAAGATTAAATCATTAGTTATTATGAAATATAAATATATTGTTCACAATCTAGATAGAGCTGGACAACCTATTAGTAAGATTGTAGTACTATATTTTAGATGGTCTATCTTGACTATTGTGAATGGTGAAATTCTAACTTCTAGTATTAGTACACTTAAGTGTATAGAATATGACCAATATGAAGTAATTATTTTATACTGACTTGTAAAATAAAATACATTTTTGTTACTATAAATGTTACTACTCTTATTTATGAAGTAATTAATATTTGAATAATATTATTAATATTTGTTTTGATTCATAAAAAGTGTAGTCTAGAAATAGATTATAGAAATATGATAACTTTAATATGTTTATGGTAGATATTGATTGTTGATTGAATTCAAGTCTTGTTAGAAGGATTGATGATGCTCCCTTGAGAAAGCTTATAACTTTTGATATTTTCAAATTCTATAGGTTTATTTTGATCCACCAATTCAAAAAAAATTAATGGAAAGTATCAAAGAAATAATTAGAGATTGATTGAATCAAATTATCAATAATTTGATTCATACAATGAGTATCTTTATACTTAACATGAGGAGTTTAATTATGTCAAGTAACAAAAGGTACAAAATTTTTTTAAATAAGTGAGTATAATTATAATTCTGTAGAGATATGAATGATAATTAATATAAATTATTATATAAAATAATTTATAATGTGACCTCGAGATCTTATTTAGGCTAGGCCCCTTTTGTATCCATATCCAAAGCTAAATAAAACATTTTAAAGATTTTATTAATTTAAAATATGTATGTGTGTATAATTGGAATAATTAAGTTGATTAGAATCAAATTATTTAATTTAATTATGAAACCAAATTAATAGATTCATATTAAATTAATTTTGTTTATATATATATATATATATATAATTAAAATCTTTAAATAAAATATATGTTTTAAATATTAAATAGTAAAATGAACCAATTCATGTTGACTGTGTAATGTTTCATAATAAAAGTGGTTTGGTTTGGTATTTTATTATTAAAAAAGAGATAGAAGTTCAAACGATATTAACCACTATAGTGTCGTCATCTTCCTTGGACATTTTGGAACAAGGAATTACTTGAAAAGAGCTTGTTATCACCCATGACCTTAAGGTATCATTACAGGCATAAACTCTACTCGAAATTATAAAATAATTCATCCCACGAGCATTATCAACTTGTTAAATTTTTTATTTCTCATTCTCCAACATTATCTACTTTTGAGTCCTAGATATGTATAATTATATCAATTGACCTGTTATGCATTATAACCAAGAAACATAAGAAAAAAAAAGTGTTACTTTTTTTAGGATTAATCCTTGAAAGTAGCCTTTTATAAGCTCGTTTGGATTGAGGGTAGTAAGAAAAATTAAATGCTACATGTAGAAATAGTTTTTAAAGATTTTTGATATTTCACAGAGTTTAGCAAGTGAAGTTAACCTAGAAACACAAGCATAACTTATGAAGAAAACTACAATTGTATCCTCGGAATTTAAGTTTGGAAATACAATTCAGGTTGCATGCCTATCAAAATTTAAATAGCATTACGAATTTCACAAAGTGATAATATTTTTAGAACTTGTGTTTAGGCTTTAATGTTCGACCATTTAAAAATTGTGGGCTTTGTACTTAGCATGAGTCATTGAGCATTAAACACCTATCTATTACAAAGGAAAAGAAAAGAAAAAGAAAATAAGAAATGGAAAAACTATGTGATGTAATGACTCAATGGGTGAGAATAAAATTTTGAAGTTTTTTAAATCCCTTCTCTTTCTTCCCTCCTTCCTCCCCTGAGTCCATGTATGTTCAAATAGAACATGCTCAAAACACATAAATCTAGAGATAATATAGCTAATTATTGGCCTTCACATGGGAAGAAGTTGCTGGGAGATAATATCTTTGGTTTTTAGACATTGAATCCTAAACTATAAAGTAAATGGTTTTACTCAATGAAACCCTAAAAACTCTTGATTTCTCTCTTGAATCTCTTCAAATAATAATTATTTGATAAGCTATTAAGATTATATGGATGTTTACTGCTAGATCTATCATATTTTGAAAGTTTTCAACTAAAAATCAATAAAGTTGAGTTTGCACTTGTTATATTCTTTTATTTTAATTATAGTTTTTTGTTTATTTTTTCTACTTGTTTATTACACACCATTTATAAACTAGCTTATTTATGATTATTTTTTTTCTACAAAAATTTATGATGCATCATTTCTATTTTATTAGTTTTTTCGTTCCCTTCGAAGTTCTCTATTTGACAATCTTTAAGGTTGTTTTGTTGATCTAAATAAAATTATTTTACTTTAGATCCTCTTGTTTGCTAATACTCAATCATATCGAATTTAAAAATAATGTTAAGCATTTAGTGTGGCTTGCATAAAATCTTATTAGTCTGATATTTATTTTTATAGTTTTAGCATGATTTAAGTTTACATATTTTTTTTTTGATTGAAATTACATACATAACAATTGTTAATAGGCATACAATAATTGATTGAGATTCTTTACTTATACTCACTAGGTGATGAATACTTGTTAATCATACAAAGGAATAAAATTTTTAGTGAGTTTATTCATCTCATATTTAAGGTGGTATTAGTGGCACGTTCATATAAGATGTAGATTGGTTAGGTCTCCAATAGTCTAACATACATGCTCAATCAGCCCCATCAAAGCTTTATCTACCCTATGTTGCTCTAATGATAGAAGATCACTATAGTGGAGGTGCATTGTGTTTTTTAAAGGGTTGAATCCTAAATTAAGTCATTTTGAAGCAATTAGTATGGTTACCAAACCCATTGGAATTTATCTTGGAACCCAATTCATCATGTATTAGAGATTGGGTGGCTGATCAAATAATAAATGTCCAGATCCATTAGAGTTTAAGTTCCCATGCATAGCAGAATGGATCACTTTCTTTTAAATCCACCAAAGAGTGATTGTTTGAAGGACTGGATGTTTGTTGATGCTCAACTCTTGGATTCTAGATATAGGGATGAGGATGTACCTACTCACTAGTTCTCATTTAGTAGAGGACCCAACCCAATTGACATCTTGTTCACATAGGATGATAGGATTTCGATTGTAGCTTAGTCGGGTCTCTAGTAGCCTGACATATATTCTCAATTAGGCCCAACCAAGCCCTGTCTACTTTATGTAACACTAATGATAGTGGTTCATTGCAAAGCAGGTGCACCATGTTGTACCTTAGGATTGAAAGCTAAATTAGGTCATTTTGTGGCTATTAGGTTTGTTACCACACCCATTGGAGTTGATCTTGTAACCCAGAGTATCATGCATTGAAGATTAAATAGTTTGTCATATACATAATGGTCAACATCCATCATAGTTTGGTTTACCAAATTAAAGAGACCAAATCATTTTCTTTCAAAGACACCAAAGGGTAATAGATTGGATGAGTTGATGTTTGTCAATGCTCAAGTCTTGTTCACTTGTGGAATTTTATTGATAGAAGTATATAGTGACTTTTTACCTCTTACACTGCCTTCAAGAGTGATTGACATCTAGTATGCATCATTTATCCATTCACTATACTTCATATTTACATGAGTATCACTATATTTTTTTTGTTCCTATTTGACAAATCAAGATGCATCGACTCATTAGATAAAATTTTTATTTTTTATTTATTTTTTTTTTGTGATTGCATATCAAATTTTGGAGTTTCTCCTAATTGGGACTAACGTATATGTGGCTACAAGATAGATAGGGTAGTTAATGACTTAATGTTAATTCTTTATTTGCTTGTGATTAGAGATTAATATTTATTCTTGAGAGATCGAATTCATACAAGATAGATAGGATAGTTAGAGATACATGAAATACAAATTAATGCTTCCACCACTATTGTCAATTAGATTGTACCCAAGCTTCCTAGTCGTGTAAATATGATTTCTCCTAATATTTCAATTGACAAAGAAAAAGTCGAGAAGAGTGAACCAAGGGAAAGAGATTGAACATGACTTATTCTCATTCCGTGAAGATGAGTCATATCAAAGATACTTGCTCAAAGTCTTCACTTGGATTGAGATGATCTTTGCTTTAAATTGTGTGGTCTATGTAGTAGTCTAACATATTTAGGGTTCATCAAAGAGTTAGTACACTAATGCAGCAATGGTTCCTATATAGGAGTATATCACACATATGTCTCTAGACAATGTAGGAAATTCAATATATACATGTTCTATTTTCCTTTTTGTTTTAGCTATCACTATAAACTATTAGGGAGTTGCCTTGGTGGCCAACTACTATGGACAATGATATTATTACTAGAATAAATAAATATAAATGATCAATGTCAACCCACTTATATAGTTATAAATTTGTATATTATAGTCCCTCGTAATACCCTAGTTATGGGCCTTGTTGATTAACAATTAAATTCTAATTTAATTTTTACTTTCTACAATATTTCTTTACAAAATGTACTAACTCCAAAAATGTATTTCATTTAGGGATTGAGCATGATGGGTTTTACTATTTTTATTACACGATCAAGAGAACTCCTAGATGTTTATCTAATATTGATCTTTTTAAGATTCATATTCAAATTTTTTATCCTTCTTTGACCAAGTTGAAACCTATGAGAGCACTCTTAAAATGAGGTTACTTTTATTGATTTTTAGGCATTTCATTTATGAAAACATTTTATATTTTCTATCCTAACATGTTATGAGGCAAGTGGTAATCCTTTTAATTTAGTATGAGAACCTTATAAAACAATGACTTATGTTGATATCAATATTATGTGATCCTTATTATATATTTTTCATTATGTGCTTGAGTAGCTTTAAAAAAAAGAATCTTCATTTTTTTTATTTTTTTATTCAATTTCATAGAATAATTAAAATATTTTTTGGCTATGATATTTAGATTTTCAAAAGCAATAATACTCTTTCATTTTCTTCATGTTCTTCAGATTCACCCTCTAAATGCCCTATTTATCAACAAATACACGATTACTGAAAAATCAGGGTACATGTGGAAGGATTTAAAAGACATACTATCTTTGGCTCTTAAGAATCTAAACAACTCAAGTAGCGTATGCTTCTTCCAAGCTTATGCGAATTTGTTAGGGTTAAAAAATTTATTTTTATATTTCTCTACTAGGGCATGGGAGCGTTGATTTTCCTTTCCTCGTGAGAGCCTCTTTTTCTTCTGATTTCCTCACCTCTGTGTGAGCTTTATGATGGATTCCAAATTGTGCAAGCTTTCGCTTACAAGGGAGGACTAGGATGAGCTAGTTTGGGATGGTAGCGTTGAGACTGATTCTGCACTAAATGATTACTGTCTGATGGGGAATTCCTTACCGATAAAATGTTGGACTTTACAGCCATGCGCAACTGTCTGGTTAATTTATGGAGACCAGTTAAGGGGATTCATATCAAAGATATCCCATCAAATAGATACTTGTTTAAATTCTTTCACTCTATGGACATGCGTCGAGTTCTGGACGGAGGTCCTTGGACCTTCGATAATTTCCATCTTGTATTGCACCATTACAAACCTGGAGACATACCGGCTAGGGGGACCTTCGATAGTTTGGGATGAGTCGAGTTTGGGTACAAGTGCATGAGGTGCTAGTGGGTTACATGTCTGAAAGAATAGGGGTACAGCTAATGAATGCAATTGAAGAATTTGTATCTTATGATCACATCAATAATAGTGGTTTCTGAAAGTCCTATATGAGAATCAGGGTGAGGATAGATGTGAGATTACCTTTGCTACGCTGAAAAAAAATAAGGAAAGCAGATGCGGGACTAGTTGTTGTTCGGTTTCAATATGAACGGCTAGGTGTATTTTGCTACCTTTGTGGTTTGATTGACCATACAGATGCTTTCTGTCCAAGGCTATTTCAAGAACTTGAGCAAGAAATTAAACCAGAATGGGGTGCATGGCTAAAGGCTCCTATGAGAAGACATGCTCAAGTGGAGGATAAGTGGCTAAGTGATGAGCAAGGTATGGCGTTGAAAAACATGGTAAGCATGTTCCAAGGTGCATCATCAAGTGTGAGCAATCAGGGTAATTCAGCGAGCACTACTGCTGCTATTCCACATTAGTTAACCTTGGAGAATTTGGCGTTATCAGTACAAGAAGACAAGAAGCATAGGAGGCATGAAACAGGTAAAGACATCGACTTAGATTTGATGATGGTGGAGGAGTCTTCTGTTTTGGGCAAAAGGGATAGGGCCACTAGTAACTGTTGCTTCTGGAATACTAGATACAATGGCTACTAATCCAAAACCTATCTTGGCGAGTTCTGATGGTCAGGACCACCAGCAATAATGAGGTGTATCAGCTGGAATTTCCGGGGTCTGGGCAACTCCCGGTCAATTCAAAATCTCTGTGAGATCATCAGATCTCAGCGCCCTTCACTTATTTTTCTCATTGAAACATTAGTGAATGATGAGAAAATTGAGCAATTGAGAACTCAGTTTGGTGTTGATGGAATGTTTGTGGTCAACAGAACTGGTAGAGGAGGTGGCCTAGCTTTACTTTAGAAGCATCCAATGGCTTGTAATTTACTATGTTTTCAGAATAATTTCATTCATGTCTCAGTGCATGTGCCAAACAAAGTCGTGTGGTGGTTGACATGTTTCTATGGTTTTCCCGAATGTAATAGAAGGAAGGAATCTTGGAATCTTCTCCATTCTTTATGTGGTAACTCCGCTTTACCTTGGTGTATTTTCGGAGATTTTAATGACTTATTGTCTCTCAGTGATAAGATGGGTTCAGTTGAGCATCCTAGCTGGCTTTTTCAAGGCTTTTCAGAGGCCATAACCGATTGTGCCCTTTCTGAATTAGAGCTTTTGGGTCATCAGTTCACGTGGGAGCGCGGTAGGGGAACTAATGCTTGGGTTTGGAAATGGCTAGATAGGGCATTTGCATCGATCTCATGGTTGATGGAATTTCCATTTTGCAGACTTACTAATCTACTGTCTTCCTCTTCTGATCACTCCCTCATCCTTCTAGAGCTAGACATTACTCACATGCCAATAAATACTCATAGGTTTCGTTTTGAGAATTTATGGGTTAGTGACCAAGACTTCAATGATAGTTTAAAGAGGTGGTGGTAGTCGTCTAGCGACAAAGATTTGTTAGAGAGGTTATCTTCGTGATCCATTTCTATAGCTAAATGGGGTAGAGAAGTCTGGAGGCAGTTTAGAAAAAGGATAAAGGGGTGTTCAGAAAAACTTGTTAGATTGTGTGGAAAGACAGATGTTACTTAAGTGGGTGAGTTCTTTCGTGTTATAGCTGAATTGGATAGTCTTCTGGATCAAGAAGAAGTATACTGGAAACAGTAGGCAAAAGTTTTCTGGTTAAAGGAAGGTGATAGCAATACTCGATATTTCCATTCACACGCCTCTTCGAAGCAAAAACACAACCAGATTCGGAAGTTGAATGATGCAGATGGTAATGAAGTTTCGGATAAAGAGGGCCTCAGCAATCTGGCGAAGACATATTTTGAAGGCCTTTTTACAGCTAGCATAGAAGAAGTCACGTATGGTGAGCTTCCAATAGATCAAGTAATTTTGGTGGAGGAGAACAGTGGCCTAGTGGCTCGGTTTCTGTTAGAAGAATTTACTAGAGTTGTTTCGCAGATGTTTCTGGAAAAAGCCCCAGGACCGGATGGCCTGAATCCTAGCTTTTATCGACATTTTTTGGAATTTACTAGGCCCAGAGGTGCTTCAGGATGCTACAAGTTGGTTAGAAAACTTAGCCTTCCCTTCTAATCTGAATGATACTTAGCTATGTTTAATTCCTAAATGCACTGATCCCCAATCCATGAAAGATCTTAGACCTATTTCTCTTTGCAATGTGATTTACAAAATTATTTTCAAGGTCTTAGCCAACCGTATGAAACATATTTTGTCTCGTATTATCTCTAGCTCTCAGTTTGCCTTTGCCCCGGGTCGCTCTATTACTGATAATGTTATGATTGCTTGTGAGTTATTGCATTTTATGAAGCATAAGCAAAGAGGCAACGTGGGGGAAGTAGCATTGAAACTGGATATTAGTAAGGCCTACGATAGAGTAGATTGGAAGTTCCTGCACCATATGCTACGGATTTTGGGGTTTGATGACAGGTGGAT
Source organism: Sapria himalayana (assembly GCA_029783825.1). Lineage (NCBI taxonomy): Eukaryota > Viridiplantae > Streptophyta > Magnoliopsida > Malpighiales > Rafflesiaceae > Sapria > Sapria himalayana. The sequence goes on from JAREIK010000435.1 coordinate 1,091,939, forward strand.
TAAATGGATCATGATGTGTATAACATATGTTCGCTATTCTATGCTTATGAATGGTTCAGAGGTGGGTCCTATCATCCCTAAATGTGGGTTGCGTCAAGGTTGTCCACAATCTTCATATCTTTTATTATTTGTGCGGAGGGACTTTCAGCTTTGCTTTGCCAGGCATAGTCTTCTGGTTTGATTAATGGCATTAAGGTATGCCGTGGTGCCCCGAGCATATCCCACTTATTTTTTGATAATGATTCCTTCTTATTTTTAAGAGCACAGAGGAGGAAACCAGAGTGATTAATCGGATACTAGAGCTGTATGAGTATTATTCAGGCCAAGCTATCAATCTCCAGAAATCGGGTGTCATGTTTTCTTCCAACGTCCGAACTGATAAGCAACAAGCATTATCAGTAGTATTGGGTGTTACTAATGGGATCAACACTAGCAGGTACTTGGGTTTACCTTCGTTGATAGGTAGATCCAAACGTGCTACTTTTTGCTACATCAAAGACACAATTTGGAAGAGGATTCAAGGGTGGAGAAACAAGCTGCTTTCTCAGGCGAGTAAAGGTGTGTTAATTAAATCGGTGACCCAGGTTATCCCAAAATATAGCATGAGTGTGTTTCTTTTACCCACCTCAATATGTGAAGAGATTCAGAAAATGATGAATTCATTTTGGTGGGGTTCGAGTTCAGAGAATGGAAAAGGGATCAGATGGCAAAGCTGGGCTAGTCTAGCCCATGCTAAAGAATTGGGCGGCATGGGTTTTTGTGATTTATAGGTGTTTAATTTTGCTTTATTGGGAAAGCAAGGGTGGAATTTCATTCACAACCCCAACACTTTGGTAGCCTGTTTGTTCAAGGCCAAATATTTTCCTCATGGAAGCTATCTCTCGTCGTCTCTGGGAAGTAATCTAAGTTTTGTTTGGCGAAAGAAGTTTTGTTTGGAATGCGAAAGAAGTTGTCAGTAAGGATACTCGATGGAGAGTGGGGGATGGTAAAACCATCAATGTATGGATGGATGCCTGGGTTCGTGACTTGCCTGGTTTTAGGGTCAGAACCAATCCAGCTTCTGGCCTTGAAAACTTAAAGGTTTCAAACCTGTTGTTAGATGCAAGAAGAGGATGAGACTCAGAACTGATTCACTCCATCTTTGAGAATAATGTTTCATTGGCTATTTGTTCAATTCCACTACCAAAATCTTATATCCCTGACTCGCTGATGTGGCATTATTCAAATAATGGTTTATATACAATAAAATCATGCTACAGAATGTTGACGAGTAGCCTGCATGAATCTGAACCTAGGTTATATGTCTCTAGTTGGAAGAAATTATGAAAACTATTCCTTCCCCCCAAAATAAATTTTCCCTTATGGCATCTTTGTAATAGTTGCATTCATGTGTCAGTTAGACTACTAGACAAAGGTATGAATTTTCCATCTTGTTGTGTGGGCAGGGTTCAGAGCATTACTGACACCTATTCTATGGTTGTTTGTATTCATCCTAATGCTGGATTGCTGCTAATGTTGCTAAACCGACCACTGATGAATTTCATATTTAGTTGCTAAAGTTGATTAATGAGATTGACCCCGATGTAATGTGTTCGGTAGCAATGATCCTCTGGTGTGTATGGAGGCAACGAAACCAAAAGCTTTGGGAGAACTCTTTACTACCAGCAACAATGGCAATGGAGGTGGGGTGTGTATATTTATAGGATTGGCGTCGAGCTCATGCTGGTGCATCTTCACCTGCTATTCAGTGTGCTCATGGACATCTAAACTGGTCTCGGCCTTTAGGAGCCAGTTGGAAATGCAACCTGGTTTAGTGATGGATGCAGCTTTGTTTAGTGATCTATCAGCTATAGGTTTGGGTATGGTGATGCAAAGGAACGATGGCCAGTTTTATGCATGCAAGACGTTGAGGTTGCTATTATCTTGTAGTGTCAAAGAAGCTGAAGCATTAGCACTCTGAGAGGCCCTTCTATGGGCGTTATCTATGAAGTTGGTTGATGTGGTATTTGAAATAGATTCTCTTTTAGTTGTTAACAATTTGTCTTCACACTCTTTAGACTGCTCAGATATGGTTTTTTAATCTCAAATTGTGTGTGTCTTTGTGGTAAAGGTAACTACTCTATTCGGTTTGTAAAGAGGCAAACAAACAAGTGTGCTCATGTTCTTTCTAGACACGCTTGTTTCAATGCTAGTCTCTATGAGTCTTTTGTCATTCCTTCTTGGCTGGAGGAGGTGTTCCTCTCTGATTTATCATCTATTTAATGAAGGTTCATTGATTATCAAAAAAAAGAATCTAAACAACTCATTTATTATCGTCCTATGAAAGGGCACCCAAATATCTTTTATGCAGCATGTTTTTCTTAACCTATCTTCCAAATTGATTCTTTCACAATGGAAGTATTGTTTCATTCTTTATACATACAAAATTATACCCAATTCTTCTTATTTATGATATCCTCAAAAGGAGGGATAAATTTGTTAGATTATCTTTCTCCAATAAATTTTTTCTTTTTAAGAATCGAGTCTATCATGATCATAGTTCTATAACATTAATTATCATGGGTGCCATTACTTTGGGTAGAATTTTCATGGCATTAGGTTTATGACACTACTTTTTCTCCTTGTAGTTCATTTCTCTTATTATTTTCTTTGAAAATCTCATCCCTCCTATCATCTAATCAATGCGATTACTAGATTTAGGATTGGATTATCATGACATCAAGAAATAAATATGATTTTTTTTGAAGGAATTCTAGGATTAATTATTTATAGTTGTGACCTGATTAATGAAGGTTATGACTTTACGAGCTTGCCTTTCTTTCTTCAATGATAATTCATGGTGACATGTCACACTGTTACTTCAAAGTCATGGTATTGGGTCAACGCCACAGCTTTGCCAAAAAGTTGGTAATATTTTTATTTCTATAACACCAAAATCTTGTTGATGAACATGGTCATGGCTTTTTCATTAAGATTCTAATGGACATTCTCTTTCAAGAATGCCCAAGTCCATGTCATGGTGTTAAAAATTAACCATGGCTTTGAGCTTGGAGAATCACAATCATAGTTGGTTTGAATTTATGATTTTTATCTATGGGAGGGTTTTAAGTGTAACTGTATATATATAATGTTTATTTTATAGCAAAGATATTTCAATAAGAAATAAAAAATTGTTGTGTTACCTTCCAAGCTAACTTCTCCATGTAATTACATTTAATGTAACTACATTTATTTTAAGTGTGACTACATTTAATGTTTATTTCCTTCATTAGAAATCTATGTTGTCTAAGCTAACTTTTCCATGTAAATTTTAATATATTTTTTTTTATACTTTTTATTAGTTATTGATGATTGATAAGAATTTATCTTAATGGCATCATCTACAAAGATTCTTTGGATGAAAAACTTCTTCTTTGTTTTTTCTTTTTCCTTGCATTAAGAAATGTCTTGATTTTTTCTACTTTTTGTATCTGGTTCTCCTCCTCAACTTTCTTCATAGCATCAACTCAAAATTAATCATTTTCCTTTTATTTTTACATAATCAAGATTATATCTTTAATTTCTTCTTTTAGGTTCTCAACTTTAAATATCTCTATATTAGCCACTAAAATGTTTGTGCAATGCTTTTATCATATTTTTAAACTTCCTCAATTTTCTTTATATCTGCCATCAACTTTTGATGCAATGTTTTCATCATTTTTTTTGACTTCCTCAATTTTCTCTATATCAACCATTAAAACATTTGATGCAGAACTTTCTTCAAACATAACTAAGTTCGTGACTTCATCAATCTTCTTCCTTAGTCTCTTCCTCTCTTTTGTAGTGGTATTTGATCTTCTCAAATCATTTAGCAACTAGGTAAGTATATCTTCACATGAAGATTTTTGGATTGGATAGGTGTCATTGAATGTGGTGCTCCCATCATGCTTTCTCGATTTCCAATTTAAATAACTCATTGCTAGCTGATAATAGAGTTGATTTATGCTAGCATGGGGTAAATAATAGAAATCAATGCTTGGTCAATAATAGGTCTCCTCATATAATAATTTGGGGTGGGGGTGTTCTCACATATTCTCGACTCATTTCTTCCCAAATAATAGTCATCTACATCATTATTCTCTTATAACTTTTTAAAATTAGGTTTAGTTTTTTCTCGAATGATTAACTATACATCATCTTTTGATTTATTATTTTTTTGAGTCCCTAAGTGTTAGCGTAGTCAAAAATTTTGCTTTGTTTATGGTGGTATAAAAAAGAAAGAAAAATGTTAAACTAAATGCACAAATACAACAATCCATATTTCAAACAAGATAACAAGACAAGCTAGAAGATCCTAAAAATTTTATCAAAATAGCATTGTCTAGACTACTAAAAAATTATCTTTTCTCAAAATCAATTATGTCAACTCACATTGGCTAATCAAACTAAACAATCATCAGCAATGGCACCAAAAGTTTTTTATAACTTTGTTGTGCTATCTCATTTATTAGTTAGATATTATCTCAAAGCTCATTAATGAGGGTATTTTGTCAATAAAAATCAATCTAATATGGATTGTATTAGTTGTAAAGAAAACTTTTGCCTAAATATCAATCTAATATAGATTATATTAGAAGTTAAGTCAATCAACAATGAGATAATATAATTCAAAATAAAAAGAGTAGTTAGTAATTTTGGTATGACTTTCATCCACTAATTCATACACAAAATAACAAATTCCTAGATTCAAGATCTTAATTCCAAAAAAATAGATCACCATAATACTAAAGCATAGTCATGGTAATCCTTTTATGTGGAGTTTCTTTTCTTTCTTTTGAATTAATGATGATACATTTCAAAGAAGAGAGATATATATTCATTGCTGAGGATGAGCAATACTTTTAGTATGTGCATTTTTTTAGCACTCCATGTACTAACTTTTTTGGGTCTATTGGCAAGTATTTATTTATGTGTTTGTGCATATGTTTAATTTTTAATTAGAGAGATTTCATTAAATATCTATTTTAAAAATTTTGATGAATATTAGTGAAATCAATATTATTTTTGGTAAAGTTGGTAGAATTGGTGGATCAATGAATTGGATGGGAGGTTACACCTTCCACGATCCTATTGGGTAGTTGAGGCATCCTTTTTTGGCCTAACATTGCAAAATTAGTTATGCATGCCAAAACTCTACCATTGAGTTGACACAATATTTGTACTATGCAACATAATCTTTATGATCATAATATTTTATTAGAGTCATGGTTGCACTATTTCTAAAATACTAAAATGATCATGATAATATTTTCACATTGTGGTAACCAAGTACTCCGATAGGACAATAAGTCATAGTATTTTTAAGTATCATTACTTCAATGATACAAAGCCATAATACTAAGTAAAATTCAATCATGACCATATTATTTGTTGCAAGATTGTGCTCTAGAGAGCATTAATCTAGTCACATCATTATAGCTACTACAACTTTTTATTTTAGAGCGTATTTACTTTGGTCATAGCAATTCTAGTTGTCATGACTTTGTATTTTAGTGAGGAAAAATCATATCTATGGTCATTCCAAGTATAATAACTTTGTGTTCTAAATGTAGATGCATAGCCTTTTATCATTCCTAATATTAAAACTGTGTTCCAAAAAGAAATTGTCTTGGTTATGGTATTTCCAACATTATGAATCGTACTCTAGAGAGATTATTTGAGTCATTATTCATTACTACTATAAATATTATACTCCATAGTAGATTCAATGAAAAAAATAAAATTGCGAACTCAAGCTAGTATTATGACTTTCATTATATAAATTATATGGATCCCTGAAGTTTTAAAGCAATACTTACAAGATTTTGAAAAAAAAAGATGAGGTTATGGGAATTGGATTTCAAGCCAAAAGTAACAAATTTAGGCGGCACAAATTCCTATCTATGATTAAGAAAAAATCCAAGGACAACCCAAGTAATAATTATTTGAGATTATGTTTTGAAACTTATATCCTCTCTTGGTCTTTCATTAAGACCTCAATTCCATAAGATGCTATTCAAAACATCTTGAAAGAATTTTTCTCAATGAAATGCTAACTTGGAATCTAAGGATAATTTTTATATACTTGTATATTGATGATGTGATATTATAACATTTATATTTGTGATATTATTTTTTTTAATGTTAATGGATTTGAGTGATATTTATAACTAAAATTTAGTGTTATCATAATTTTGTAGTTTTATACATATTGGTCATGGTGGTTGGTGACATGTATTTAAATAATCATGTGGTATGATAAGAAGGAAGTGACAGTACTTTTAATCTCTAGTGAGATAAATCTATGCGTGAAAACTAAATGTTGATATAAGCTTTATTTTTGTGAGTATGATACTTATGAAGCTAAAAGCACAGATATATTTAAGATCAATTCATTGTGCAAATTCTAGTAGAACTGATATTTGAGTGATATTCAAGTGATATGTGGGATAGTAGGAGTTGTATTAGTTGTTCATATAGAGAGATATGTATGTCATAGGATACATGCAAGTAAAGGTGTCTCATATACTGGTGACAACTCTATGAGTCATTTCTTCTTATATGATTTCCAAGTGTGAGATTCTATAAAAAATGTATATTAATTATCAATATTATGATGCTTATAAATATAATTGCATAAATATATTTAGTACCACATTATTTTGTATTTTTATGATATTAGATATTGAAGAATAAATATATATACTCAAAATAGTCACCAAGGATAATTGACTTATTGCCAAAATGAAGTAGTTGTACAAATGATCCATGAATAGAATAGTATGTAGTTTTGGTGATAAAATATCAAGGGAAAAACTATGAAGAGATCATCCTTGGTAGTGATAGTCAAAGGATGATAACCAATGCCAAGTGGATACATGGGCATTTCCATATTATTATATCATTCATTTGACAAACAAATACAATACTACTTAAATATTAATGAAACATCTCATACATAAAGAAATGAGCCAATCATAACATCTAAGTATCTTTTCGAATACCAAAACTATCTACTCTACTCATGTAGTAGTTAATTCATTATTAGTTGGTCAAACTACCTATACAATTCCTATAAGATTAATATATGGATTTAAGTCTACTTTATTACTTGTAATACTTGTATAATTGCAAAATTGCATTGGATAAAAGATAAGCAGCCAATGAAATTTTGGGACTATATCACAAATGATAAGTTTTACATCATAACAAAATCATAATATATTTCCATCTCTAAATACCAATGAAATGATCACTCTACACCAAGACATTTTGGTGCTTACTTTCTACATTGACTTTGATGTTTGATGATGCTAAAAAATTAGGCATCATGGTAGATTTATAGAAAATTCTAACATTCAAATAATTAAAATATTACATCCAAGTGCTAAGTTCTCCAAGTTGGTTGCTCTTTGGAATGCATAAAAATTTAGTTGCTTCCTTGACCTCCACAAAAATTGATATGCATAAAAATTTCCAACAAGTAGTAGGTTATAAAGAAAGAAAAAAAATAAAAAAAAAAAGATAACTATGTGGTCATATAGCCAGCCTTGGTAAAATTTAATCTTCAAATGCTAGTTGATAGCAAGGTTAGCCAAATTTTTAGATGAAAAATGTTGATAGATATCATACAATCAAGTTTGTAGTCTTAATCCATGTTCAATGTTCACTCTACAAAATATTTTAATATATTTTTGATTATTTGTAATGATTGTTGACATAGAAATGGGATAATTATGGATCAATTTCATAACTTTTGAGTTTTTGTAGATTTTGATGAATAATTATGAAATTAATATATTTTGAAAGTATTTGTTGGGGGGTAGAGTATGGAGTTTCATTTAGTTTTAGTATATATTTTTAGTCGAAAATCTTCCTAATTAGGTGTGACAATCATTGTATATCATGACCCTATCAACTTATTAGTATGATCATTTTATTGTACAACATATTCTTTATGCATACGATATTATCATAAAGTCATAGCCATACTTAATTTGTAATTAAATAGAAGCGACATTAATTTTACATTACAATAACTAAGTATTATATGAAATATTATATATCTTATATATGGCTTGATAGTCTCAAGTCAAAGTTGTCATCTATTACAAAGCTTCGTCTTTTGAGTTATAAAAATTACAAAGCCAAAATTACTCTAGCCAAAGTCATAGTAATTATTATGTGCTGCATAATTATTAGTGTCATAATATCTTTGTAGTGCCATGATGATATGATATATAAGAGTTGTGAAGGTATGTGTCATAGTCACTCATAGGATTGTGAATACTTGAGATACATGAAGAGCTAATTTTTGTTTCATGGTTATTTCCTAGTAATATGACCATAAGATACATACATGAGACTTTCTCAATGCAAGGATCATTTCTCAGTTCTATGACTGTATAATAATCAAGAAAGACTAATGTTTTAATGTCATAACCATTACCTAGCATCAAGGCTATATTATGATATGAGAAGTCATTCACAATGTCATAGTCTTTCCTAGTGCTGCTATCCTTTATGAAGAATAAGGAAGACAAATACACGAAACCATGACTACTTCATAGCATCATGACTTTAAGATACAGAAATATTATGCCTAAGTCATGGTCATTATCCAGCACCATGACTTTATGTTAAAGAAAGATTTGGATATATTACAAAATCATAATTATTTTTTAGACTCATAACTACAAGCTTAAGAGATGAAAGCCTAAATCATGATTTTCTTATAAATTAGTGACTTCCTACTTAAAAGTAATATAGAATCAGCTAAATATAAAAGAGGAAGAGAGAAATTCCACATGATCTCTCCATTTTTTCTTCTTCCTCTATGCATCAAACAAAGCCATGGTACAACTATCAAATCACAGGGGTGAATTTTACACTATATATGGCTCCATAAGCTAGCAGATGATGTGAATCTCTATTGTTGGGTGGAGGGGGGGGGGGGACAACTCTCAAAACTTCCTTCTCTAGGGTAGATTTAGAAAATTTTATCAAAATAGCATTTGGTATGAGGTTTATGCGATGTGACAATGATTTACATTAATAGATGTAACTGGTATATGTTGTGTTATTTATATTGATGATTAGTTATTAAATAGAACAAAAGTATTGGTAATTAGTATATTTGTGTGTGATTTTCATAATTGATGATAATATGCAAACTATGAGACTCGTTCATGCATATGGTAGAAAGGAAGTGACAATCATTTTGATTATGATGCATGAGATAAACCGAAATATTAAAAATTAAATTTAGGTATGTTAATCATTACAAGCATAGTATCTACAAAATCATAAGCACGAATATTTTTGCATGTCAATCCATTATTCACGTATTAGAAGAACTAGTTCTTGATTGATATATATTATATAAAATATTTTTATGAGGGTTTCACATTTAGTATGGGAGTTGTTATATCATTATTGATGAGTATAGTAACAAGCAATTATCATGGCATGAATGAGTATATTATGACTCATAATGTAGTGATAGTTCTTGTGAGTTACTTTTATTTGTATAGTTCTCACCAATGAAACTTGAGAAAATTATATGTTAATTATGAGAGTGTCATTTATAAAACCAAAAGTACAGATACTTACAAACCATGTAAATTTTTAGTTTTTATGATACTTGAGGTCAGAGAATAAGAATGTATATATAAAATAATCAAGGGTAGTTGATGAGTTCCCTAAAAGGTACAAGATTGTGAATGATTCTCAAGCAAAGATATTTTATTATATCAATGGTGACGTGCTAAGGGGATAGCTACAAAAAGATCACCATTAAGATATTCTCAATGATACTAACAATCTTATATGTCATTAGGGATAAGAGTCATTGTATAATACCTCAACTTTCATTTTATGTCCAAATATAATATAATTTAAACTAATTTGAACATCTATCAAATAAATTAAATGAATAAACTCGTGAATTTAAAATTGATCTCATAATCCTGATATATATTTTACTAGAATTGAGTAGTCTCATTCTCACTATTAAATAATCAAATTGACAATATAATCTCTATCAGATTGATATTTGGACAATATTCTTTTTTACAACTTATATGACTCATGCACATGCAGATCTTTGTTGACTATATACTCTTACTAATAAGCATTTATGATACCATATAACCAAAAAAATTAGATGGTGTAACATAGTCACAACAACATCCACTAGTAAGGTAATAATGCAACCAATATGTTACAGGTTGGAACAAACAACTTTCACTACCCAAATGCATAACACGGAGTTATTTGGTGGTTGTTGAATGACTTGATAATATAGCATTTGAATATGGGAAAATTGTTGGAAGAATAAATGTTCAATTTAGTTACCATGCTTCCTAATAATTAATGATTAGTTATACAAGTTATATTTTCTGAAATCATATTTGAAATGCCAAGATAAGTGAAAACCATAATATGTTCTTGCTAAATTACTTGATACTCAAGGCTACTACACATCCAACTATGGAAACCATCCATACATAAAAACCCTAGCCAACTATCATATCCTCAAGGCTACTATTGGCTAAATATGAAAGAAAATATAGTTGATCACCCAAGAAACTGTGATTGGTGCTAAAAGCTAGCCTTGATCTATAAACATCCTACACATCCATTAATTTTTATCTCCAACCCATGATCATTTGTGAGAAAATGAATGAATATAGTTGGGCTTCTTCCAATAGTACTCACATAAAAAGTTACTACATGCAACCACCAACTATTTCAACAAATAAGTAGAAAAAGAAGCTTATACCTTAGCCAAATAATTGAATATCATCCATTTTTGGGCAAAAAAAATAGTCTACTATTTTAAGGCATGGTGCTCGAATATTAGAAATAATAAGTTATAAATAAATAACATTGACTTTTAATTTATTTTTTTTGGGATTAATGATGATGAATTTATGCACCATGCTCCGTTATCTAAAAATAATTAATATATAGAAATCTCTAGTGGGATATTGATTGCTAAACTAAAAAATATCAAGAAAGAAAAAAATGATGGATCTTACTTACTTATCAAATGACTAGTGGGAGACAAACCATAATTATTCATTTGCCTCGACACTTGGGATGGAAAGAGGTATCAAACAAGCTATGTTATGCCTAGCAATGCCCGACATTGATTATGACTAGCCTGGCATGCCCATAGTTGGGCCATGCTGGGCCATGCTATGCCAGGCCATGTCTTGTCATGAGGCTACCAGCCTGGTCGACTAATTATCAGTTGAGGCTTTATGATTTTAAAATTATTTTTTTATAAATTTAAAATTTTAAGTTATCCATTGTGAGTTATGATATTATATTATTTATTTATTTCACATAAATTATAAAAAAAAAGTAAAATCATTACACAAATGAAAAAAGTTTTATAATCAAAAATATAAAAAACAAATTCATCAATCATCATTCAAATCTAATCAAAAATAGAAAATAAAATAACACAATTTCACAACAACATTAAATAAAAATCATCAATCATAATTATGCGACATGCAAACTTAATCTCAATGTTAATCAATGTAAGTATGCAACTAATCGTCATCACATAAGTGCCTTATGGTATCATTAGTGGTGTGCTTAATATCCTCAAAGTTTTATGAGTCATCATCCACTAGTAACTCCTTCACTCTTGTTCCAACATGATCTTAGATGTCCAACCTTGAATCCTCCAAATCCTTCACGTGTGTTAGTGCCTCAACTATATTTGGCCATAGTTTCGATCTTTTATCGAAAATTATATTAATTGCAATAACAAAGTAAACTCTAATGCTATTCTTGACACTATAAAAGTTAGTAAATCTCATGCTATCTTAGACAACATGAAATAGGTGGACTTATATGATTTCAACCATTATTAAATATCAAGGTTCTTGTTATCATTATGTGATAGGATTGAGACATAATTAGTATCTAAGTATAAAGATAGCTTGCTCCTATTTGATAGACTACCTCATCATTTATCCCTCGCTAACTGGATGGAGAATTCATCATCTCCAAAAATAATGTGAATATTCATACTCAAAGCTTGGTTACAACTACTGTCATACCTAGTGTCGTAGTATGTAAATAACTTAGTTAACTTTTCATGAATAAACCCTTCAAGTTGGTGTTCCTAGTTCATGCATGTTGATATTATTGAGGTTTCAGGCAGAATATCTAATTTAATTGGAACATAAACGTAGTAAAATTTATAATTTTTATCTTTTAACCCACTAAGGATCACATGCATTTTATAAAAACACAAAGTAAGGGTAAATGAAACTTAGATCTTAAAATTGATTCGTCAAGCCTTCGAAGTGTGAGTCTTGGTTTATTTGGATCTTCAAAGGTGCTGCCTTTTTGAAAAATGACCACACTCTACAAGTATCCACACATGAACAAATAATGAACGATCTTATTGAATGCTAGTTCAAATTTATCTTCTCAAAATGAATGGGTTTCTCTATGTTTTATAAAAGAAGACACGCTTCATCAAATATGTCTCGCATATATATATATATATATACAAGTCTGCTAGAGATTTAGTCATAAATGAATTTAATTATATATCTAAAACTATTTTAAATAATAACTTAAATTCAAATCCTTAAAACCCCATTTTAAATGAAATTATTCATTAAAACTCATGTTCAATGTAATAAATTATTTATTTATTTAAATCACAAATTTAAACTTTCTCAAAATTAAATTCAAATTTAAATAATAACTAATTGTTACTTGTGATTTAAAATAATTTCATCATTTTAAATTACTATAGAGAGTGAAAAATCATTACTATTATTATTCATTCTTAATGTGTGACCCTATAGGTTCGATTAACATTAGCAGTATGCCTAAATCATATTTTGATCCTATAAGTCATGAGTGGCCTCCAGCAAGACATTATGACTACTCAAGTTAAATAAAAAACTCTTGATCCGAGACAACCTTAATATAGTTAATGACATAATCCTTTTGTCTCGTGATATCTTGATAGAATATAATGCATGGATAAAGTCAACATTATATCATTCTATCTTTGATTACTCAAAACCTAATTAGACTGATTAAATAAATGATATTGATCTCCATCAATTAATTTGAGCATGGCCATGCATTTCTTAGTCTCACTTATAAAGGAAACCCAAAGATATCTCTCATATAATAAGCGGGACAAATTTCATCTTAATCACTCATATCTCACTACATAATTCTTATTATGTTCAAGTATAATCTTTATAGTCATATGGTTAAAGACATCATTTGATTATATCTAAACACAATATTCCTTGTGTTGAGAACTATAGCGATCTCAAGTCAAAGAATTTAATAACATAAATATTAAAGATTAACTTATGACTTTGATCCATGTATTAATCTCAAGATGGGCATGTACATTATTTGTTCTCAACAAATAGATATAAATTTGATTTGTATTTCATACACATATTCATCTCATGAATATCAATCAAATTTTATACTAATCTTAATTCATTGTTATTTCCATGACACTAACCGATTAAGGATATTTAGAATAATTAAAATATTATTCAAGGATATTATATATAATAAATATGTAAATCATAATAATAATTAATTCTCACAAATAGTCAAAATACCATGTCCATACGATATGCATAGAGCACTATTACTAACAGATATAGATGTCAAAATATTCTTATCCCTTCCACCTTAACTCTAGGATTCATGTAGGCAGCCAGACAATAAAAAATGAAATGGTGAATGAATACTTTAAATACTTGGTTTCCATCTCAATAGCATGTCACTAAATGTCAGGTCATTTCTAAACTTTCTAAATATACCACTAAAATTGCACATTGCACCTAACTGCAATGTAAGGGTGAGAGTGTAAACTGTGAACACATTATTTGTGTCATAAAAATTATTTAAGGAATTTCATAAATAAAATTCTTATATCATAGTCTAAAGATAATAATAAGTTCGTCACTCTTATTATTGACGTAGTCCAATATTACATGTTCGTATCCAATATTTGACTCCAACATCATGTAAGTATAATTCTAATGATATCTCACATCCATATATAATTTCTTCTTTAGGCCCATAGATAAACTGAGACTACCAAACTTCTATTGTCTGCAAAGCATCCAAAGATATTTTAGTGAGTTATATATTTTTTCTTAAGTGGAGAAAACAACCTTCAGCCCTACTTGTACTATCAAGTAAATGATGTGACACATGTATCTAATATGAAAAATATATTATAATGGCTCATCTCTAATAATCCTAACAAACAAGTTAATGAATAACTTCATTTTAAAGCCTAATAGACTAAATTGGATAATCTAGAAATTGAACTCATTATTTGATCATTGGTGCGAGGAGCCTAGCAAAAATAATATTTTTTATCGAAAGAAGAAAAACATATGATAACATCATATGGGCATCTATTAATACCATAAAGCAATGGAGAGATCTACATGGTGGATCGATAGGTCCACATATGTTCATGTGTATTTTTTTTTGAGAAGATTGATAACTCAAATATGATTCTGGCATTCTGCTAATTGATAATCTAACTGTCAATTTATCTTGTGAGCAAGTAGTGCATGGGTATTCATTAGGCAAAAATATTTGGTTCTTTAGTGAATGCCCATGTGAGTGTTCTATGATCTTCGACATTATTGAGGACCCATGGTGACCTAGCCTGTCATGCAAAAGAACAAAAATATTTAAGTCTTTGAACTTCTAATTCAAGATAACATATTACTCGATAGGTTTTATATTTATATGATATAATTGAAAGAATAATTTTGAGAGTTTTTCTATTATAAGTTTCTTGTTACAAATATTAGAGGTTATGTAAATATATTTTATATTATCTTCATTCATAATTTTAATATGATATCCATTTTTTAAGATATCTTGAAAGCTAACAAATTCCTTATAAATTTGTTAGAATATAATATATCATTAATATAAAATCTAGTTTCATTTAATAGTATTTATATTTTCTCTTTTAGTGCATTCAATTAATTTTGCAGTATTAGATATGGTACTTAAATTGACATTTATTAATGTCAAATCTATAAAATGCCTTTTATCTTGAAGAATTATGTATGTAGTTGCATAGTCAACAAGACATATAATATTCTTATTCATCTTGAGATCAATAACACATAAATTGTTGATATAACTAAAATAATAAATAATATGCCTGGAGTTAGATGTAATAAAAAAATAATATGCCTAAAGTCAGATGTAATAAAAAAATAATATATTAATTCATTTAAGAAATATTTTTCAATTATAATGTTAAACATCATTTATCAAATAATTAGATTTTTACTATGAGCTCTATAGAAAACAACATTAGAATAGGTTAGGTCTATCAGTCATAATTAATAAAATTCATTTCTATATCTTTTCATTTTCTTCCATTATTTCTTAGTGAAGGTCAGTCAAATATTTGGGCATATGATCGAAAATGATAAATTTCATTTCATATCATATTTTCATGGTTCTGGGAAGAATTTATCTCATGCATACTTCCCATTTTATCTTAATAATATATTAGAAATTTCATACCATATTAATCTACTTATGGTTGTGATTTTTTTTTTCCAAAATTGGATGGATTATTAATATTATATTCGAAATTTCTTTCATGATCACAACCATGATTAGTGTTCATTTATGTGCATGAGTCTTAAATGATATTAATTCATTTGATGGAATTGTTCAAATCCACTTAGACTAGATTGATGATTTTTCATTTAATGTTCAATAATTTACCTAGTGTTATAAATACTTTGTAATGAATGAATGACCATTACATTGAAATTAATGATCATCATTTATGTAAGACATTTGGCTTTCTCACCATGAATTTTGGTTTTTAATATTTATAACCTTTGGTTTTATTATAAGCATATAAATATGGCTAATCAGAGTCAAAATATAATGATCCCTCTTTTTCTTTTTTTAATTTATTTCTCTTTCTTTATAACACATTATCAGCATGAGTTTGCTCGAGACAAGGTAAAATTATATTATCATTATTATTTTTCTCTCATATATTAAAAATTTTCCAAAATGTCAAATCTCACCAAACTTGAGTTTGTGGCACTTAATATTTCTGGTAAAAATTATTTATCATGGATCCTTGATGCTGAAATATATCTAATATCCATGAATCTTTAAGAAATTATAAAAGAAGAAAATGAAAAATCCTAGTAGGACTATGCAAAAACACTAATTTTCCTTAGACACCATCTCCATGAGGATCTAAAAAATGAATATCTTACTATAAAAGATCCTTTCATCTTATGGAATGACTTGAAGGATAAACTTGACCACAAAAAAATTGATTTTACCTAAAGCTCACTTTGACTAGATCCTCCTAAGGTTGCAAGATTTTAAAATGATTAGTGAGTATAACTATAATCTATTTAAAATAAGCTCTAGATTGAAGCTATGCAAAGAAAAAATCATGGATGAAGACATGTTAGACTAAACATTTACAATATTTCACACTATTAATATGCTTCTGTTCTATCAATATAGAGAGTTTAGATTTACTAAATATTCAAAGTTAATATCATGTCTTCTAGTAGTTGATCAAAATAATGAGCTACTAATGAAAAACCATGAGTCTCATCCAATTGGATCTGAGCCATTCCCTAAAGTGAATGCAATTTCATCCCAGAATCATGGGTGCGAATGTGGTCATAGTCGTGGTCGTGGTCGAGGGTTGAATTCTCAATACTATGATAATCATCCTTCTAACAGCTTGAAAAGCAAAGACTCATTTCATTACAAAAAGTTGAATAATAGTGAGAAAAAACAAGGAGATAGAGAAAGTGTACATAAAAAACTTTTCAATGCTCCTGAAGAGATTTGCTATAGATATAGAATGGAAGGAGACTGATCTAATACCTGTCATATGACCAAACATCTGATAGATCTATATCAAGCATCATAAAAGGATAAATACAAAAAGGTAGAAACTAATTTTGTTGATGAAAATGGGTTAGACCTAGCTTATTTTGATATTGATTTTTTTGAAGGTCCTAATGACAATTTTAATTATTTAGTAGATGATGAAAAAGTAAATATTAAATAATTTTATGTATTTTTTTTAAGTTAATAAGAATATCATCTTGTTATTTATATTTGTATATTTATTTAAATATGTGCATTATTGAATTTCAAGATGAATGATGGTGATATATGCATTGTTGATTACACAACCATGCATTTAATCCTCCTAGAAAAAATATTTTTTAAATATAATAGTACCAATTTATGTGTATCATCTTTGGTACATCAGATTTAATTGAAGGCTCTGAAAGAGAAAATATAATATTACCAAATAGAATTGGATTCCATATTAATTATGCATTATATTATATAAAATCAACAAGAAATTTGCTGAGTTTTAAATATATCCATAAAAATGGATATTATATTGAAACTCTAAATGAAGGTAATAAAGAATATTTATATTACATCTATAATTTCTAAGAAAAAGATTATTGCATAAAAGATTCTAGCATTTCTCCTCTAGGTTATATCATACGACCATAAAGTCAATCGAGTCATATGTTGTAATGAACCAAAAGTTTTATGACCTAAAGATATTATACTCTTTAAATAATAGGCAAGGTCATCATGGATCTTCAATGAAGTAATGAAACATAGAATAATCACATGAGGATACATTAAAGAACTAGAAGAATTTTTTGCCCAATAAATTTTCTTGTGATCTTTGTTCACAAGGTAAGTAAATAGTTAAATTAGCATTAAATAAAATCATATCTGAATCACCAATCTTTTTAGAAAGAACACATGGGGACATATGCAAACCTATTCATCTACCATGTGGACCTTTTCATTATTTTATGGTCCTTTAAGATGACTTTACTATATGGTCATATATCTCTTTTTTCCACAAGAAATATTACTTTTGCTAGGCTCTTTGCACAACTATTCAAATTAAGAGTATAATTATATGATTATCCAATCAAGGTAATATGATGTGATAATATTGGTGAATTTACTTCAAAAACTCTCAATGATTATTATATGTCAATTGGGATATATATTGAGCATCATGTTGCTCATGTTCATACCTAAAATACTTTAGAAGAGTCATTGATCAAACATCTTCAATTAATAGCTAGACTATTGCTATTGAAAAACAAATTACCAGCATCTACCTGGGAACATAATGTTATGCATGCTGCAAATCTAATAAGAATTAAAATAATATCTTACCATGAATACTCTCCTTCATAACTTGTACTAGGCTAACAATCAAATATTTCCTACTTACTAGTTTTTAGTTGTGTAGTTCATGCACCAATTGCACTATCATAATGTAACAAATTTGTCCACAATGTAGACTTGGGATTTATATAGGTTTTGATTCTCCATCATCATAAGATATTTGAAACCCCTAATAAGAGCTATTTTTAGGGCTAAATTTATAGATTGTCATTCTAATGAAACTATATTTTCACTATTAGGGAGAGAAACGTTGATTCTAGAAGAATAATGAGAAATTACTTGAAATACATTAACTTTATCTCATTATTATCCTCGTACAAATCAATATAAACTTTTAAGTTCAGAGGATCATTCATTTATAAAATCTTGCAAATCAATTACCAGATGCATTTATGGATGTAAAGAAAGTGACAAAGTCACATATCCCAGCTATGAATGCTCCAACATGGATTGAGGTCCTTGAATAATAGAAAAAAAATGAATCTAAAATATGCTTGAAGCATGAGAGATTAATTGGGTCAAAAAATGGAGCTCTTCAAAATAGGAGAACAAAAGCAAAGAAAACTACCCTTGTAG
Source organism: Sapria himalayana (assembly GCA_029783825.1). Taxonomy (NCBI): domain Eukaryota; kingdom Viridiplantae; phylum Streptophyta; class Magnoliopsida; order Malpighiales; family Rafflesiaceae; genus Sapria; species Sapria himalayana. The sequence goes on from JAREIK010000435.1 coordinate 1,110,818, forward strand.
CGGAACATATTATCTATCCATGTGTTTTTATCAAGAAATTAGAAATATGATTTACAATTATTGTTGTTTATGTTGATGATTTAAATCTTATTGAAATCGAATAACTCACAAAAATAGCATAATATTTAAAGAAAGAATTTGAAATGAAAGATATTGGAAAAACAAAATTTTATTTTAGGTTACAGATCGAATACATTTTAAATAAAGTGTTGGTTTATAATTCAACATATATCAAGAAAATCTTGAAGTATTATTAATATAGATAAAGCATATCTATTAAGCTACCTTATGGTTGTTCGATCACTTGATGTGAAGAATGACTCATTTTGACATTGTGAAAAGGGTGAAGAATTAGTTAGTCATAAAGTACCATATTTTAGTGTCATTGGTGTACTTATGTATCTTGCTAATTTTACATGACCAGATATTACTTTTTCTATTAATGTATTAGCCATATACAGTTCAGCTCCAATGAGAATACTTTGGAACATTATCAAACATTTATTATGCTATATTAGTGGAACTATAGATATGAGTATATTTTACTCAAATGAGTCAAAGAAAAAAAATACTTGGATATGCAGATGCAAGATATCTTTTAGATCCACATAAAGTCAGATCGTAAATTGAGTATATCTTTAACTATAATCAAACTATTGTCTCATGGAGATTTTTTAAGTAGATAATGGTGACTACATCATCAAATCATTCATCGATTCTTGCAATTCACGAAGCAAGTCATGGATGCACTTGGCTAAGATCGATGATTCATCATATTCAATAATCATGTGGCATTTCTTCTTTCAAAAATAAGTCAATAATATTACTTGAAGACAATACTGCATGTATTGCACAAATTAAAGGAGGATATATCAAAGGAGATAGGACTAAACATATTTCACCAAAATTTTATTTATACACATGAACTTTAAAAGAAATGTGAAATTGATGTCTAGTAAATACAATCAAGTGATAATCTAGTAAATCTATTTACAAAGTTATTACCAATCTCAACATTCAAGAAGTTAATATATAAGATTGGGATGAGCCAGCCTAAAATGTTGACTTGAGAGGGAGCATGATTGGATATTATTGAACTGTACTCTATCTTCTTTTATCTAGGTTTTATCCCATTGAGTTTTACTAGCAAGGTTTTTAATGATGTAGTCCTAACAAAGTATATGTACTTTTTTTACTTCACTAAAATTTTGATCCACTGAGTTTTTCCTAGTAAGGTTTTAATAAGGTAAGTTCTTTAATATTATGGTCATTCAAGGAAGAGTATTATAAATATTTTGAAATGAATGACCATTACTTTGAATTGAATGACTATCGTTTATGTAAGACCATTGACTTCTCACTATGATTTTTAATTTTCTCAAAGTTATAATATTTGGTCTAGAGGTGTCAAACGTGCCGGGCCGGGCCGGCCCGGCACGAGGCACGGCACGGTTCGGCCGTGCCTGGGTAGGCCCGGCACGGTTCGGCCGTGCCTGGGTAGGCCCGGCACGTTCTTAAACCGTGCCCGGGCCCGTGCCGTGCCCGGTTTAAGAATATTGCGTGCCGTGCCGTGCCGTGCCCGGCACGGCACGGGTGCATCCCGTGCCGGTTCACGCAGGCACGCGTGGCACTGGCGGCGTGCCACGCGTGCCATGGCGTGAGTCGTGAGTCACGACTCACGAGCCACGGCTCGGACTCACGCCTTGTGAGTTGTGACCGGTGGACGCTGGGCGGTGAGTCGGTGACCCATCCGGGCGGCGGGCCCCCCCCGGTAAAAAGACCGCGGGTCGGGTCCAAACAGACCCGACCCGCGGTCTTTTCTGCCGAAACCCGACTCCCGAGTCAGATCCGAGCATTTCCAACGGCAAAAAAAAAAATTCAAATTGAGCAATTTTCAGCCCTTGGATTCACCTCCAACGGCTAGGGGGCAGAATCCAACGGTCCTCGTGATTCTGCCCCTTAAATATATTAAAAAATTTCAAAAAAATAATAAAAAAATATTTTTTTTTATAAAAAAAAACTTTATTTAGCCTATAAAATCTACCCCCTCCCTATAACAATTATGTTTTTCAAAAACATAAAACCTCTCAATATTTTCTCTCTCTCACATAAACCGTGCATCTCTCTCTCGGCCCTCGTGTTTTTGATTTCGGCTTGGATTTTCGTGAAACTCAACTTGAGTTTTGAACATCATAGCTTCCTGCGGTGCACCTTGCACGTGACTGACCTCATTGCTTTTACCGGATAATATAGTTTATGTTTTTTTGTACTTTCTCTCTCTAAAGCTTCTCTCTCTAGAAAAACTTACGAAAAATAAAAAATGACAAATACACCAAACACGTATTTAAATTTGGAAAATGAAAATGTTAGTGTTACACAGACGTCTGTGGCTCCTGAAACTTTGGTTTCTCCTGTCGTCTCAGCCCAAAGTTCTAAAAAACAAAAAACTAGGAGGACTTCTGTAGTTTGGACACATTTTAAAATCATAACACAAGTAGATGTTAGGGGTGAGGAACATGAAATGGCACAGTGTAAATATTGTATGAGACTTTTAACATGCAAGAGTACATGTGGGACTGGGCACCTCAAGAGGCATGCTGAAATATGCTCCAAGAAACATGGACCCTTAGATCCTAGGCAAACCCAACTTGGCACTACATTTTTTGAGACTGGATCTAGTTCAGTCTCAAAGTTTACTCCCTTCGTATACTCCAACGAGTTGGGTAGGGACGGCATGGCCAGGCTCATCACATTGATGGGTCTTCCGATCAGATTTTCGGAAGATCCGAGGGTAGTGCGCATCATGCAGACTTATTTTCAACCTTCCTATTGTAGGATTCCTAGGTCCACATCTAGGAGTGACATACTAAAGATATATACATTAGAAAAACAAAAAATAATTAAGGAATTTTTGGCATATAGTGGAGTGGTGTCCGTGACGTCCGATATATGGACATGTCACGATGATTCTTCGTATGCAATCTCACGAGTCACTATGTAGATTCTAACTGGACAATCAATAAAAAAATATTAGGATTCACTGAGATTCTTCATCCTCATGATGGCCCGGCCATTTTTGAGTGTATGATGAAAATATTTAGGGAATATAGAATTCAAAATAAAATTTTTAGTGTCACTTTCGATAATGCTGCGAATAATGGAGTAGCGATCAATATGTTTGTTAGGAATATTAGAGACGCACCTTTAGGAGAGATCTTTCATGTCAGATGCATGTGTCATGTGATTAACCTGATAGTTCAAGCGGGTATGAAGGTGTGTTCCCCCGCGTTGGAAAATATACGCAATGCACTCAAGTATATTCGCACTGCTCGCAGACTACAAGAGTTTGGTAATCTCTGTTTGTCTGCGAATCTTAAGAAGAAGAAATTCCAATCGGATGTGAGACATCGTTGGAATTTACACGTATCTGATGTTGGAATCATGTGTTGGATACGAACACGTGATATCCGACTACGTCAATAGTAAGAGTGGCGAACTTATTATTGAAGACACTGACTGGGCTTCAGGAATTTCATTTATGAAATTCCTGAAGATATTTTATGACACGACGAACATGTGTTCGTCGGTTTATACGCCCACCACTTGCATTGCACTTCGTTGCATATGCAACATTAGTAGCATGTTTAGGAAGTATCGAGATGACCCGATGCTTAGCCATATGGTTGCAGAGATGGAGACCAAGTACCTGAAGTACTGGTCCCCCATTCCATCTCTTTATTGCCTCGCATCATGCATGGACCCTATGGCTAAGGTGGAAGGGGTTGAAAACACCCTGACTTTCATTTCCTCGTGCACGAACCTGGAAGAGCCACCTGAATGGTTCATTTACGAGAAGTTGACAGACCTGTTCACATACTACGATACTAGGTATGGTGGTGGTGGTTGTGAGACTGTGAGTACGGACTCTGATACCTTGTTCGGAGATGACGCTTATTCCATTAACCTAACGAGGGGGAAACGTAGGGGTGGACCTTCACATAGGAGCGAGCTGTCTCGGTACTTAGATACCGATTACTGCTCAATCATATCACCTTCTGACAATAAGAATCTTGATTTATTATAGTGGTGGAAATCATATGAGTCCGCCTATCCCGTGCTATCTAGGATGGCACGGGATCTACTGACTCCTCCGGTGTCGAGCGTAGCATCGGAGTCTGCTTTTTCTGCTGCAGTGAACGTGATTTCGGATAGGAGATCGAGATTACGTCCAGATATGGTTGAGGCCTTGGCATGTTTGAAGGATTGGGAGGAATCGAGATTTAGCATCAGAGATCGTGCTGAAGCTGGGACTGTGACAGACACTGCAGTCGCATCCACATCCACTACGATGGCGGAGGAGCTGATTGCCGATGATGATGACCCATATGATACTGATCTTGATGTTGCGGCTGATGATTCTCATGATATGCCGCTTGACGATTGATGCTCATCTGCTCTTTTTTTTCGATTTTTATTTATTTATTTTATTTATACGCTTTGTTTGTACTTTGTACCATACGTTGAGTTGAAACTTATACTTGTTTTGTTCGGACTATTGGTTTCAAAAGCATTAATGGTAATTTTTCATTTTTGTAGTTTAATTTTTATTTAATTAAAATTTTTACTAACTTAATGTATTTATTTATTATTTTACAAATTAAATATTATTTTAAAATTTAATAACTTTAAATTTTAATATATATTAAATAAATTATAATAAAAAAAAAAGCTAAACTTAATTGAAAAATTAAAATTTTTTTTTCTAATAATTTTTTGTTTTATTAAATTTTTAATGTTATAATTTTTACAAAAAATAATATTTTTTAATTATTACTAATACTCTAAAGTCAATACAGTAACTTATAACAAAAATTTTAAAAAAATAAAAAAAATAATTTTGTAATATGCCATTTAGTTTAGGCCCTTTAGGTTTAGGGTTTAGTTTAGGCATTTTCAGCCCGAACTCGTGATGGCGGCTGGCCTCCCGGGACCCGGACCCCGGTTGACCCGGTCCCGCGTTGCGGCACCCGTGACCCGCCCCGCCTGCCCTGCCGTGCGCCCGTGCCGCCTCGCCTGGCCTGTAAGTGGCAAGGCGTGCCCACCGATGCCGGGCACGGCACGGCACGGCCTTGCCGTGCCCGCCTTTAATGTACCGTGCTTGTCAAAAACAGGCCGTGCCGTGCTGGGCCGGCCCGTTTGACACCTCTAATTTGGTCTTCTTGTAAGTCTATAAATAAGCTTAATCAAAATCAAATATAATGATTCATATTTTTTTTATTTCTCTTTTTCTTTATAATATCTAGTACAAATGATTTATAAAGAATAATCATTTTTTTAATGTTAAATATTATAAATTTGAATTTTTGACAATTTTGACAAAATTTTAATATATAATAAAACAATATGAATCAACTCTATTATAAATTATTAGCAATAAAATAGTTTTTTTGTTTGTAATGAAAATCAAATATTGGTATATGTGCAAACCTAATAACTTTAAGTTTATGATTACATAATACCTCCAGAAAAAACTTATGCAATGTGTAAAAAATTATAATAAAAAATGAACTCAAAATAAATATATTTTTTCTTCGTATATAAGAATAAGAGAAATGAAAAAAAAAAGAAGAAACGAGATAAATAGAGGGAGTGAGAGAGAGAGAGAGAAGAAAACATTTCATTCGTTAATTAACATAAGTGAGCACATGTATATTTTTAGGCTTATAAAAGATAATTCTAGTTATCATGATATCATCTTAATTAAAAGTTATGGAAATCATAATTTAATTCAAGAATGTGATTAGCTAAATTTAATACATGAGTATAAATTAGGGTAAATAAAAAATTTCGTGAATGTTAATTATTTATCAAACACATAAATCCCTTTGTACGTTATCGTTAATTCATTGGCCTTTCTTCCCTGGTAGGTTCAGGAAAGAGCGACCAAGCCGATAGTGTAAGAGAGGCCAACGATTATCTGCCAGGGCATCGATCGGGTCAACTGAATAATCAATTGCAGGTTCTCTCAGATTCAGAAACGGACCTTTGGATTTGGGTTACCTGGTGGTGTACCGTGTACATGGCTGACTGTTCTTCTCCAGAAGCCCTCCAACACAATGCCAAGCAGTCTGATCTCGAAAATTCAATTTTTCAATCAGACCCGCAATCTGTCACACCGCCGCCAGTACAGCAACAGGATCAGCATCAGGAACAATCGTCAGATACATCTTTACCGACTCCTACCACTAACGTACCCATGTTTACGCAGACGCCGTTTGCAATACCTTCTTATGCGCCATCTCAAGTTCCATTTCTTACCGCACCACAATTCTCTCCGGTTCCGCTTTACCATAATTCAGGCACAATGGTGCAGCCCCCTGGTGTTAGTGTAACGGGAGCTGTGGCCCAAGGTTGTACTGTTTCGGTGCCAATGCCTTCTACACCATTTCATGTTTTGCCGGGTCAACCTCCTACCATGGGCTGGAGGCATTATGTTTCCACTGCAAATGGGTATGTTGCCATGCCTGGAGCTCCTCCAGCTCCTATTCCTCCTCCGGGTGGGTTTCTTCTCATTGATAGTTATTGTATTATTCTGTCTTTGTGGAAATACACAGATATATTATTGTGGATTTTAAACCATTAAATTTGTGATGATTGGACATTCGATGGAGGTTGATTATGTGCTGCTGTTTTACTTTATTTGATGATTTATTCATTGGAAGTGATGTCAACCTGGTAAGTGTTGGAAGAGATACCATATGCAGTCTCGTTAAATTTTAATAGAGTTCGAAGGTTTCATTGTAGACTCAATGTGTCAGCATTGAGTATTTTTTTTTAATGGGCGAATTTCACCATTGTTTATTGAGTTCACTGTGTAGATTGTTGTTAGTGCTTACAAGTAGTATTGATACTCGTCATGTACATTGTGTGATGGATGTTCTTTTGATTTGGAAAGGTTAGGAATAGTTACTTGGCAAAGCAGTTTTAGATCCCATACCATCATGGAGAAAAAAATTGTTTCATCTCTGTGTTATTGCTTTGACTTGTTTCAGCCACTATATTTCATTCGTTTTTTAATTTTTTTTGTGGATTCCAGAATTCTCGTTTTAAGTGATACATTAGACAGGAAATCTCTATTTGATCATATATTGCGATGAACACCTCTTTATGTGGGGAGTTAAAACACTCTTAAACCATCAATTCCCAAGACATGCAATTTGAGCATTTGAGTATCATTCTTAGTCTCTCTTTCAATCTGCAATATCAGATCTGCAATAACAACAATAAGAACATGCTTTTTTCATGACAATCTCCTCATCGCCACTTCTAGACAATAAATGGCAAAAGGATAAACGTATAAAAAACTACAAGTAATGAATTTCTGTTAAATGACATCGATGCCCAATGGTGCCCGATTATTGAATTCTTCTCAGATCGGGCAGTTGCAATGAATGATGAGGGATATAAACATCAGTTGCAATGGATTTGATCGCGAGTTTTGAAGGCCATAAATATGGAGAAGGGAATGCCTGAGAATGTTGTTTTCTATCTCTATTTGATAGAAAACAAGGTGTCTTGTTGAGGAAGGGAAGTTGTAATATAGTTTTCATGTGTTATATGGAGAGAAAGGGACATGGTTTCGTTGAACTTGTTTTCTGCCTTGGCTTAGCAAGTCTATATTAGCAGCTAATTTTTTTTCATTTGTATTGGACTATATAAATTTTGTCTGAACCACTTTAAAAATAAATTTCTAGGGATTCAATTCGTCACAGGAAAAGAGCAGAGCTGTAATTGGTTATTTCACCAGAGATCTAGGTGTTAGAATCTGGCTATGGTTGGTGTGCTCTTCTTTGCTGTTTAGTCTTGTTAGAGTTAGTGGCTACTAACTGATGATGAATCTATATTATAGATATTTAATGGCTAACTTAACAAGTAAAGATATTGGTTATGATTTACTTGAGAAAAGGCAGTTAAAAAAGTTATGGAAGAATTTAGCAAAGGAATATAGATGACCGAATGTTTTCTCCTACAGTGTCTTGAATGAGAACACGGTGAGCATGGTTGGAAGGCTTCATATTGCTTAAGAGTGCACCATCTTCTACATCTCATGTTTGGTATGCTCATACATGTCTGATATTTCTGATCGTATTTCAAATTAAAATAGTGCAAATGAGAGATTCTGTTTGATACAACTTGCTTTTTTAGTTCTCAAATTAAAAATACTGTTTGGAACATCCTGATGGTTGATGTATCACCCCAAATTTGGATGGTCATTTTCTGGTAGTTATATTGTTCATTTCTCTTTCACGAGTCTCTGAATTGCCAGAAGCAGACCATGTTGGCAAAATGAGTGTTTCATGGCCTTGTATTGCAAGGTATTGCAAATTTGCTAATTACAATTATTCTCTCTTACATTCTGTTTTCTCTTTTCTGTTATTTTTGATCTGCACCTGGGAGTACTAACTCTAAGTGAACAAAAATTACAACAATGCAGTTAGGTCAGTTTCTTTTTTTTTTTTTTTTTTTGTAATTTATTTCCTTGCTGGGTAGTATGAGTAAATCTTTTTGTTGGCAAAAATTGCAATTGATGCATCTGATAATTTGGAGATCTACATTTCTGAAATGGGTGCAGAAGGTAACTTCAATTTTTTTTTTGTCAGTTTATATCATATTTCTGTTAATGTTTCTTCCAGGGTATCTGTTCTGATGGTGGTAGTTGATGCTTTTGGTGCTATCTTTAAATTTGCTTTTACTGTGTGGTAACAGTGCTTAATTATTCTTTTTCAGTAATTTATTGCATATGTGCTTGTTAGTCAAGATATGAATTTTCTGCTGCATAAAAATTGAGCTGCATGCTGACATCTCTGCATAGATTTTCTCCTATTTTGCAGGGACTTTTCACTACCCATTTCCTGCTATGGTGCGTCCTTTATTACCTCCTCGTCCACCTGGACCACTTGGCATGCTTCCCGTTGTTTCTCGTCCTCCTGTTCCAGGGATTCCAGGTGTTCGCCCGATAATTTCCCCAATCATCAGGCCTGCTGTTCCATCTGTAACCCCTGCTGAGAAACCACAAACTACAGTTTATGTTGGAAAGATAGCAGCTACTGTTGATAATGACTTTATATTGTCCATTCTTCAGGTATGGGAAACATGTTAGAAGTATTTGTTCTTAAAAATTCATCACCTCTTGCTGTTTATCTGTATCTTTATTAGAGACAAATAAATGTTTGCCATTTCTTTTCTTTTTTCAAATTGGTGAAGATTTGTGGACCTGTTAAATGTTGGAAACGAGCACAAGATCCAACTGATGGGGCTCCTAGAGGCTTTGGATTTTGTGAATTTGAATCTGCAGAAGGTGTTCTCCGTGTGTTACGTCTGCTTAGTAAATTCAATATTGATGGGCAAGAACTTGTGGTATGTATTAATGTTCATTGTTGCAGTTTATTACTCACTTTTGTGCTTGTCTTTTTTTATTTTTGGTTTGTATCTATATGTGTGTGTGTGTGTGTGTGTGTGTGTGTGTCTGTGTGTGTGTATTTGTGATGACTGCAAATTAATAATGCATCCTAGCAAACCTTCTTCGATATTATAATGACTATGCATATGGGTCCATTAATAAGTGTTATGGTGTTTTTTTTAAATTTTATTGTATTTTTTATATTTTTGATGTGAATACCCAACTTGTTGACTATTTCAGTATTTCGAATTTATTCTTATTTATTGAATAACATAGAGTTACTTTTATTGATTATAATGCGATTGTCTGATTATAAATGAATATTGAAGTTTCTTGTGTGCAGTCGCAATGTGTCCAAATGTGTGCAGTCACAATGTGTTTAGTTCACAAATTTTATTTGGGCAGAAATTAGTTATGCAGTGTATTGGTGAAGTGTGTGCCAAAGATGCCAATTCACTATTGGCATCAATTGAGTGCGCAATGAGGTGCATTATGGTGCTCTTTCACATTTGGACTTAATCTGCGTAGTTCATAAATTTTCTGAATTAAAACTCCTTTGATCCATTTTGTTTAGATGTATTTGGACTTAATATTGATGTTGCTCGAAATAGATTAATATATATTTTTATAATTATTAATGATTGTTAATGTTTTATTTGATTTTTTTTAATTTTTGGATAATAATCTTTATTCTTTTTTTAATATTTTATAAAGAATAAAAATTAAATTAATAAAAACATAAAAATTATTAGAAGTAATAACATATAAAAATATATGTATGATAATTTTAATGCTTATATTATTAATCATGAGATTATATATTTATTTTTTTATGTTAGTACTCTTGTAAATTAAATTTGTTAAAAAAATAAAATTTTAATTGAGATGGTTAAGATATTTTTTATTGATAGAAATGTTTTGAATCATCATCAGGACGATGTGATTTTAACCTCTAACAATTTCATTAATATGATGTTTTTATCTGTTATTTCTTAATGTATATTTTTTTAAATCTTATATTTTAGAGATAAATTTTCCAAGTCACTTAAAATTTCTGGAGTGTTTATCTTGTTCAAGATATTTTTCTAATATGTGACACAATTACATGTATGGTGATAAATTGAGCTTTTTAGGTTAATCTAGTTCTTAAAAGATTTCTAAATTGATAGAGTATTGATTAATGTGTATGTTATCTTTTTTAAACAAAACTTATTATTTAATAGGTATAGACAATATAATAATTCATGAGATGCATATAGATTTCTTATTTTTTCTTATTTTTCTGAAGTCCTTCAATCAGGAGAGAGTTCTATCCCTCAATTATTTGTGAATTTATTGATGCATAAAATAATGAATCTTTTATTTATTCTATATTTACTAACAAGTATGAAACATATTGAGTCTAGTGAGTGATGTAAAAGTGTCAAATGGGTTGTGTCTTGTTGGCATGACTTGTCATAATGTGACATGATTGTGTCACCATGGCGTGTTGGGCATAGCACAACAACTAGTTGTTTGGCTTGATAAGGTATGGTTGGCTTAAATAGTGCAGGGTGTGTTGGGCATGGTTCAAGCCAGTATGAATTGGTTTTTTTGGCCTATTGTGAGACTTGGGCTTGACTATTAAGCTTTAATTAAGTTTTAAATTTTAATATAAATTTAAATTCTAAATCGTGATGGCATGATCGTGATTTTAAATAAAATTAAAAAAATAAAAACTTAAAATAATAAAAACTAAAAAGTGCAATTTAATCTAATATTTAATATATCAATAGATAATAATATATAAATTAAAATGAAAAAAAAAGACAAATAAATAAGTACTAGTATTATAGCATAGTATCAATATCACATAAATTAAGAATGTTAAATGATCGACCATTATTTGTGATAAATATTGTTGATGAATATGTAGATCATCATCATCATGAATATATCTGAAGATGTTATTAATGTATTTCATATTTTTGATTTTCATATCTCATGAATCATCTATCATTATTTTTTGTGTATTATTTTGATGTTCAAATTCAAATATTTTTAGTTCATACATGTAAGTGTGATATTTAGTTATAAATTATAATCTTGATTTTTTATTTGAAATGATATTGACTATCACAGAAAAAATAGACTTCGATACTATACTCGATACAAGAGAAATCAGTAGATTATGTGTTTTTCTTTCATATGATAAATATATTCATATGATTTCTATCATAAAAATATATTTGAATTATTATTGTTATTATATGATAGGATGAAGTAGTAATTGATATCTAAGTATTGAGATAGCTCATTATTATTTGATGAATCACCTAGTTGTTTGCTCATGATTAATTGAATGCAATAGTTATCTTTGAATATTATGTCCATAATTAATATCTATAACAACCACATTTAATGTTGTTAATATAAATATATGTCAGTTAATTTTTTATGAATGAATCATTTAGGTCGGTGTACTTGATTCATTCGTGTTAATATATATATCAAAATATTTTTTACTTCTATATTAATCCTAAGATCTATACAAGCAACCAAATAATATAGAGTATGAATGGAAGATCAATATTTCAAATATTTTGATTTTTATCTTAATTCTTAGTATTCACGATACTAAATGCAAGATAATCTCTATACTTGCTAAACATATTATTAATATTATATATGTTTTTAAGTGTAATATAAGTGGTGAGAATGTTACTAGATAAACATATATTTGTGTGTTTTAAAAAGTTTTATAGAATTTTATAAATAAATTTTTTGTATTTCAGTCTAAATCATCAATAATATTTTTATTATTGACATAATTAAATATCAAGTATTGGTCACCAATATAAGACTAACATATCATAGGTTAAATTTTAATGGCATTTCATATTTGTTTGGAATTTTTTTTAGCTCCGTAGAATAATACAAATTGCTAAACTTATATTGTATGCTAAGCGTCAATGTATTTTAGTGAATTTCTTATTTTTTTTAATATATAAGAATAATTTTTATTTTTGTTTATATTATGAATTTAATCATATGGCATTTGTATTTTATATGAAATATTTTACCTAATTATTATTTTTTAATAATCTTAATAAACATACTAATAGTTACTCTATTATTAAAAGTATTACTAAAGTTATACTAAATATTTTATATTAAATTGTATACTAAAATTTATATTTTTTAAAGATTCATATTATAAACTCATGTATGGTATGATCATCATAAGGATGAAGAATCTTAAGAAATTATAATTTTTTATGTTTTTATTTAGAGTCTATGTAGTAGGCAGTGAAGCATGCAAATGATGTCGGATGCATTATCATGATTAATTCATAAATCGGATGGTATAGATACTATTTTACTAAATTTTTTAACTTCATTAATTATTAATTATTAATTATTTTTTTAATTTATAATATTTTATTATGTCATTATTACATATAGACTTGAGAATCCTATGATAAGCATATTGAAAACAAGTTTGTATAATAGTGATCACCATATGATCTTTCAAAAATCTAATTGAAAAATTCATGATTATCATTAGTTTGACTATATTTTTTCTCATAAAAGCATTGTGATATATGGATGATGTAAATAAAGCTAAATTAGATCTAATTTTAAAGATTTTACTGCTAAGTTAAGTTTGTCTCGGATTTAATACATCATATTTTTTAATATATTGATTGATATGTTTCTTTAGATACCTAGTCCCATACACATTACTATATATATATATATATATATATTATAATATATTCATTGTGAGTGTGTTGATTCTTCATTGATACTCCTATAATTTTTAGTTTTTATTATTTTAAATTGTATTTATATATTTATATTATTGATATTCACCTAATTTTTTGTTTTTTAAGTGCCGTATGAGTTTGAGTTGAGATAGTTGGAAAAAAAATATAATTTCTTTCTCAGACCTTTCGTTAGGATTATCAATATTTTCTAAATCTACATCAATGTTATATTTATCATCATTAAATTTATTATGTGATATATTTTTTTAATTAATTTTATTTTTTAAATAAATTATGTATATAAAAGGTGTCAATAAAGTTGGAGTTGATCCAACTTTAAAAGTCTTACTGCTCAACATGCCTTTTATGGTGGCTAGTACTATCAATATTTCTACATGTATATATAATACATATATTTATTATATATATATCATGTTGATTTTTTTTGATATCTTTAGAATTTTTTTTTGATTAGGTTAAAATGAGTCTTGATTATTAAAATTTATTTAGTTTTAGGTTTTTTAGGCAAATTGATTGAAATCATTTGAGAGAACGTAATTCTAATATTGGATTAAAATGAGTCTTGACTATTATTTATATTTATATTAAAATCATCATTAAAATTATTTTTTATTTATTTTATTTTATTTATTATTCTAATATTAAAAAAATTATAAATTTAAATTTTTATAAATTATAATATAAATTAACAAATAGAAATTAATTTTGTCTTTCTTTTTTTTGAACTGGTGTCAGAGCTGACAATAGAGGAGAAGAAAAAGATATAAAATGAGAGTAGAAGAGATGAGAAGAAATAAAATTGAGTGAATATCAAAAAATATATATTTCAAATTTATATAATTTTATTTTCATTATATGAATTATATATTTTTAACTTTTTTTTTTAAATTATGTGTGTGTGTGTGTGTATATATATATATATATATTTTGGGCAGAATATTGACAATTTCTGCTTAGTAGGCATTGGAATTAAATTTGATGGCTACAAAAAAGAAAAATAATTTTATTTTTTTATTTTATTTTTTTTTAATGACATTGATAGGACATTGCCTGCTATTGTTGTTGTTGGGGCATACAGGTGTCAAACGGGTCATGCTGGCTATTGCCACGTTGTGACATTGGGTTGGATGTGGTCCTAAATCCTGACCAGATTGGTGGATCCCAGGGTACATGTTGGGTCGTGCCCCATGCTGTGCCCACGTGCTACGCACCCAGATCGTACTAGGTACAACACGTGGGCCTAATACCCTCGACACGGAATGACACTAATCGTGCCGAGAGTTTGCCAGCCATGGGCACGGGCACACTCTCGAACCTTGCCGTGCTCGGCTGGGCATGACTCGGGTTGCTTGGTCCGTTTGACACCTTTATTGGGACATGTAATTCTTGTTCGTTACATTTATGTAACATGCAAGGGAGGCTGGATTTGTTTTAAAAAAACCCATGCCTTTTGTTTGCGTGGACCTTTCCAACGTGCCACGCTTGCATTCTATGCATGGCTCGATCTGAGGTATTGTTGGATCCAACCTACCATGGCATGATTCATGCCTCGGGTAGTGGGCCTGTACGACAACGGGCCAACCATTATTCTGGATTATGCTGTGCTAAACTTGTCATGATTATTTTAAGTCTTGCCTCATGTTGTGCCTGGGTTGCTCATTCCATTTAATATCTCTAGATAAATGTTCTATACTCTTATTAGATCCTATAACTAATATCTTAATTTTTAAAAATATTTATTGTTGGTTGCAAATGAATATTCAATAAGAAATTTGATTTAAATGGAAAGTAGATTATCTGAAAGTAAAATTTATTGTGAGAGAGTTTACTCTGATGTTTAGAGTGAATTACTAATATACTTCCTCTCTAATAACCAATATGATGTAAATGTGATTATTTATGTCATTGACATGATTAGACATGAATGATATATCAATTAGATGTAAAACATATCTTTTTTTAACAGTGATTTTATGATGAGCTGAATGTGAAACATTCATCTAGTTTTTCAACATTGATAAAGTAGTTCGACTCAGTTTATAGATTGTAAAAGATATTAGATGATTAAAATATTATATTGAGAATTTAATTTGTGAGATTTTTATTTACATCTATCTCATTTGGTTTTATATTTGTTTGTGATAGTTTATTTTTTATTTTTTTAGAGAAGCTCAAATGATAAATTTATCTTGTTAATTATATATATGGATGATATTTTAATTAAAAAAAAATGATGAATTGAGTAGTTTTAAATTTAAGGATTACTTTTAGTTAAAATTTCTAACGAAATATAGAGTCTTCTAGTCGAGATTATTATACATATGAGAATTATATTAAAAAATAACTATTTGAGTATTATAAAATTAAATGTAATTTATTTAGTTAGTATAATTAATTATTTTATAGTTTTTTATAATATGTTTACCATATGCAATTCTTCACATACAAGCATACAAAAAATTTTTCAAGTCTAATATATCTTTCAATGTTGATGAGCATCTCCACGTTACTATTTTTTAAAAATTTGAATTGATTACTAGCCTACACAGTGATGCTACGTGTTCGATATTATATTTTCTTAAAAATAATTTTATCTTATAGAAAAGTAAGACATATGATGATGATAAGATTTAGTATAAACACAAAGTTTATGGTAATTGCGATAGTTATTTGTGAGATATTTTAAATTATATATTTTTGAAGAGTTCAAATATTTCAATAATTCTTTATTATGATTACAATGATGCATATAATCTTAAATTTGGTATTTCGCGAATGAAAGAAATATATATAGGTGAATTATTTTTTTCTTAGAGAGAAGATTCAAAATGTAGTTTGTCTCAATCTTATTTTTATTTTATTTTTTGTGACTTTTTTTTCTATTTATTTGTATTAGAGCACTTAACATGTGAGTTTTTGTGCAAAATTGATGTATATGTAGTGTGCGCTGATGCATAGTGATGGTGATGCATGTGTATGGAAAATTGGTGACCTGTGTGCACCAAATTGGAGGAGTTTTTGTGCAAAATTGAAGTTGTGCCATTTATAGGATACTTGCCCATGGTGTAGTGGTTGTGGTGCCGTTTGTTGGACCTCAACTTGTGTTGCAATGTTGAAGTGGTGTTGTGATTATGCAAAGTTAAAGTGGCATGATTGTGAAGTGGTTATGTAGTGGTGATCCATGGCTATGTGGTAGTTGACATGTGATTGTGAAATGATGTGGTAGTGACAAAAATGGTGCCACTATAAATATGACTAATGATAGTGTAATATGATTAATTTAGTAAAATATAAATACAAATACATATTCACTATGAACCACTTCAATGATTATTTATTTATTAGGTCAATGCTATGTAAAATTCTTGTGTAGTGTGCATGATATCAATGCTTATTTTCTCGACCTGTGATTGTGAAATGGTGTGGCAACAACAAAAATGGTGCCACTTAAAATATGATTAATGATAGTGCAATATGAATAATTTTGTAAAATATGAATACAAATACATATTCACTATGAATCACTTCATGATTATTTATTTATTAGGTCAATGCTATGTAAAATGCTTGTGTAAGGTACGTGATAGATATCTATGCTTATTATGTCGACATGGTGTGGCAATGTGCATCATGAAAAGTGCAATATGTGCTGTGAAATGTTTGTAGTATGTTGTGAATAATGTGTAATGTGTGGAAAATGGTGTAATGTGGATGATAGTGTAATACATTTTTTTTAATAATGAAGGAAGTTCATTTCTTGGTTATTATTGTTGAATATAAGGTAGAACTGCAGAAGTCAGAAAAAAAAAGGTTATCTCTCTCTCTCTCTTTTTCAACATGGTATCAGAGCCACGGGAGAAAACCTAATTCTCTCCCGAAGCTTTTCGACCCGTCGATCCACCTCAGCACCCACTTCGCCTTCTTCTTCACGCACGGGATTGTCTTCATCGCTCGGAACAGCCGCCTCTTCTCTCCCTTCTCAATGGCTCTGGCACTGTTACTGGCTGTGTCTCCGTCAATGGCACCAGAAGAAGTGTACTTTCTGTTCCATAAGTTTGCATAATCAACTAGTTTTCTTGCCACATCTTGCACCGACGACACAACTTGCTTTTTGTTTGCGACCAGCTCCATCGCATTTTTCCAGTCTCCTCTTTTAATCACATTTGCCCAATTAGTTTGAAGAATTTCATTTTCCAGCCTTGCTAGAGAAACTTATAATTTTTGGAATCCGTGGAAATCAGGACTTGGACAGGAGCTGGAGCAGGCACAGTTAATTGAGGAATAGAAACATAGCGTTATGAAGTGCTTTTCCTCCGCCGTCAAGCCTTCCCAGCCCTGGAAATCATAAGAGAGGTCTACCTCCTCTGCCGTCCAGAACGAAGCTTTCTGACTATTTTTTTTCTCCACCCCAATCCCTCAACGTGCCGTCGGAAGTGTTCTTCTACCTTTTGGGTGCTGCCACGCCACAATCTGAAGCTGTACTAGGGCTCTTTTCAATATGAAGCTGTACTAGGGCTCTTTTCAATCTGAAGTAGATATGACTGCTAAAACTTCTATTTTTTCTTCTATTATATCTGGATCTCCTATGATTACTTCGGAGAAATTAGTTAGCAGTGACAATTATCTTTCCTGGTCAGCTTATGTTGAACTATGGTTTATGGGTCAAGGATATGAGGATCACCTGGTTACACAGGAGACAGATATCCCTGAGGCTGATCTCGTACAGTGGAGGAAGATAGATGCCCAGTAATGTAGTATATTGTGGCAATCAGTTGATCCTAAGATTCCTCTTCATCTTTGGGCCTACAAAACTTGTTTTAAATTTTGGACTCAAGCTAAAGGATTATACACGAATGATATCCAACGTCTTTATAAGGTAGCTTCTGCTATTGTCCATCTCAGCCAACAAGACTTGGATCTATCTACTTATATTGGCCAGATTGCTGCTCTTAAGGAAGAGTTCTTGACTGTGATGCCTCTTACTTCTGATGTTGGGGCTCAACAAACACAGCTTGATAAGTTCTTCATGGTCCGTACTCTTATTGGCCTCCGTCCGGATCTTGAGCCTGTCCGCGATCAGATTCTTGGCAGTTCATCAGTTCCGTCCTTGTATGATGTGTTTGCTCCTCTCCTTCGTATCTCGTCTACTCAGACTTTGCCATCTGATAGCACTTCAGATTCTTCTGTGTTAGTTTCTCACACTACCACTCAAGGAGGCCGTAGTGGTAACCAAGGTAGGGGCTAACGTCCTCATTGCACCTATTGCAATAAACTTGGCCACACTCGTGATCGTTGCTATCAGTTACATAGACGGCCTCCTCGCACTGCCCATGTGGTCCAGTCCTCTGATTCTCAGCTGCCTCAGCCTCCGAGCTCCTCCGCATCTCAGGCATATCAGGCTTCTGTTGCCTCTGTTGCCCAGCCTGGTAATGCCTCTGCCTGCCTTACTCACACATCTTCTCTTGGACCCTGGATTCTAGATTCTGGAGCTTTTGATCACATATCTGGTAATAATGATCTTTTCTCCTCTATTTCTACTACCTCTGCTTTACCTACTGTTACCTTAGCTAATGGTTCTCAAACTGTGGCTAAAGGATTGGTTTGGTCCTTCCTCTACCTTCTCTACCTCTCACTTCTGTCCTTTATACTCCTAAATGTCCTTTTAATCTTATTTTCATTAGCAAAATCACTCGTACTCTTAATTGCTCTATTACCTTTTCTGATAAATTTGTGACCTTGCAGGACCAGATTACGGAAAAGATGATTGGCATAGGACGTGAGTCTCAAGGCCTCTATCACCTCACCTCGGATTCATCTCCTGCAGTTTGCATTTTCACTGATGCTCCTCTCCTCATTCACAGTCGTTTGGGCCACCCTAGTCTCTCCAAGTTTTAGAAGATGGTCTCTCGTTTTTTCACTTTGTCGTCGCTTTCATGTGAGTCATGTCAGCTTGGGAAACATACACGTGTCTTGTTCCTAAAACGTTTGGATAATTGGGCAAAATCTTCTTTTGAGCTTGTCCACACTGATGTTTGGGGTCCTTGTCGGACTGTGTCTACTTTAGGATTTCAGTATTTTGTTACTTTTATTGATGACTATTCTCGATGTACTTGGTTATTTTTAATGAAAAATTGAGCTGAGTTATTTTCTATTTTTCAGAAATTTTATGCTGAAATCTAGACCCAATTCAATATTTTTATTTGTGTGTTACGCAGTGACAATGCCAGAGAATATTTTTTATCCCCCCTTACTTCATTTATGTCTCATCATGAGATTCTTCATCAGTCTTCTTGTGCTCAGATTCCATAACAAAATGGGGTAGCTGAACGTAAGAATCGACATCTTGTTGAGACAGCTCGTACTATCCTCCTCAATAGTAATGTTCCTCTTCGTTTTTGGGGGGACGCTGTTCTTACCGCTTGTTATTTGATTAATCGTATGTCCTCCTCTGTTTTACATGATCAGATTTCTCATTTCCTTCTCTTCCCTGATCAACCACTTTATTTCCTTCCTCCTCATGTTTTTGGTTGTACTTGCTTTGTTCATATTCTCACTCCTGGACAGGACAAGCTTTCAGCCAAAGCCATTAGTGTCTCTTCTTGGGATATTCCAGACTTCAGAAGGGTTATCGCTGTTATTCTCTCGAGACTCATCACTACTTCATTTATGTCTCATCATGAGATTCTTCATCAGTCTTCTTGTGCTCAGACTCCTCAACAAAATGGGGTAGCTGAACGCAAGAATCGACATCTTGTTGAGACAACTCGTACTATCCTCCTCCATAGTAATGTTCCTCTTCGTTTTTGGGGGGATGCTGTTCTTACCGCTTGTTATTTGATTAATCGTATGTCCTCCTCTGTTTTACATGATCAGATTTCTCATTTCCTTCTCTTCCCTGATCAACCATTTTATTTCTTTCCTCCTCATATTTTTGGTTGTACTTGCTTTGTTCATATTCTCACTCCTGGACAGGACAAGCTTTCAGCCAAAGCCATTAGTGTCTCCTTGGGATATTCCAGACTTCAGAAAGGTTATCGTTGTTATTCTCTCGAGACTCATCACTACTTTATCTCCGCTGATATTTTTTTTTTGAGGACTCACCATTCTTTTCCATCACTTCTGAGTCTCTTCCTGTTTTTGCAGTCTTGCCCATTTCCATTGTCTCTTCACCTGATGTTGTGCCTCCTCAACTACTTCAGGTTTATCATCGTCGCCCTCGTGTCGATGCTCCTCTGTCGTTTGCTGAGGCACCTGTTGACTCACTTCCTATCCCTTCGGCTTCTCCTGCCCCGGCTCCACCCTCTCCTGATGACTTACCCATTGCTACTCGAAAAGGTAATCGCTCTACTCGTAATCCTCATCCTATTTACAATTTTTTGAGTTATCATCGATTATCTTCACCCTATTCTGCTTTTGTCTATGCTATATTATCTGTTTCTCTTCCAAAGAGCACCCATGAAACTCTTTCCCATCCAGGCTGGCGACTGGCAATGGTCGATGAAATGACAGCTCTACACTCTAATGGCACTTGGGATCTTGTCGTTTTACCCTCTGGTAAATCTATAGTTGGTTGTCGTTGGGTCTATGCAATTAAGGTTGGTCCTAATGGTCAGGTTGATCGCCTTAAGGCCCGCTTAGTTGCTAAAGGCTATACTCAGATTTATGGTTCTGATTATGCTGACACATTCTCCCCTGTTGCCAAGATTGCTTCTGTTCGTCTGCTTCTCTCCATGGCTGCTATGTGTTCTTGGCCTCTTTATCAGTTGGATATTAAAAATGTCTTCCTTCATGGTGATCTTGCCGAGGAAGTTTATATGGAGCAACCTCCTGGTTTTGTTGCTCAGGGGGAGTCTGATTTAGTGTGCAAGTTACGCCGTTCTCTATATGGTTTGAAACAATCTCCTCGAACATGGTTTGGTCGTTTTAGTTCTGTTGTTCAAGAGTTTGGCATGCTTCACAGTACAGCAGACCATTTAGTTTTCTATCATCATAACTCCTTGGGGCAGTGTATTTATCTGGTTGTTTATGTGGATGACATTGTCATTACAGGCAGTGATCAGGATGATATTCAGAAACTAAAGCAACATCTTTTTACTCACTTTCAGACCAAAGATTTGGGGAAACTCAAGTATTTCTTAGGAATTGAGATAGCTCAATCCAGTTTCGGTGTGGTCTTTTCCTAAAGGAAGTATGCTTTAGATATCCTAGAAGATACTGGTATGCTAGATTGTAAACCAGTAGAGACACCTATGGATCCAAATGTCAAACTTGTACCAGGACAAGAGGAGCCTTTATGAGATCCTGGGAGATATCGACGACTCGTAGGTAAATTGAACTATCTCACCATTACTCTTCCAGACATTTCTTTTCCTGTGAGTGTTGTTAGTCAATTCCTACAGTCACCATGTGATAGCCATTGGGATGCCGTAATCCGCATTCTTCGATATATCAAAAATACACTAGGCCAATGTGTGTTGTACGAGAATAGAGGTCATACTCAAATTGTTGGTTACACAGATGTAGATTGGGCTGGCTCACCCACATATAGACGTTCCACTTCAGGGTACTGTGTTTTTATTGGAGGTAATCTAATATCTTGGAAGAGTAAGAAACAAGATGTAGTGGCTAGATTTAGCGCTGAAGCAAAGTGTTGAGCCATGACTTTGGTAACATGTGAACTCATATGGTTGAAACATCTTCTTCGAGAGTTGAGATTTAGAAAGGATGAAGAGATGAAACTTATTTGTGATAATCAGGCCGCATTACATATTGCATCCAATCTAGTCTTTCATTGAAAGACTAAGCATATTGAAGTTGATTGTTACTTCATTAGAGAGAAGATCGCATTAGGATGTGTTGCTACAAGTTTTGTTAATTCAAATGATCAACTAGCAGATATCTTCACTAAATCTCTTAGTCGTCCTATGATTAAATATATTTGTAATAAGCTTGGTGCATATGACGTATATGCTCCAGTTTGAGGGGGAGTGTTGAATATAAGGTGGAACTGCAGAAGTCAGAAAAAAAAGGTTCTCTCTCTCTCTCTCTCTCTCTCTCTCTTTTTCAACAATTATTATGTATAGGCTCATGGTGATGAGACACATGCGTTTGGTTATTTTTGATTTATGACTATTAATTATTTTATTACATTTAATTGAGATACTTTTTTTTCTGTATTTTTTTATTGCATGATATGTAAGATATTTCAAGATTTAGCAATATTATGGTACTCATTATAGATTATGCAGATGTATAAAGTAGTTTCTCAGCTTATGAGATTGAGACTATATGAATCTAGAAAGCTAGTGCAAATTACCACTCATTTCACTTGCTTCACACAACTAGTTATCTTGCTTTTGCAAGTATTCCATGTGGAGGTAAATGTGACCGAGAGAGATAGATAAAGTTGCTTCTTAGCATTATGTTTTAGTACTTTTTACTTACTATTTTATAGAGTTTTATACTTATACTATGGGTGATTGCGCATTCTCCTCCATATTGGAGATCAATTATCGGATAATTTAGTATGTTTGGTTGATAGAGATCCATTGGATAGATATCTCATCCAACATGTGTTGGAGGTAAGGGAGTATTAGTCATGTTAGAGGCAGACACATGCTTGAGATCTTTTATGTAGTGCAAACACTATATGAGGAGTGACCACACTATGAAAAGTTGTTGAGTGTTATTTTTGGAGAGCAGGGTGTGAGTACTGCTCATTGTTGAGGGAGACATGTAGACTACAATCGTCATCCAAGTTCCTCATAAAGTTTATTAAACATGACCCTTGTATGAGAGGCATTCATAGAATTTCTTTTTAAAATAGCATTAAATATTTTTTATTTTTCAGGTACTATAATTTTCATGATTCAGCATAGCCAATGATAAGTATTAGGTATTTATGAGTAATGGACTAAATGGCAAACAATCACATAGCTAATATTTATTTTTTATTTATTATGTTTTTTATTTATTTATTTTTTGAATATTATCATAGTTAATGATACATTATGTAAAATCATTGGTTATAATAATAGTTAATTTGACACTTTGTTATAATTAATACTGTTATATATATTGTTAGTTAAATATTCAAATTTGAGTTGGACATCAATTTTATTGAGAGGAGATTGACTATTTTTTTTTGTAGTTTTATTAGATATAATTTAATTTTCTGAAAAAGTAAAGTCATTTAATTATTTTGAGATTCAATATCAAAATTTTATTTAAAATAATGCTAAAAATCACTTTAAAGATATTTTGAATATAACATCTTTATAGAAGTGATCGAATATATAATTTTTTTGACAACTTTTTATTGTGATAGATATTGAGATATATAATCTTAAATATAATGTTTCTTGAGGAGATATATTGATTGTTTTTTTTTTATGTGAAAAGATTTAGGATGAGATTATTTATCAAGTCTATATTTCTATAATAGATATGTCATGTACCATTTTTATGAAAGTCTTAAAAAAATCTCAACTCATTAATCATTATTTTTTCGAAGATATGTGATTTAGTGTAAGGTATACTAAGAGAAGAAACAATCATAATTGATGCAAACTTAATTGGGCATATAGAAGTAAGTAATCTAAGTTATGAAAGACAAAATTGAGGATATGAGTTTGGAGAAAGAAATATAATGTGAATATTAATTTTCAATTTTGATTTAACTTATGAATTTTTTTTATAGTTAATACTTAATTTAAAAAATGAGATATTTGGGGATATTTAAAAGTAGTTCTAATAGAAGTCAAATTGATTTTTTTTTCTCACTAGGAGAAGGGGTAACACTTTATACAAAGAATGTAAAGTGATACTAGGTAAGCATCTTTGAAAACAAAATGGTAGAACTTATTAGGAGAAATAATACATATTTTCAGGAAATAGTTATATAATGAAATTATTTTATTCTTGAATGTAAATGAGAAATAATATGTAGAATGAAGTGACAAGTTGTATAAAAAAATATCTAAAAAGATGCATACATGCATGCATAAAGAAAATATTTTTTTTGCATAACTAAAGTGGTTAAAATATGAGGTTTAATAAATTATTATAAAGAAACAAACTTGTTTTAAAGAAATATAAAAGAATAAAAATAAAAATATTATGATGTTGTATAAGCCTGCAGGAGAGAAACAAGAAAAGATTAAAGAGTGGCAAGTAAATTTAATATTAAGACATATGATGAATTGTACGATAAATTACAAAATAAGTTCTTATTAGAAAAGAGAGAATAACAGTTATAAGCTATTAGGATGAGTGAAAAGAAAAAATAAATCAGTGAGCTAAAATTTATTAAGAATAAAAATAATAAGATCATAATAAAAGATGAAAAAGTTAAAGAGAAATAATGGATATATTTTCATATTTTTTTAAATAAGTTAAGAATTTAAATTTGAATATTAAGGGTGATAGATGACTAATAATTTTAACTATGTAATCAAAATAAAACTCATGGTGATTAGAGACTGTTGGACAATTGTGCTTTCATGATTGTGATTCAAAAGAAGAGAACAACAGAGAACAGCAGTAAACGATATATATGTAATCCACAATTACAATTCAACCATGGCAGAATCAAAAACAAAAACAAAATCACAACATAAACGTGCAAAAATAACTTGGTTCATTAGTCGTTCAACACGACTAGCTACATCAATCAGAAAATGCTTATGCGTTACATATTATAACTAAAAATGTCCAGAATTCTCTTACAGTTTATGTAGCAGAAACAGTCGCTATAAAATCGTGCAGAAGAGGAGGAAGAGAGATGAATAGTATCACATCACAAAAAAATAGCAGCTCGAAAAATATAAAATAAATATAATTTATATTAATATAATTTCTAGTTTAATTAACCGGAGCGGGTCGGATCACTCAGACGGTCCAGGCTCTGCTCCAAAAAATTTTTTGGCTCGCTGATCGGTCAACGGGACATTCGTTGTTGTGCTATTGCTGCTTACTTGGACTCTTAACATTTTGTTTCTTGTACTTACATGAAAATATTAAAATAGAAATAATTTGATTATACAAAATAGATAATCAAAATAAAATATATACAATAGAGACTTTTTATAAAATTAATATTAAAAAAGGCAAAGGGTCTAATAACATTCCTATTGAAGTTTAGAGGGTCATAAGAGAGAAAAGTAATGGTATATTTGACTATATTGTTTAATAAGATCATGATGATCAAAAATATGTCAAATAAATGAAGATGCAATATTATAATTCTTATTTATAAGAACAAGTTAAATGTTTAAAATTGTTCTAACTATCAAAATATAAAATTTATGAGTCATGTTATCAAACTTTAAGAAACAAATGATTTAACATAGATTGAAAAGAAAAATGTTGATTTTAGATGATTAATTTGGAATTATGTTAGTTAGCTCTACTATGTAGGCTTTTTATTTAGTTACATAATTAATTAATAAATATGAAAAAATAAGACAGATTTATGTATTATATTTAATAAATTTAATAAAACTTATGATAGAGTCTCAATGGATTTAATTTAGTGGGCATTATGTGAGAAAGATATCAAATGTATATTAAACTAATCAAGAATATTCGTGAGGGAGTTATGTTTAGAGTTATATTAATTCAAGGTGTCACTCATGAATTCCTAATAGTTATGAGATTATATTAAAGATTATTACTCATTTTTTATATTTTTGTGATAATTATGGACGAATTGACAAGAAATCTCAAAGAAGATATTATTTGTAGGCGACATTATTGATTAATAAGATTAAAAAAAAAATTTAAATAGAAAACTAAAAATATAGAGGATTGTATTTGACTCTAAGGGTTTAAGATTAGCCATAATAAGTTTGTATACTTGAAATATGAATTTAATCATGTTAAAGAATGATAATGATATAATAATTAAAATGAGAAAGAGATTTGCACTTTATATTAAGTAAAGTATTAATACTTTATATTAAGTAAAAACAAAAAAATTGATAAGGTTGTATCTCATATGATTAAGATTTGATGAATCAATAAAAAGTCATATTAATGATTCTTTGTTATAAATGAGTATAAAATAGATGAAAAAAATAATAATGAAACAACTATAAGAATAATCATGCGGTATGAAAGTGAATACCACTCAACTAATACGTAATATATTAGAAGGATAAGGGTATCATAGATGAAAATAGTAAGATAGATGTGCGATAAGATTATGAATAATAAATATGAAAATGAAATTATGAGAAATAATATTAAAATAACTCATTAAATGATAAAATAATAGAGAATCATTTGAGATTGTCTTGTCATATTAGTATGGACCTCCTAGTGTGCTAGTTAAGAAATATAAAACTATTCAAGTGGGGAGAGAACAATGAACTAAAGATAAGTCTAAAAGAAATTATAAATAATGATTTTTTAACTAAATAGTTGAGATTAAACATAATTTTTGACAGAGTTAATTATAAAAATAAGATCCATACAGCTAATCACAAGTAGTTGGGATAAATTTTGGATGGTAATAATGATGATAATGATGAGTGAGAACACTTAATGAATAGGTTGATATAAATTTATATTGAATATAATATTAATGGTTTAATTTTCTAGAATATGTAAGATAATTTGAAAAGGTTCGAAAAAAGATTTTGATATATATTTTTTGTTAGAGAAGTATAAATGGTTTATGCTAGATTTAGGAATTATGGTTGGATGTGTTTTCTCATTCAAGAAGAAAAAGTTAGTGCTAATGAGATATCCTTGTTGGTGCTAATATTGTCTATATTACATATGATGCATTGTCAATGATATGGTGCGTGTTATGTATCCTTTTTATTAATATGACAAGAAGATCAAATTTAATAGAGTAGATTTACAAATGATTATTTAAAGTCATGTTCTTTGTGATGTAGTCAATGAGCATTGTTGAGATATATTATCTATTTTTGTTTATTTATGTTTTATCTGTTCTTTGCTTGGATGGGAACACCCATTATGTGATCTATTTTTTTTCTTTATGGTTTTTATACTCTTTTTTTTTCAAATAAATGAATGTGTTTTTTTAATGGTATCAAAAGGAGGGGAGACCTAAAAATATTGTAGAATATAACCCTTGGTTTTGTGTATCCTGTTATTGAAAGAAAAAACTTAGACATTTAAGCACATTAAGAGGTAAAATGGCATTGTTGTTATTGTAACAACAATGCCAACTTGTTGTTGACTTCAACATAGTGAAATAATGTGTATTTATCTTCGTTGACACCCACTACATCAACACATTGTAATGTTGATGCAAGTGTGTACATTATAAGTGTGTGAAGACATGTATAGTGGAGATGAGCCTATGCAATAAAGCGTGTTCATTCTTATGTAGTAGTAGTATGTGTAGTGAATCATGCATAATGAAAGGTGAAGTGTGATTGGACATAATTATGTAAATGTAGTGATATTTAAATAAAGAATAAATGATAATTAGTGTATGACCACATAGAATAATTCTTAGGAGATTGATTATAGGTGTTTTTTTACAATGAGAAACTTTAGTAAAGATTTGGTTTTGGATTAATTTGTTAAATATATTAAAGCTTTTTTTTATAAGGTTTCTTTTATTATTAATAATAACCCTCTCTTTTGGCGGAGGAATATCATTTTTACAACCTATATCTACCCTTATCTGTTTTACACCCGTCTTCATTTTTAAACCTACGGACTAGTATCTAAATATATTAAAGCTTCTTATTCGATTTGTTAGAAAAATATTGATAAGAATTAATTCTGTCTTAATTATTTTTGATATGTGGAGACTTTGTAAAATTACTTACATGATGTGTAATTACTTTTTTTTTGTATTTCATAATGAATATACTCAATATATTTGGTTATTTATTTATAAAGAAATGTTTTAAATTTTATTTATTTTATAAAATTTTATTAAATAGTGAAAATTCAATTTGAATATAATATTAAAATATTATAAATTGGTAATATTCTAGAATATATTTTATATTTGTATTCTAACTTTTTTGAGGTGTATAACATGATTTTTTAGACATCCTATGCTAACACTTCACATAACATGAATTTTATATTATTTTTTAGGTTATATATTATCTTCATTTTATCTAGTAGAAAATTAGTTGAATTATTTACTTAATTTTTGTGTATACTTATTTTATTTTGTTTAGGTTCTCTCATTATAAAGAAAAAAATAACTAGATGTGTCATTAAATGTATATTTGTTGAGTAATTTAGTACTCAGAAAGGATATAAGTATTATTAATCAGAAATGAACATAATTATTATAAGTAAAAATATTATGATATTTTTTGATTATAGATCATTTTTCCAAGATTTAATTCAAGAAGATATATTTTTAGATACTCTAGTAAAATAATCTTTGTTAGGTCTAGTTGTTATCCCTTATTTAATGATAACCGAACCTGTTCAAGCCAATGATAAAAATTTCTAATGTATCCACCGATATATCTCCGATATATCCGTAAATTCTAAGTATCGATATATCCATTAAAACTGATACATCTATCCATGATTGGTACTCATATACAAATACACCCCGATATATTTTTGATATATCCGATATATCCATAAAATCTAAGTACCGATATATCCGTAAAAACTGATATTTTAATTCTTAGTTTAAGCTATTTATATTACCATCATGACGACTAAAAATTTAGTTGAGTCATTTATAATGTAAGTTGATCTAGTTTAGAGTGTCAACTTAATATTTTTGATTGTTTAATGAATAGAATCATTGATTTTTTCTATTCAACACTCTTTGTAACATATTTTTTTATTTTGTTATAACATTTTTTATTTTATTTTGATTTTTTAATAATAATAGGATCTTATATACTTTGTAGAGACTAGAGGTGTCAACCAGGCCGGGCTGGCCCGGCACGAGGCACAGTTCGGCCCTACCTGGGTTGGCCCAGCATGGGAAAATCCCATGCCCAGGCTCGTGCCATGCTAGGGTAAGGCATGAGCCGTGCCGTGCCTGACCCGGCACGGGTTCGTCCCGTGTCGGGTGTCCCCGGAGCCCGACCCCCTTGCTTCGCCCCTCCCGCAAAAAAGACCGTGGGTCTGGTCTGATTGGACCCGACCCACTTCGCCCCCCCCCCCCCCCCCCCCAAATGGGAAAAAAAATTAATAAAAAATTTAAATTTCAGCTGTTGGATCTCGCTTCCAACGACTAGGAGGCAGAATCCAACCGCCCTCATGATTCTGTCTCCTAAAAAATTCAAAAAAAAACTACATTTAAAAAAAAAATATTTTCTTTAATCTATAAATTCCACCCCCCTCTCTTTAATATTTATGTTTTTCATAAACATATTTTTTCTCTAATTGCTCATTTTCTCTCTCAAAAATCTTACTCATCTCTCTCGGGATTTCGGTATTCGGCTTGGATTTTCGGGAATGTCAACTTGAGTTTTAAATTTTGAGCTTGACTGTGGTGCACCGTGCACGTGACCGACCTCACTGTTTTTACCGGGTAATTTATTTTAAGTTTTTTTTTTATTTTCTCTCTCTCTAGTTTATCTTTCTAGACAAAAAATAGAAAATATTAAAATCAATCTTCTAGTCTCTAAATAACTATTCTGAATAATAAAAATCTTAAAAAATGATAAATACTAATGAAACATATTTAAATTTAGAAAATGATAGTATTACACAGAGGTCTGAGACTGCTGAAATTTTGATTTCTCCAGTCGTCTCAACCCAAACTTCTAAAAAATAAAAAATTAGGAGGACTTCTGTAGTTTGGACTCATTTTAATATAATAAAACAAAAAAATGTCAGGGGTGAGGAACAAGAAATGGTACAGTGCAAATATTGTATGAGACTTTTAACATGTAAGAGTTCGTTTGGGACTGGGCTCCTTAAGAGGCATGTCGAATTATGCCTCAAAAAACATGGTCAATTAGATCTTAGACAAACCCAACTTGGCACTGCATTTTTTGAGACTGGATCGAGTTCAGTCTCAAAGTTTACTCCCTTCATATACTTCAACGAGTTGGATAGGGACGGCATGGCTAGACTTATCACATTGATGGGTCTTCTGATTAGATTTTCGGAAAATTCACGGGTAGTGAGCATCATGCAGACATATTTTTAGTCTGCTTATCGATTGATTCCTAGGTCCACATCTAGGAATGACATACTAAAGATATATAAGTTAGAAAAATAAAAAATAATTAATGAATTTATGGCATATAGTGGAGTGGTGTCCGTGATGTACGATATATAGACAAGTCATGATGATTCTTCTTATGCATGTCTCACGAGTCATTATGTAGATTCTAACTGGACAATCAATAAAAAAATATTAGGATTCTTTGAGATTCTTCATCCTCATGATGGTCCGGTCATTTTTGAGTGCATGATGAAAATCTTAAGGGAATAAAAAATTCAAAATAAAATTGTTAGTATCACATTTGATAATGTATCTAATAATGGAGTAGCGATCAACATGTTTGTTAGAAATATTAGAGACGCACCATTAGGAGAGATTTTTCATGTCAGATGCAGTCACGTGATTAACCTGATTGTTAAAGCGGGTATGAAGGTGTGTTCTCCCGTGTTGGATAATATACGTAATGCACTAAAATATATTTGTACTCCTCACAGATAACAAAAGTTTGGTAGTCTCTGCTTGTCTGCGAATCTTAAGAAGAAATTCCAATCGGATATGAGACATCATTTGAATTACACGTATATGATGTTAGAATCATGTGTTGGATACGAACACGTGATATCTGACTACGTCAATAGTAAGAGTGACGAACTTATTATTGATGACACTGAAATGAAATTCTTAAAGATTTTTTATGACACGACTAACATGTGTTTGTTGGTTTATACGCTCACTACTTGCATTGCACTCCGGTGCATATGCAATATTAGTAGCATGTTTAGGAAGTATCGAGCTGACCCGACACTTAGCCATATAGTTGCAGAGATGGAAACCAAGTTCTTGAAGTACGGTCCACCGTTCCATCTCTTTATTGTCTCGTTGCATGCATGGACCCTAGGGTTAAGGTGGAAAGGGTAAAAAAATACCCTGACTTACATTTCCTCGTGCATGAACCTGGAAGAGCCACCTGAAGGGTTCATTCACGAGAAATTGGCTGACCTGTTTACATACTACGATACTAGGTATGGTGATGGTAGTAGTGAGACTATGATTACGGATATTTATAGATTGTTTGGAGATGACGATTTTTCTATTCAGTTAGCGAGGGGGAAACATAGAGGTGGATCATCACATAGGAGCGAGCTTTCTCGATACTTAGATACCGATTACTGCTCAATCATATTACATTCTGATATCAAAGAATCTTGATAGATTACAGTGGTGAGAATCATATGAGTCCATCTTTTCCGTGCTATTTAGGATGACACGAGATTTACTGACTCTTCCGGTGTTGAGCGTACATTGGAGTCAGTTTTTTTTATTGCAGTCAACGTGATTTCGGATAGGAGATCGAGATTACGTCCAGATATTGTTGAGGCCTTGGCTTGTATGAAGGATTTGGAGGATTCGAGGTTTAACATTCATAATCATGCTGGAGCTGGGACTGGGACAGGGACTACATCCACATCCACTACGATAGCGGAGGAGTTGATTGCTGATGATGATGATCCATATAATACTAATTTTGATGTTGCGGCTGATGATACTCATGATATATTGATTCACGATTGATGATGATTTATTATTTTTTGATTTCGATGTTTTATTTTTTATTAATTGTACGCTTTATTTATACGATATGTTGAAATTGTAATTTGTTTGGTTCGGACATTCGGTATCAAATGACTGATTGATCATTTTTCATTTGAGTTGCTTATGTTTTTTTTTTTAATTTTTATTTTTTTAAACAAAATGTATTGATTTATTTATTTTTTTGTTTTAATTTTTCATTTAAAAATTTATAACTATATTATATAATTCTAATAAATTTTAAACTAATTTTATATTACATTATAAAAAAAATTTAAACTTAATTATTTTAATAAATTTTAATATTTTTCATATTATAAATATATAATATTATACATTATCTATAATTTTATATAAATTTAATAATTTATATAAATAAAATAAAAATTTTTAAAAATTTTTTTTAAAAAAATTTTACTGGCCCGTACGGCTTGGATTGGCCCGTATGGCCAGGCCAGGCCCGAGCGGGCCAAGCTCGGCCTGTCGTGCCTGTGGGCCATGTCGGGCCAGGCTTTTTTAAACCATGCCGTGCCAGGCACGGCAAGGTACAGTAACCGTGCCGTGCCTGGCCCGGCACGAAAGCACGCCAGTGCTTAAAAAAACAGGTCGGTCCAACCCTTTTGACACCTCTAGTAGAGAAAACTCATTTATCAAGGATAATGATAATTAATGTTTGATTAATTAAGTATAATCATCTCTAGTAATATGTAATATTTTGTTTCTAAGTCTTCTAGAATTAAGTAATGAGATATAAGTGAATGTATATGATGAAGATTAGATATGAGTGGAAGATAGATCGACTCAATGCCATATTGGTCATGAAAGGGTTTATATAGATTAATGATGTGGATTAGTGGTATATTTTATTTTTCTCATGTGACTCAATGTCGTCGGTCGTGCCATCATGATGTGTTTGAGTGTGGCATGGTCGTCTTATCGTAGCTTGTCTAGCATGGCACGTGAACTAGTCGGCCAGCCTGGCATGACATGGTTGGCTAGCATAGTACAAGGTTGTGCCAAGGTTGGAGTGGGCTGTGTTGTTTCGCGGCAGATTGGGTTGGCTTAGGTCATCATAAACTAACCTTTTTGTGTCCTAATCATAATATGATTTATGATTATTTAATTTATATTTAAATTAAATGATTAATGCTTAAATTAAATGAAAATAATAATTGCTATAAAGTGCAATCTCATCTAATATCTAATATAATACGTGCGGCATATATCAATAGATAATAATGTATACATCAAAATGGAAAATAAAATGGGAAAAATAAACAAGCAATAGCATTGTAACATAATATAAGTATTACATGAATCATCAATGATCAATTGGTATGTGTGGTATAATATTGTGGATGAAGATGTAGATTGTCATCATTGTCATTATTATAATGGATATGTCTGAAGATGTTGTTAGTGCCCTTAATATCTTTGATCTATATTTTCATGAATCATTATTTGTTATTATTTCTTGTATCTTATTCTAAATGTTTAACTTTCAGTTTTTCAAACTTTCATGCATGTAAGTCTCGTTATGATACTTGGTCATAATCTTGATTTTCTATTTAAAATGATATTGATTGTCATAAAAAAATAGACTTTGATATTATGTTGAACACCAAAAAGGTTAATATATTATGTGTTATTTTAGATAGCACGAAATATGTTAATTCATATGATTTTTACATTATCAAAATATCTAAATTCTTATTATTATCATGTGATAGGATAGAGTGGTAATCGGTGGCTAAGTACTGAGATAATTTGTTTTTATTTGATGGATCACTTCGTTGTTTATTTTTGACTAATTGAATATAGAAATTATCATCTTTGAATATAATATCTATATCTGTATCAGAGTATGACTGCGACTATCATATCTTTTATCGTAATATGAAAATAAGTTAGTTAATTTTTTGTTAATGAGCCTTTTAGGTTGGTATTCTTGGGTTATATACGTAGATATGTATATTAAAATAATTTTTATTTATTTCATTTTAATTTTATGGTCTCTACAGGCTGACAGACAATACAAACTTGGAATGGAAAATTATTATCTTAAATATTTAATTTTTATCTCAACAACCATAACACTAAATAAAGGTGATTTTTATATTTATTTAACATTTTATGAATACCATGTATATACCCAAGTGCATTTCAAGTGGTAAGAGTGTATACATACTAATATATTTAAAAAAAAATTTAAGAATTTTATAAATAAAATTATTATATCATAGTCTTAATTATCAATAATAAATTCGTTACTCATATTATTGATGTAATTAAATATCATGTGTTGTTAGTCAACACAAGATTCTTATATTTGGTAGGTATAATTCTAATAGTATCTTATATTTGTTTGTGTTTTTTTTAGCTACATAGACAACATAATCTGTTAAATTTTTATTGTCTGTTAGGTATTTTAATGAATTTCTTTTTTTTTGTGTAGAAAAAAATAATTTATATTCTTGCCTGTATTATGAGATTAATCATATGTGATATATACACCTAACATAAAATATTTCACCTAATAATTAATCTTTAATAGTCTTAATAAACACACTAATAATTATTTCATTATTAGAAATATTATTAAAATTTATACTAAATATTTTATTTCAAATTTTATGTTCTTTAATGATTTGTATCATATACTAATATATAGTAAATGCATTATGAAGATAAAAAATCTTATGAAATTCTAATATTTTTTTATTAAATTTTTATTTAGAGTCTATTTAGTGGGTGTATAGCTGTCAAATGGGTCAGGCAGTCTGGCACGAATTGGGTCTGGCCCGGTTTAGCAGTGCATGTAGGCTTGGCATGACATGGGTTGGAATCATGCCTTGGGCTGGGTTGGGCTACCTCTTGACATGTTTCGTGCCATGCTGGACTGGCATACCTTGTGTACTTGGTTCGAGAGTACGGTAAACTTGCCTGGGGACCCATAGCTGGATTTTTTAAAAATAAAGTTGGAAAAATCGAGTACGACCCAGCCCAAATCTAGTATGTGCTCGGCTGGCATGCTGGGCTGGTTGGGCTGGGCTGGGCTGATGGTTCTTAAGCCTTGCCGTGCTTGGCACGACGCTGTTACTGTACTAGTACATGTAGGGCACAGCATGGTGGCTCGATTGGGCCACCAAAAAATGATCTATTGTTGCGACTAGTTTATATATCGGATATCATAGATTTTAATCTGTTATATTTTTTAAATTAATACTTTATTATTTATTTTTTTAATTTATAATATTTTATTATATTATTCTTTCACGTTAACCTAAGAATTTTATTATAAATAATTTGAAAGTAAGCATGCATAATACTAATTATCTTATAATTTTTCGAAAATCTAATCAAGTAACCCAAGATCATAATTAATTTGGTCATGTATTTTCTCCTAACATCGTTGTGGTAAATGAAATAAATCAAATGCAGTTGAGTTAGATCCAACACTAAAGATCCTATCGCAAAGTTTTCGTCTTGAATTTTTTGTAGGGTTATCATTGTTATTTATATCTACGTTAATATTAAATTCATTATTGCTAAATTTATTATGTGATTTTTTAAATAAATTATGAAATTAAACAAAAAAATTTTGCAAACTAGCATTGTGACAAAAAAATTAGACGATTAGTACTGTAATGCAATGTGTTTTGTTGTAAATTCTAATTTTGAGACAAGATGTATTGTTGCACTCAATGACAGGCACACCCATACTATCATGGATCATCTATCTTGTATGCGACAACATAAATCATAAATTGAAATAAAAAACTAGTAAATGTAAAATTTATATTATAAAAGATTAAAAATAGACTAGAGAGAGTCAAATTTAAGAGAAACTAAGAGAATCAGAGAGGAGAAAAAATAAAGAAAAATCATCGACATTTTTTTTATCTATTTATTAAAAAAAAAGAAAAGAAAATTATTTTAAAATATATATTTTTATATTTTTTATGATTTTTTTAATTTAAAAATAATCAGAATCATGATAACCATTGTATTTTTTGTCACAGTAGCTGTTGGAATTAGTTCGACAGTTATTGTAATCTGAGATTTGATATTATATATATATATATTAATTAAATGGGACTGGACGATAGGGACTGCGATAGGCACAACCTGTCATTTTTCTTGTTGGAAGCCTGTTTAATATATATATATATATATATATATATATAATTTAATTTAACGGGACATGACAATAGTGAGTGATAGGCGTGGCCTGCCTTTGTTCTTGTCGGAAGACCATTGCATGAAACACAACGGGTGGAAATGATTATGTGGCCGGTCAATTGTGAATGACCATGTAAACAATATCCAGCTTACGTGGCCTATTTTGTTAAATAACTTATCCCGTTGGGCGGTTACTTGATGAGACTTGATATGTGCCTCATCAACCAACTGTAGCTGGTCATGGGTCCTTGGGCCAGACACGAGCCATGCCAGTTGTCAAGTGATGGCATGGTCTAAGACCAGGCATGTTCCTGGACTAGGCAGTGCTGGGCCAGACATGGCTGAATTGTGTTGTGTCTGTGCTGCCTGGCCCGGTTGACACATCTACTAGGTGGAAATGGGTCGGATGGTCCAGCCCCGTTGTAATCTTGCCTAGAACATGGTGTTGCTTGTTCTGTGTTGGGCAGGTTCTTTTGGCCTGTGTGAGCCAAAACATATGGCACATGGCCCCACATGCTCGCATGTGTGGGCTGGTTTTGGCTTGTGTAACCAAACCATGTTAGCTTAGACCCAAGCTAGCCTAGACCAAACTTGAGTAAGGCCGGTCTTGGCAATGCTGGGCAGGCATGACCCAGGAAACCTATGTGCCAATTGTCCTTGTCCTGCCTTTTTTTAAAGATGTGCTTACACGGCACTTCTTGGTTTCAATATAATTAATTTATCACCTCTATTCTTGTAAGTGGACTATTTATTAAATAGATGTAAAAAAATATTTTTTTTTATATTGATCTTAAAGATGTTATATTTATACATCATGGATCATGGTTTACGATTATTTGGAGTGCATATATGTTGTAGATTGCAAATAGTTAGAAGTGTCAAATTTATCGTGTCAGGCTGTCATGCACACATTCTAGTTATTTTTTGTGCTAGACTAGGCAATTGTATTGGGTTTGGATGCCTCAAAAATGAGGCAGCCTAACATGGTTTGGTGGCTTACTAGCCTTGGTTCGTTCCTAGCTTGTGTGGGCTGGAGCCTGGGCCAGACATAAATTTTTTTAAAATTTTGTTACAGTTAAAAAGTAAATATCTAAAAAAACAAAAATAAATTAATTTTTGAAGTTTAAACTTTACAATATCATTTAATATACTATTTTTTTAAATAGAAAATTATGTATAACTATTCAAGTACAATGCCTATGAATATGAAATAAAAAAATATAATAAAAAATTTATTTTTATCAATTAAATTTCTAGTTTTGGGTCATAACCATTGTTTGTCTAGTGTTAGCCTTGAATGTTTAATTTTTTAAAATTTTCATAGAATTCATCTTTTAGAACATGAACATTCATATGTCTTTATAATCCTTTAAATATGTAAATATCATCTTCATATCCAGTGTTAGATTTGTCATTCTATATGCTATTGTATTTACATAAACAAAAAGAAAATTGTAATGTTATAATAAATATTGAAAGATTTAATAAATCATATTTCTTTTTAGATTTCATGAGATAATTGTATTTATAAGTTCTATATTTGCTCACAATATTAAAATTATTTATGTTATTTGGTAAAAAGTAAGAATAAAAATTTATCTAAATATTTTGATGACTCATGCCAATTGGATATATTACCATGTTATTTTTTATTAGCTAATAAAATAATAAAAAATATTTTTGAATATAATTTGTCTCCACACTCTTAGGTACACTAATACTATTTTATATGTTTTTTTAATATATCCATAAATTATGTGTTTATATATTTTATTCTCTAATTCTTGTAATTAGTTTATATAATTGTATACGAATTTTAAAATATTTTTTACATCTTTTATCTTAACTCAGATGCAAATAGATATTAAATAATAATATGGTTGAATAATTGATCAATATTTAAAATATTTTGTTTATATATATATATATATATATTTCACTAACATTGATATTTTAGATCTCATAATAATTTTGAAGTTAAATATGTTAGTTCGAAGGTAATATTAAAAAGATTAATTAATTGGAAAATCTTTGTTTATTATATATGTATTAGATATTATACTTTGATGTGATAATAAACATATTCTTTCAAGGGTAGTAGTGCTTGGGTTCAAGGCTCATCAGACAATTTTATAGGTGTCAAGCGGGTTCTGTTAGGCTAGCATAATCTATTTTTTTAGGCTCTTATGAGTCCATGTGTCGTGCTAGGTACAACATGCTATAGTAACCATGTCGTGCTTGACACGACATGGTTCCTTGGAGGGTAGACCTTGCATGACCAGCCGCCCGAAGTCTGCCCTAGTTTCGGGCTGGTTTGTGCCGGGCTTTTGGTACATGGGTGCTCTTTAAAGTCGAGCTGGTGCTCCCGCTGACTTGCTCAGTTCGTTGCTTTGCCTGTCGGGCCTCACGCCGTTAGGCGTCACCTTGTTGCCATGTTTGGCATCGGGTCAGGCATGGTTCTGAGTCCCAACCAAATTGGCCAATCCCTAGGGCACGTGTTGTGTTGTGCCCACGTGCTAGGCACCTGGGTCTTGCATGAAACATGAGCCTACTTCCCTTGGTAAACACGACATGAGTCGTGCCGAGAGTTCGCCTGACACAGCTCAAATGGGTTGTGCCTCATGCATGATTAGGCTGACCAGCACATTTAATACCTATAGACAGTCTCTTTGAATTTTGTGGGTAAAATAGTCGAGATATTTACTATTTTTTTATATCTTGATCTAAAATGATAGTCTTATGTACTAGGTATGAGTTTCATCCTCATATATCTATTTCGTTAAAATATAAATGCCCCTATTTTGTTGAAACACATGATTAATTATGTGTGAATTGACAAATACACATTTTTTTAATTCTAAACAAATTATTAATAATTATAAAAGTAAAAATCTATTTTCTCAATCATATTTAGTTATTAATATATCATCATTTTTACTAAATAAATAATTTAAATGTACTAAATTGATAATCAATACACGATTCAAGTATTAAGTATGTTAAATATAAATGATATTGGATATAAGTAATAAGTTAATTTTTTTAAAGCTTATTGACTAACATAAATTTTGATATTCTTGCAGCATGTTAAATGCATTAATAAATTTTATAGAAATCTAAATAAATTTTAGTAAGATTATTTTTAAGTTAGACATTTATTATTAAATAAATGATGTGACTCATATATTTAATATGGAGTTAGTAGATCTAGTGTTAGATTTGTCATTCTATTTGATATTGCATTCGTTAAAATAAAAAAAAAATTAAATTTTGATTCTATAGTAGATATTGAAGAAGTTAGTATATCACATTTTTTTTAGATATCATGAAATAATTAGATTTTTATCTACTCAAAATATTAAAATCTAAAGTCATTCAGAATAAAATATTAATAATAATTTAATTTTTTTTTCATCCTCTCCCAATTTTTTCTTATCAATCTAAGGTTAGATGTATATGACAAACTTTTATACTGGTCAATCATCTCTGTAGTGATTGTGACCAAGCAAATTAAATTTTGGAGTAATTATTAGATTCGTATATTGGTGATGGTTTAAACGCAACTAAATAATAAAAACAATTAATATCTAAATATTTTGATAAATTATTAGATTCGTATAGTTAATTGAATAAAAAGTTTATCTTGTAATATATATATGGTCATAATACTCATTCGTGCACTAATATTATCATATTTATATTTATAATATTTTAATAAGTTATGTATTTGTTTGTATATTTTATCCTATGATTCTTATGTTCAGTTCATGCAATTATATATGAATCTAAAATTATTTTCTCTTCTACCTTAACTATGAGATGTATGCAAGAAACTATAATATTAAAGCGGTGGAATGATTGACTAATATTTTAATTTTTTTATATTTATATATTTATTTCACTAAATTATTGGTGTCTCTTATTTTGTTGAAACAATTGGCTAATGATGTATGTACACATAAGTATAAAATAAGCTATGTGAGTGTATACAGACAAATAAAAATATATGTTCATTATATCTCTCAACTATATTTTAATTATAAACATATCGGTATTTTTAATATTCTCTAAATTGAATATAATAATTTGATATCCAACACATGATTTCAGTATTATGTATGTTAAATGTATGATATTAGATGTCAAGTTGATTTTTGTATGCCTACTACTGACGAACATAAACTATGAAATTATAATAACTGAGAGCTTAATCTGGTCTGATGAGTGAATAATATTTTAAGCTTAATCTGGTCTGATGCACACCTCTACCTATTTTGACCTAGCTGCTGAGAGCTTCATTTTCTTGTCTAAAATTGAAATATGTTGGATATCACAAAAAGCAGTTGAATGACAAATCAGGTACATGAAACAAATCCGAAAACAAATGGATTTTTATGAGGAAAAAGGAGGTTATCTAAGATGTTGGCCGGTGTGAGAACTCTTTGTGATTACAACAAGCTATAGCACCGTGGAAGCAGTCATAAAAACATAAGCCCATGGTGGGTGTGCTTGTCGAGCATGGCCATGGCATCACTTTATTTTCTTTTATTATCATTTCTAAAAGTATTTTTTAATAGTTGCACTGTTCCATTATTCTACTGCAAATATATTTCTCAGTGGCATGTGAATGTTAAATGTTATTTTTTGTGGACGGTCGTACTGCAGCTGAATGTGAATCAGGCTACAAGAGAGTATCTGGAGCGGTATGTTGCAAAAAAAACAGAGAACTGCAAGAATCTCAAGGAAATGAATGCAGGAGACGAAAAAGAAATGGAAACTGTGATGGCTGCTGAAAAGAATGAATCCTCCATCTCAACTGCAGAGGAGTTGAACAATGGTATTGAGAAAGTAAATAAAGAAAATGACTCGGCCAACTTTGGAGTTGTTACCAATGAGGACAAAGAAGGGGATTGCACAGCTTTGGAGAAGCTTTTAAGAATGATTGATGAACGATTAAAGGCCAAGCCCTTGCATTCACCTTCTCTGCACGCACCTGCCGATACTTGTGGTTGCATAAACACAGAGTTTCCCACCAAAAATAAAGATGCTGAACCTATTGTAGATGTAGTGAGAAATGGTGAATTTTCAATGTTATATTCTTGGAAGAAAAAAATTTGGGTGATTACACACTAAAAATTAGATCTCATTAGAATTTCAAAGTTTAAAAGAAATATTTGGGTAATAATAATATTGAAATTGGTGGTTACCTGAGAAATTTTTGTGTTGTATACATTTATTAGAGGTCGTCGTGTCTTGGTGCGATAACAATTGTCATCGTCCAAAGGCACTAGGTTGCGGGTTTAAGACTTATCAGACATAGCTCCTCTGATTTTCAGGGATAAGGCCGTCAAGATATTATCCACTTCCTGACGCTGCCTTAACCAAGCCCGGCAAGCCTTGTGTCTTGGATATGATATTTGACCTCATATTATGGGGAGTAATTTTGACACATTTTAGCATATATGATTTTCTCCTCACAATTGTGATTCATTTTTTGAATTTTTAATACTGTTTGAACAGTGCCAAAGTCTTTTGCTGTTTAAAGGGAACCTTCTTTGTTTTGTAATGGAATTGATAATGCTTTTCTATGTTTTTGGAGATGCAGCTGAAGATAAAAACAGTGATATGGGCGGTGAAAATAAAATGGCGTGGGAGGATAGACCTCAAACGAGTTCCCCGGACAAGATCAGAAGATACGATCGGATGAGCAGAGAGAGGGACAGAGAACGAGACTTCAAAAGAGAAAAAGAAAGAGAAATTGAAAGATACGAGAGGGAAACAGAACGGGAGCGTGCTAGAAGAGACAGGGAGCTGAAAAGGAAGATTGATGATGCAGAACGTGAATATGAAAAGCGGGTCAAAGATTGGGAGTACAGGGAGAGGGAGAAAGAGAAACAGCGGCAGTATGAGAAGGAGAGGGAAAGAGAGAAGGAACGCAAGTGGAGAAAGGAGATCCTTCGTGATGAAGAGGAGGAGGAAGATTCAAGAAAACGTTCCCGTAGGAGTGTTCTGGAGGAGAAGAGGAGAAAGTTGTCGCTAGAGAAGGAGGAGGACATGGCTGACAGGTTGAAGGAGGAACACGAAAATACTGAAGCCAAGAGACGGGCCGAGGAGGAAAAGCTATGGTTGCTAGAGGAGAAAAATAAGATTACAGAAGACGCGAGAGCTGCTGAATGGGGTGCAGAAGATGACTTGAGCAAACATAAATCAAGTGTCCTTATAGGTAGGCAGATTTTTAATCTGAATGTTGTGATTTTGTTTGCAGTTTGGTGTCAGATTTGATCTTGGGCTGCGAAACTCAAAGTCAGCCAATCGACGAACCATGTAGTCCACATCTAACTGTGAATAATGATTGAACCAAATTCAAGGTGTCATGGGTTTGGTTGTTAGGTTATATTGTGAACCAGACCCCCACCAATGCTCCCCCGTAGTTGCTATTGGATTTCATGGATGCTAACTTGTGCAAATAACCATGCATTCTTTGTGGCAGGGGGGGGAGCAGTCTTGCAGGATGGCACCGGTGATGAATCCACACCACACGCCCAGCAGAGTGGTAATGGTCCTTCAAGAAAGCTGGGATTTGGTTTAGTTGGTTCTGGAAAGCGAGCTGCAGTCCCTTCTGTTTTCCATGAAGAGGATGATGATGTAGGGAAAGAGAAGAAAATGAGGCCTCTGGTTCCTATTGATTACTCAACCGAGGAGCTACAGGCAGTCCAACCAGCTGTTTCTGGAGCACAGCCAGCAAATCTGGTGGCTGCTGCGGAATATGCCAAGAGGATTCATGACACCCTGCCAAAAGAAGATGTGGAGAAAACCAAACGTTCGTATGATAGGCCAAGCCACCGGGATAGGCTTGAATCCAGAGAGAAAATTATAGAATGTGACAATGTCCAGGACTGTGAGCATGGTGGTGCAGACCATGTTAAGATGGCTGATAAGCAGAAGCTTCTAGATGCAAAACAGCTGATTGATATGATTCCAAAGACCAAGCCCGAGCTTTTCACTTATGAAATAAATTGGTCTGCATTTGATGAGGTTGGCAACTTCTTCTTTCATGTTAAATTGTTTTTCTTTTCTT
Organism: Sapria himalayana; assembly: GCA_029783825.1. Classification (NCBI taxonomy): domain Eukaryota; kingdom Viridiplantae; phylum Streptophyta; class Magnoliopsida; order Malpighiales; family Rafflesiaceae; genus Sapria; species Sapria himalayana. The sequence goes on from JAREIK010000435.1 coordinate 1,154,044, forward strand.
TTTTTTTTTTTGTTTGTGTCCTGAATTTTTTTTTCATTCCACTCTTTGGGCTATCTTGTAGCATGGGCTTCATGAGAGAATGAGGCCTTGGATTTCCAAGAAAATTACAGAGTTCTTGGGTGAAGAAGAGAACACGCTGGTGGATTACATTGTATCGAGCACACAAGAACACGTAACGGCCTCAGAAATGCTGGAGATGCTTCAAGGAATCTTAGATGATGAAGCCGAAATGTTTGTGCTCAAGATGTGGAGAATGCTCATTTATGAAATAAAGAAGAAAGAGAACATGAGGAAACTGGTAATCTATTAACTGCGAGATTCAAGATTCTTCTTGCCTTGATTTTTACATTATCATGGAACGCTGCATAGTAGTAATTGATATAACTGTTTACTGTATCTATCTCTTGATTTTACACTTGCAATCAATCATGTCCATTGGAAGAGCATTGTGTGGCTCTGCATCTGCTCCCTGTTGGTGTCTGATTGTTGGGACAAACGATAACGCTTATTGTTGTGGGTTAACACCATCACTCACTCCTACAAGAGCATGGGTTGGATTGGCATGAAGCCGTGTGCCGAGTCTAATGGGGTGACTCATGTGTCGCTCATGCCTGGGGTGTGTGCCACCCCTGCCCAAGGGCTCAGCCTAGATGTTGGCAGTGCTTGAGAGCTCCCATGAGTTGCCCGAATTGCAGTAGGCACCATGGTGCAATGAGACAGCTGACTAAGGTCCACCTGCCTAGTTTGGCTCGGCCAGGCCTTTCTTTGTGGCTTGTGGGTTTGCCCTTACCTGACTAGCTCAGCTAGCATGACTTGTCCTGGTGGAACTGTCCTCGTGAACAGGCTTCAGTGGACTCTAGGGAAGTGTCTGACATGATGACCTGGTTGGTCCAAAAAAGGGCTAGCGTCTGCCAGACCCCATTGGATACCGTTTTGTTATTTTTTATGGTACACATTTGTCAAGGCGTTAGAACTTAGAGATCATTGAGCAAACCATTGAAGTCGCTTGGGACATTATACCACAATCAGGATCCACTAACAGAGGCCATAGTACTTACCAAGAGAATTATGGTAAAGTATATTTCATTGCAAGTTTTATTGAGCAATAACATAATTATCAGTCATGCTATTTTCTTTTAAATATACTTAATATTGTTGATTTAACACAGCTTGGGTCGCAAGGCTTATTGCAAATCATCTAAATTGTAATAATGTTTTTTTCGAACTTATTCTAGACAAGTGGATTTTTTTTTGTTGAGGTTGAACATGATTTTTTGGTTGTTTTTGTTGGCTCTCAAATGACGTGCTGGATGCGTGGTTGCTATCGATAATTATTTAAAGTTGATGCTACATGATATTTCAATAAAAAATTATATAAATTAATAGTATAATGCAATTTTATTAGCATCTAGTAAATAATCAGTGATGTTAGAAGATCATTTATATTTTATAATATGTTAATGGATATATTAATGAAATTCAATAATGTTAAAAGAATGTCATTTTCTTTAACAAAAAAACGATAATTTTAACTTCAATAATACATGCATCTTCATTAGTCTACATAAGCTGATTCGTGTATTTCAATTAATTCCACGGACCACGGGGAGCCATGATTGTTGTACTTTATTTGACGAGACGTAGTCCAAAACTAGCTGTACGCATTTCAATGCAAGTATGGGATCATAGTGGATCAAGATCCCTTACCTAAAAAAATATACATGAGATTGTCATTTTAATGGCGAGATAGAAAGAAAATATAGGGCCACCTGACATGCTTTAAGATTTATAAAACCCCAATGGAGCAAGCCGAGCTTAACTTGATGCACTTACTCCTTTAAACCATAAAGAGACTTGATGGGCCCATAGGCATGATGTGAATGCTCAACCAAATCTTCGTGTAAGATGAACTTTTGGATAGCATGATGCCACATTGTCCAATGTCGAGCAAATGCTGGAGCCAGGATAAAATGCGTCGCCCATCAACTTGATAACTGGGTTGAATTTCTCATGATAATCAAGCACAGCTGTTTGATGGAAGCCTTTGGTGACCAAGCAGTCCTTGTAATGTCGATGGTGCCATCTGGTTTGAGTTTCAATCAGGAAACCCATTTTCAGCCTATGATATTGGCATGTGAATGCAGAAAATGAAATTCTTGAAGCAAATGGCAACGTGCTACCATGCCCATGGACAAATTGCAACTAACATGAAACTCAAATGGCAAGCTCAATTTAAGAGCCTATAAGTTCACTCAATTTTTGGATACTATGACTCCAACTGAGTCGGTGTGGGGTGATCACTGATAATTGGAGGTCTGGTATTGTCACAAGGGGACTAACATGTCTGTGACCCGCGGGACAAAAGAGAGAGACGGAGAAAAATAAGAGCACGAATAAAAAGTTGAGTGGTGAAAATAATGAGAAATTTTTTGGGAAAAAAATGAATGATGGAATAGATACAAAAAAATTGAATAATAGAAATTAGAAGGGACTAGAAATAACAGATTGAGAAAAAATAAGTGTGGGAGGGAAGAACGTATTCACTAAAGACTGGATGCTGAATGCTATTACATATGCAGCCAATGGATTGATCAGGACTCAAAATAACCTTGTGTTGGGAGCAATATCCAATGAAAACACACTCCTCAGATATGCAGTATAATTTATTGGTATTGCAAGCACTAGACATTTGCTACTCAAAATATGAGTTAGAATCACAAATCTAATTAATTAAGTAAACAACAATAAAAAACGTGTAACCAACTGCATGATAATTTGATTGGCAAAAGAGGATGAATGCTCTAACTCTTGGGGGACACAAGTTTGATCCCCAAAGGGTGCTGGATACTCTTCCTCATGTACTTACTAGATCACCTATCATGCAGTTGAGATGGGATGCTTATCTACTCTTACCCCGAGGCTCCGATAATCATATATTAACTAAGAGAACCATATACGAGTTGAATTTAACAAGAGTATGAGAGGACAAGAAATAAAAAACAATGAAAAGTGTGTTGTTTATGACCAATAGGCGAGGGGTATACTAGAATGAACAATTATAGATAAACCAACTCAACAATACAACAATTTTCTATTTTCTCATTACGCACCACCAATTTGCTATGGGATGGACCAAATACTCCATGCGAGATGTCATGTGACTGGAAAAAATTTAAGAAAAAGAGCAAAATTCCCCACCCCAATTAGATTAGACACATTTAAGGACATTTGATTTATGAGACAAATTTCTTTAAATATAAAGAAAATCCCATATGCTTCTTCTTTATTTTCACTTTTCGACAAGCATCACCATGTAGAATGTGAGCGACGGTCATCAATGGACAACATAAAATATCACACACCAGAAATAGAAATATAACAAGAGAAGGCTTGGCAGCCATAGTAGATAACAAAATGAAAGGCAATCTATGATTTTTAGCAACCTGACATGGATCAGAAAACTAAAACAAGGCATTCCTAGTGTTGATTGACATTACAAAGACGTAAAAATTGATTAATTACAGTAATCTCATGACGTCCCAAATATCAATGCTAAATATTGAGGTCTTGAAAATGTGTTGGAAGGGCTTGAGCTGCTAGGTTAGATAAATGAGATGACGAGAGCTAGAGATGAGTGGAGTAATTCAGTAAAGATCTCCATCAAGAAGTCCCTCCAGAATAAATTATTTGGTAATCCAATCTTTCGACAAGGAAAAAAAAAAGAGAATGAAATTTGACAAATGCTCCCTCATCGAAATACAACGTAGAGAAACTAATAAGATTTTTTGAAATAACCTAGCTATAACAAGGCACGTCCTATATGTGCTTTTAATTTTAAGTGTGATTATGAGGTGAACAAGACGCATTTGACCTCCAAAGATTATTTACTAGATTGGGACTGGGGGTGGAGGCTTACCGAGGCTTGCTTGGAATGGATATAGATCATAGATGGTCTGTGTTCTATTTCTAGAGCTTTTTTGTTGATGTCGAAACGGGCTAAATTGGTTTGTACGAAGCCCAACTATTATGATGCATTTTACCTCAAGATAAAATTCATAGATTAATATCAACAAGTTTGTAAGAGACGGGTTCACCCACATAAGCTAAAATGTTAGATATAACTTTAAATTTTTGGATATTTGCCATTGACATGAATCTTGATAGTATTTACATTGTTGTTAGTTTTGAAGTTCAAGTAAATGAAGCTATAGAGTAGATCTGCACCAAAGCTTCCAATATCTCCAATACTATTGGTTATCCAACTATTTGATCTATCAAGTTTTGTGAGAGAGAATCATAGATTCAGTTCATGATGTGCCAATTTAAAATATCACTAAGTCATAAGTCGAGAATAATGATACACTGTTGAGCATCAAGAAACTGAGTGGCACATGAGCGAGATGCATCAAAGAAGTTCTCGAAGATCATTCATTTGTGGTAAAGATGCTGGGTAGCTGATTTTTCTAGATTAGTAATTGTTTTCATCTAGTTTGATTGAATAAAGGTCCATTTATAAAAAAATAGATTAGGGGGGAGGCATGAGATTGATGAGAGCCTAATTTGGGTTTGATTGAGTTTTACGTGTTGTTGGGGGGTGGTGGGGGGGGAGGGGTGGGTGGTGGAGGCATGATATTGATGGAAGTCATATTTGATGGAATATGACACTACAAATAAGGCTTTAATGCTCTAATACCATAAGAAAAGATTAAGGAGTTAAGAAAACAAGAAAGAGCATAGTATTCTATGTTTTTGTAATAAATACATTCTATACAAATGAGGGTGTGTGTGTGTGTGTGTTTAAGGAAATTTTATTATAAAAGAAAATGGTGAGTGCTATAAACATGCTATCATGAATTAAGTGTTGTGCCTTTTCATTTATAGAGATTATACTCAATACACAAGACTTCTATTTAGCGTAAAATCTGAGAGATACTAATATATCGATAATTTTATCTATAAAAATCAAAAATTTTTCACCTTTGTGCAAGAGTACTTGCTAACAAACCAAAGCATAATCTCCAATAAAATACCTTCATATAGAGTAGAGGTAGAAAAATGGATCAAACCTAAATAATCGAGTTGTTAGTCAACCCATTATATTCAATTGGTTTGGTCTATTATTATATAAACTATAAAACATTTATAAATAAGAAACTATAACTATTAAGTGGATCTCTATTATATATATGTGACAAAACATATAGCCCAAAACAATTGGATCAATTCAACCTTTTTGGAAGCATCCAATTTTGACATCTCTAAAAATGATTGCTCCAATTATCAAAATGATATCATTTTATGTTTTGCTATTTACAAATAATTTGTATATTGTATCGCAACTTGTTTTATTAAAATATCATTGAGTTTATATATATATATATATATCAAATGTGCATATGAATAATCTTATTATTATTGTGTTTTATGTATTGTTCAAACAATATTGAATTAAATATATGTTTTAAAAAAGATAATTTTAATTAAAATAATAAAATTCAAATATAATTTGCTAATTTTGAATATTGTTAATACACATTATTAAAAATCAAAAATTAATTTTATTCAAATTTTTTAATGAGAATCAAACTTTCCTATATTATAAATTAATAATATTTTTAAAAATTAAAATAAAGATTCAAAGATTGAGCCCAGATCATTGCATAAACTAACACAACGAATCTCATAAAAATTTCATAGTTAACTATATTTTGATAAAAATAATATTAGAATGACTGATTATCTATAAAAAAACTTTATATTATATACATATGCTGAAAATCATGTCTTAATGTGATGGTATTTGTCCAGAATAGTAAGTCTCAAATTCAAGATTCAATAGACTAAACAAGGCACATTCAATAATGTCATAACCACCCCCCCTCCCAACATACAAATGCCTTGCAATCTCAAGGCCTGACACTTAAATTCATATTAAAATCATTATCTTGCACACCTACTACCTCATCCAATACCTTTCTGATCGGTACGCCATAATCAACCTCTGATCGATGTCACTTGACCCAATCATACATTACAATATTTGAACTCTTATATCCATTAGTGAAACCCAGAAGACAAGTAAGGCATGTCACCGGAATCTCAGTTTTGAAGAATTGAGGGCCGTGCAGGCAACCAAAGAACAGAGGGAAAAACAACAACCTTGCAAAACACCCACCAATGGCAGCTTTTGGGTTTTGAAGAATATACCATGCAGTGGAGGACTTGCCGATGAGGTCGAACACGTTATAAGTGGTAATGAGAAGGATTGCATACCAGTCCTTGAAGATTTCAGATTTAACATCCTCTGTTACATACCCAGGAAAAATAGACAGTGTAACAATATAAATAAGAATGATTCCAATCCCGAACCATTTCACCTGGCTAATTATCTCCCACATAGTTGATCTCCATTGTTCTCCAATTATCGAGCACTTGATCTCCCCTTGTTCTCTCATTGCCTACCTTTTCAAATTTGTGTAGTATCTTATAACGGGAAGCCTTCCAACCATGTTGAAACAGATGATACATACCAGCATAACTGCTACACTTAGAGAGAAATAGAGGAGTGTGCTTCGTCTTAAGCCTTGAGCATTTTGTGGGTAAATAGATTTCGTTACAATTCTAAGGAATGAAACAAGAACACCTATGTTCGAGTTCGACCAAAAAAAAAAAAAACCATAAATAAACAGCAAGCCAGTTAACGAAGAAACAACATCCATAACATCACACATCTAGATTATGACGAACTTTTTCAATCCAGTTAATTATGAATTTGTGCAATGTGCAACGCTGTGGATCAAATGTGTCAAGAACACTCATCCACCATTGAATGTTTGATAAGCCATAATTTGGAGAATCAGTGCATCATGCAGCAGCAGCAGTCATTCGAGATGATAAAACTTAAATAATTCAAAGAGCATTATAATGTCTCAAAATTAGTATAAATTCAAAGGCTGCCAAGAAAATTATTCACAAATGACACACCAGTTAAATTTAATGAAATTGATAAAAATAAATAAATAATACAATAGGTTACCAGATCCAGCAGTGCCAGCAACAATGGCCTGCATGTATCTCTCAGGAAGTTCTCCAGCAGAACCAATAAGGCCACCTTGAACAAACGCATTTGCAAGGCCAGAAAGTGCAGTGGCCCCAACCGTCACGTAAAATCCGTCATACAGGCCGACCCGACCACGTATATAAACCAAGTCCATACCGGAACCATCAACAGGGACACCACGAACAGTGCCAGGCCGGCATTGATTCTGAAAAATGCGTCAGATAGGTAAGCGTAGAACACGATGACAACAAGACAGGCCAGGAAAACCAACATGTAGGCGACAGCGAAGATGCTGTCAACTGAAGCATGGGGGTAGGCGTGGGAGAAGTAATCGACGCCAGTGATAAATGCGTTCCAGGGGAGCAGAAAACCCACTCCAAGGGTTAAGTAGATTGTGTACGCCAAGTGAAAAGTGTCCATCGGAATTTTGCATGAAAATATTGATGGTGATAAGAGATAATTGGATTTGGTATCTAAATCGAGTTCTGCTTTGCCGGTGTGACCCATCACCGCCTTTGATAAGTCTGGATCGGGCCATCGGGATTCTCAAAGAGTTCTTGGTGTTCTATGTATGTCAGTTTCTATGGGAGAGGCGGAGAGCTGATAGTTTGTAGCTTCGAGATTGAACCGCAAGATCAACTCCAATGGGAGAGGCGGAGAGGATAGTTTGTAGCTTTGAGATTGAGCAGTAAACTTTTTTCTAGATGATAATTTGTAGCTTCGAGATGAGCCGTAGCTTTTTTCTAGATGATAATCTGCATCTTCTATACTCAGCGGTAATATCAACTCCAATGGGAATTAGCAAATATGGGGTGTCAACTGTCAGATATCATTTTGGCACATTGAATAGTATTTTGGCACCTCAAAAAAATTTATTTGCTCCGATGATAGGTGCCATAATGAGATGCCATTTTAATACTTTAATATATTTTTTTAAATTAATCTTTTAAATTTCAATTCAAAACATAATAAATAACCACTAAAAAATAAAATCTCGTTTTTTCATAATTCTCATCTTCAAGTTATTCCAATATGTTGTAGAAATTTGGTCCATGCTGGTAGTATCGGTTTCCATAATTTTCATATCATTTTGTATTTGAATTTCTTGCACGTGTTTTTCTTCAATTTCTAACTGTTTGCGATGTTGCTCCAGTGCTATCTACTGTTGTGCATAAATTTTTTCATGCCGCTCAATTTTTTGTCGTTCTATTTACATTCTTTCATTCCAGTGATGATAATCTAGTGACCTTTCATTATCAATTTGTTTATCTTTGCTTTTAAGTTTTTTCTTCGAAGTTTTTTAGCTCAATGGCCTTTTGAGGTTGGAAGAGAACGATGGTTCATTATTGTTTCCTAAATATTGAGTTGAATAGTTGGATTCAACATGAATTGATTCAGCAGGACTACTAGTTGAATGAGTTTTTGCTCTCTTATTGCTGGTCAAATTAGCATTCCATTTCCGCTCCATTTTCAATATATTCCAACAATGCTGGTATTGAAATGGTTTTCCAATTATCTTAGCAAATATTTCTTTCGGTTCATCAACCTAAAACCATTTGAAATAATTCAATAAATTATTCAGAAATCAAATCTTGCTAGTGTTTGAATTTAAAATATAAATCTTACATTATTTTGCTCGGTATGTCCACTTTATCGTAGTTTTACTATTTGACAATAAAAACAGACAAATTTACTACATTTTGCATTTATATCACTCCAACGATTTTTAATAGAAGATTGGGAACGCCTTTCGTTATTACCTCCATTAAGTTCTAAGTATTGTGATATTCTTTGCCAGAATACACTACTTTGTTGTTGATTCCCGGTAATTGAATCTTTGCTCATATTAAGCCACGCTGACACAATTAATTTATCTTCTTCAACAGAGAAATTCTTTGTCCTTTCAGACTTTCTCACATTTGAGACGACTTCATTTTGTATTGGTGCCAAATCTACTGGATTACTCTAAATAATATCATCATATAAGTCGGTCTCGTTCATTAACAAATCAGTTAATGAACCATGATATTGCAAATTCATTTACAAAAAAATATTCTAATCAATTTATATAATGAGTAATTTATAAAACATTCATTTGAATCTATTAAAATTTAAAATTATAAACAATTTAAAAAATTAGAAAATAATATACATTAATTATAAAAATCAAAATATAAAATAAAAGAGAATGAAATACCTTTTTTTTGGAAATATTTCTCTTATGCAGATTTTAATGGAAGGAATGCAAGGTTGGAATGCAAATATAGAAGACAAAATATATTTTTTAGAATTTTTTTGATTGCTGGAAGGAAGATGTGTAGAAGAGCATTCAAAAAAAAAAAACAAAGCTGGATGGAATTGATTTGTGCAGCAGCCCATTCAAATTTATAAATAAAATTAAAATATATCCGTTGGATATATACATTGATTTGTACAGTAAAATAACCGCAGTTTTGCATCTTTAACTTTTTCTCTTCAATGTTGCCATTTATGGCACCCCGATTTCACGGATGCTATTTTGGCAACCCATATGCCATCCCCATTGGAGCGAAGAAAAGTAATATTGAGATGTCATTTTGGCAGTTACGGGGATGATACCCCGTTTTGCAACTCCGGTTGGAGTTGCTCTAAACTTTTTTCTAGATGATAGTTTGTAGCTTCCCGATTGAGCCGTGATCTTTTTTCTGGTTGATAATTTCAGTAACCTATCATATTTTTTTATAATGGGAGAATGTATTTTGGTGCATTCCCAAGATAATATTTGAAAAAATAAATCTGTAATTTTAATAATTTTTTAAAAAATACATTAAACTATTAAATAATTGATTTTTAGCACACTTAATTGTTATATACCAAAATACTTTCATCCCTCTTTTGTCGCCCCTCTCCCCTGGCCCTCTCTCCTAGCCCTCAACCCCCATTGGAGCTCCATGGAGGAGCTCGACGGGGCTCCAACAATGATTAAAATTCATGATGGAGCTCGAAGAGCTCCATCGAGCTTCTTCAAGAATCTTGTTGGAGTTACATCGTGGGGCTCACTGGAGCTCTATGAAGGGATGAGGGGCAGCAATAAAGGATATTTTGGTATTATAATTATAATAATTTAGTGCACAAAAAATTAATTATTTAAGAGTTTGGTATATTTTTATTAAAATATTGAAATTTAAGTTATATTTTTTCAAATATTTTTTTGAGAGTGCACCAAAATACAATTCTACCTTTTATAATTTTTGTTGGGTAGTCACAAAATTATTTAAATAGATATTTGTGTTTTGGTCAACTACACACATAATATTTATTTTTTGATGTACCAAACCTAAATATTTGTATTTTACCCTCCAAAAATATATTAAACTATAAAATACAATATAATTTTTGGGAGTGCACAAAAATGCAATATAATTTTTGTGCTTCAAGTTTTTATAATTTTAAAAAATATATTAAATTATAAAATAATTAAGTTTTGGTGTACTAAAATTAATCAATCGGATTTTACCCTTGAAAATTTAGAAAACAAATAATGTAATTAATTTTGAAACCACCATTGTGAACCGAAAATCCACATTGAATTTAGAAATTATAATTTTTTGAAGAAATAATATTTTAAAAATACATAATTATTACTGCACATGGAAAGAGGGATTCAAACTCACACCCTACGTATTATAAAAATGATCATTTACCAGCGGTCACAAGTTTGATTTCGTAACAATGCCAAAAATAATTATATATATTTATATTTATATACACATACATACATACGTACGTACATATATACAGACATAGAAACACATATATAATTATCTATATGTGTGTGTGTGTGTGTATATATATATATGTTAGTTTGTTTATATGTATATATGTGTGTGTGTGTGTGTTTGTTTATATGTCTAGATATATATACACACACATAAACATATACATATACACCCCAAAGTCAACATAAAATTAATGGAAAGAAGTGGAGAAAAAATATGATAAAGAATCATCACACTCATTCAATCACTACTTGACTAGGTGATGAGATATGACTTGGAAAAAGTCATTGGTATTCTAAAAATAATAAAATTAGAGACCAACTATAGGGATTTGTGCTTAAAGGTAGAGATAAAATTTAGGTGAAATTAAGTTTTAGGGTGATTTCCTAGAAATTTTTAAGATTTAGAAACTAAAATTTTGATATTTTTAAAAAAGTCACAAAACTAAAAATAAATTAAAAATAAGTACACCCAAATTCATAATTCCTAAACTACCCTCTCCCGTGAACCTCGCTCGCTTCTCGCCCTCACCAATACCCTCGCCCCTCGCCCTCGCTCGTCTCCCCTCGCCTCTCATCCCTCTCTCCCCACCCCTCTTCCCCCGCCAGTCTCCAAGAACTCCTCCGTGGAGAGCTCGTGGAGCTTCGTCGAGCTCCACGAGAGAGCTCCAGTGAGCTCCTCTTCGAGTCACTAGAACTCAATAGAGCTCCACGAAGGAGCTCATTGAGCTCAAGTGAGCTCCACGATCAAGCTCACTAGAGCTCGACGAGCTCCTTTGTGGAGCTCTTGGAGTTCCGTCGAGCTCCACAATGGAGCTCCACGAAGGAGCTCGTGGAAATGGGACGGAAGAGAGGGGGTGAGAAGAGAGGGGCGAGAGGTGAGGGCAAACGGGTGAGGGGCGAGGGCGAGGGAGGGATGAGGGGCAGGGGAGAGGGTAGTTTAGGACTTACGAATTTTGGTGCACTTATTTTAATTTATTTTTAGTTTTGTGACTTTTTTAAAAATATAAAATTTTTAGTTTCTAAATCATAAAAATTATTGAGAAAATACCCCAAAACATTATTCCCCCTAAAAATTATGTATAGTTTCCTAGTAATGGAATTGGAGAGAAGAAATAACAAGTGAGAAGTGTATGTTTAAAGAAAAAAAAAAATAAAACTATTATAGATGCAAAAAAAATACATTATGGGAGATGCATCTAAACAAGAAGGATCTAATATTTATGATCACCCAATAAAACTTTAAAGATTGTGTTATGAAGAACTTGGAAGAGGTGTTGAAACTAGTGGAAACCAGAGTGATGAGAACCATTGAATTATTTGAGACACTCTACGAGTCTATCACAAGTTAGTGACAAAATAATTATGGGTAGAAATAAACTAATGGAGGAAAATGTGTGCTATAAATAGAAAACTATGGAATGAAGATTTGGAAAGTATAGTAATAATCCAAAGAAAAATATTTTTTTTTTACCTTGATTCATTTGAAGATTCACTGAATTTTATTAGAAGGCAACAAGATACTTTGTACAACATGATTGTGAAGATGTTAGAATAGGCAGCAAGTAAGAAGGGAGATTTAGAGAAACCTTTTACATCCATTCTTATTAGCCCTCCAAAGTAAAGTTTCATTTTAAGGATTTTGATCCTTATAGTTGATCATCCTACCCTCATTCTTCTCCACATTGATTTATTATATATTTGTTTTCCTTGATAGTGTTACACTGTATGTCTTTTTCTTGTATTGATATTTATGATGAGTTTGAAAGATGTCAGGAGTTTAATTACTCGAGGAGGAGCAATACTTTTAGTGTGAAAGTTTGTTTGACACTTCATGTACTAACTTTTTAGGTAATTTAGTATGTATTTACTATTGTGTTTATATGTGTTTGTATGCACGAGGCACGGCACGATTCAGCCGTGCCTAGGCCAGCCCGGCATGGAAATTTTCCGTGCTCGAGCTTGTGTCATGCCCGACCACGTCACAATCATGTCGTGTCGTGCCGAGGTCAACTGGGCCTCGTGCCGTGCCTGGCCCGGCACGGTACCATGGCCCATTGGTACGGTACCATGCCAAAACCAATTTTTTTTAAAAAAATTAGGGTTACGGGGGTGCCGAAACCCTAATTTTTTAAAATTAGGGTTTTGGGCGTGCCCAAATTCTAATTTTTTATTTAAAATTAGGGTTTTGGGCACGCCGAAACCCTATTTTTTTTTAATTTAGGGATTGGCCTGACTGGGCCAAACCCTGCGGATCGTGCTGTGGGCTCGTGCCGGGCCAGGCACGGTACAGTAACCGTGCCGTGCTTGGCCAGGCACGAAAGCATGGTCGGGCCTGAAAAAAATGGGCCGGGTCAGCCTGGCACGTCCCGTTTGACACCTCTACTTGATGGAGCTAAGACTTGGAGGAAAGAAAAATGATAGAGTCATAATATTTTCCATGTCATGACTTAGGTACACCTTCCATAGATCTTATTAAGTAGTTGTGACATTTTTTCTTGGCCATAACTTTATAAAATTAGTTATGATACATTTATATGTCAAACTCTACAATCAAGTTAGCATAATTATTTTACTGTGCAATACAATCTTTGTGACCATAATATTTTCTTGGATTTATATCCATATTATCTCTAAAATACATAATGATCGTGATATTATTTTTACATCGTGATATCCTAGTACCCCACTGATATTGAGTTTGTTGTTTTTACATTGTGATACAATTATTTGTGGTAATTTCTAGTGCGAGATTTATTTAATATAGAGCTAGAATATCAAGTTTGTTGAGCCACGACATTATTTTCTACCATAATATTTTGTTCTAGAGAGCATTTACTCTGGTCACAATTTTTTCAACACCAAAGTTGTGGTCATCTCTAGGCTTGCCACTTTGTATTATAGAGAGTAAATACATCTATAGTGGTCATTCCCAACACTATAACATTTTGTTCCAAATAGAAAAGATCAAGCGGTGGGCATGACAATTCATAACATTAATACTTCGTGTTTCAAATAAATTGTCTTAGTCATGGTGTTCCTAGTGGCGTGGCATCATACTCTAGTAGGGAGTTACCCGAGTCATGATTTTAATTACTGCCATGACATTGATATAATAGAGAAGATCCAATGAGATAATAACGTCACAATCTCAACTAATGATATTATTTTCAACTTAAAGCATTACTTGGATCCCTAAGTATAAAAGTAATACTTAAATAAATTCACAAGAGGATGAAAAGAGAAATTAGATTTCAAGCCAAGAGCAATCACGAACTATAGGCTACATGATTCTAACCCCAATTAGGCATAATTCCAATGCAAACGTGAGAAAAAATTATTGAGATCGGATTTTAAAATTTAGATCTTCACTTGAGCGTTCAGTAGGAACTCTTGATTCTCATGAGATACTTCTTAAAATTTCTCATACAAATTTTTTCCCAATGTCAGACTAAATTGAGATTTAGGAATAGTGTAATATACTTATGTGTGATGAATATTTGATTTAATAAAGTTTATGATGCTAATATTTTCATGGTTTGGATATTAATTAATATAAATATTAATTAGAATTAAAATAAAAAGTTCACTTTACCATAGGTTTATATATGTCGACCATGATGAATAGTAATAGGAAAGTCATAGAATAAATTCATGCAATAAGGTAAGAATAGTGTGATAGTCATTCTAATCTTAATAAGCTTATGAGTGAATTCTTAAAGATGAGAAAAATTTAATTATTATAAGTATTATGCTTACGAAGCTAAAAGTATGAATGTATTTTTTTTTATTTTTTTAAGAATGAATGTATTTAATATATAATCCATTATGCATATTCTAGAAGAACTAACTTCAAGTGATGTGATAGTTAAGTTGAATGTTTAACCCAAGAGTTTCAACATAGTATGAGAGTCATGTATCAAATATGACAGAAAATGATATGTAAGTCATGGGAACCCTATAAGTCAATTCTTATTGTATGATATCTATAAGTATGATTCATAGTAAGATGTATGTTAATCACCATGAATATAGTAGTTACGAAGCTAAAAGGGTTATTGTATTTATTACCACATCACCTTGCATCTTCAATACATCAGAGTTCAGAGGATAGAAGTATATATCTGAAGTAATTATTAAGTATAGTTCATGCATTGCCTAAAAAAATAGAAGTATGAATGACTAATAAATAGTATAACATGTGACTTTGGTGGTGAAATGTTAAGGGAATCATCCTTAGTAGTGATAGTCCAAAGCTAACAATCACCTCCTTGTATGGCAAGAGGGTATTTGTGTATTTTCACACTAAATTATCTTTCATTTGGCAATTAAACATAATATTAACCAAAAACTAAAGAAATATTATCAAGTATAAGAAAATGAGCTAATCCTAGAGTTTAAGTATCTTTTTTAAAAAAACCACGTCTATCTACTCAATTCGAATCGTAGTTAGTTCACTATGGATTGATTAACCTGCCTATACAAATCTTTGGAATCAATATCTAGGCATGCACCTGTCTATCTACAAGTTTTTAAGACCATGTTATTTAATAATAAATTTTGACACCCTCACAAAGTCACAACAATACTTTTTGAGGTGAATTGACAAGCATTCAACTTGATCTAAATTATCTCTTAAAGGCCTTGCACTTAGATTTACAATAATTATTTGATGAAAATATCATGGAGGACTATATTTATAAAATAAACAAGTTCTTTGCACTTCATCAAGTCGACCCATAAATGACACTTATAATGGCAGATTTCTAGTTGGACATTGAACCATCCATCTAGAATATAAGGATGGGAAGAGCAAAGTCCTTGCCAACTGAGAGGTTTTCTTGTTTGATCTTCAAAAATAATTTGGAGCCTCCATCTATGATGACCCTCTAAAATTAATTTCTAAGTTGATACAAGCATGAACAATATTAGAATTTAGAGTAGGATTCCTAGAACTCATGATACGAATCATTGGAGTTTCTAAAATCATGCTTTACATTTTCTCATTTGAGGCCTTAAAATATTTATCCATGGGGAATTATTATTGCATGACCCTTCTCCATGCCAAAAGCTATGAAAAATCAATTATTTGAAGAATGAATTGAAAATTTGGTGCATAGGTAACATTGGGAAGGGACTTTAATCTCTAAAGGTGTAGTCCATTAGATCAAGGAATTAGTAATGCCAATAAGCTCTATGATAGTCTTTTCTTGTTCTACAAGTACCACATTGCCTCAATTCAAAGGAAATCCCATAACTAGCGGATCCTAACTTCTTATTAAGAGATTAACACTAGAAGAGTTACATGAGAAATAGAAGAGTCTCTATTTTAGTTGTGGTGATAAGTATCATGTGAATCATCATTGTAAGACAAATGCGCAATTAATTGTTGGGGCTAAAGACTACCATGAGCAACTCAAAGAAGCTTCCCAAATAACAGATAATAACCCAATGAAAGCTACCTGAATAACATATAATAACCCAATGGAAGGGAACCTAAAAAACCTTAACACTTTTTCTAATTCAGTGAATCCATGGATTTTTTTGAATTATGGAGAATCGTGAACTAGAAAAAACTTGAGGTACTTATTGACATGTGATGCAATAAAAACATTATTCAAGAGGCATTGTTGGATATATTGGAACTAAATGGGAGCAGATTAGTCAATTTAATGTGTTCATGAGGAATGGACAATATTTAATATGTGATAAGAGATGTATGAGAGAAAATTTGAAATGCAGAGATACTATTTTTATTGTCGTTTTATATGTTCTTCCTATTTTTAAGGTAGTTATCATAGACCATTTTACCAAGTATGCCCATTTTGGGGGTGTTTCTGACAAATTAACATTAAAAAAAGTGGCAAAACTTTTTTATGAAATACTAATTAAATTACATGGACTTTCGTGCACCATGTTTAATAGGAATTTCATATTTACTAGCCAATTCTATAAGTTATTATTTGTGATGATGGAAAATTACTTGAAGTTAATTTGGGTATATCATCCATAAATTGATAACCAAACAAAGAAATTATTATTTGGAACAATATTTGAAAGCATTCATACAAACCCCTATTCATCTATTCTAAGGTAAGGCGGAGTCCCTTCTCTCAATTCTAGCTTATGTCCATGGTTTGTGTCCACAATAAGTAGTTAATGATGCTCTATCTACTCATGATGAGTTTTTACAATACCTTAAAAAAATTATAATGGGCTCAAAATAAGATGAGATAGATGAAAAACAAAAGGAAATGAGATTTTCAATTTTAGATTGGTGACTTGGTGTCGGTCAAGTTACAATCTCACCAACAAAGCACAATGGCAAAATGTCTCAACCCTAATATTTGTTGGTGGCACCTTGGCCATTTTCAAATCATTTCTCTTGTTGGACCTATTTATTATACCCTTATTTTACCACCAAAAAGCAAAGTTCACCAAACTTTTTATGTTTAATTACTCAAAGTATTCAAGGGGATAAACCACATCATGTTACCCTCTACTATAATTGATTGTAGTCAATAAACCACTACTTGCTCTAATCTCCATCTTAGCTTCATGAATTCACCACTAGAAATGAAAGATAGTGAAACAAATCTTGTTGCAATGGTCTACAGACATTTGCAAGATGCAACTTGGGAAGAGCTAAAGGGTTTCAATCAACTTTACTATATGTTGGACCTTGAGGACAAGGTCATTATTGATGGCATTGGGAGTGATAGCTGGGCTAGGCTAGTGTTCAATAAAAATAAGATCCAAAAGCAACTGGAAGAATGGGGATTTATAAGGTTCAAGAGGAAAAAAAGTGCAAAAGCCAATGAAATTATCTCAAGATGCATTGATAGATCCAAGTGAGCATTTTAATAAAAAATTGAATAAAGTAGTAACGAAGCAAGAATTTGAGGAGATAAATGCAAAACAAGATGATTATTACATTTTTTTTATTTTCTAATGATTTTGGGTTTGGGGGAAGATATAAAGGAGAGAGAACAAATCTATAAAATGAAGAGCTTTTTATCAATAGTAAAGAAAATTGGAATTATTTCAAAGAGTGCACTTTCAGTATAATTTTAATTTCAATTGTATTGTATCACAAAACAAAATGATTCCAATAATTTTTTATTTTATATTTTATTAGTCAAATTAATGTTGTATACATATTATAGGTATACACTAACAATTTCATGCTACTACTGAAATTTAATTAGAGTGGCTAAGAGTAGCCATCCCATATTTTTTAAAGTAGAGAATTTCATTTTAAGCAATATGTATGTAGATTATGGTTGTTATAAGGTTAGATTATGGTTAGATTATGGTTGTTATACATATTTTTATCATCAAATCAAATATGATATCAAAGTTAGGTTATAGATTCTCATAAGTCTTAATATTCTTCATGGCTGTAAATGTTGTTCACCCTTACAATCAAATTTTTTTTTTGAGATTATTGTTGTTTAAAAATGCTTCTTTTACTAATGATGATCAATATCATGTGAAAGTGCTATAATATGTGGCAAAATGCTTGCCTAAAAAAATTTTGTTGTATAAATGGTAATTGCCTAAGATAATTATTAGAGGTGCCTATTATGATCCCACTAATCTTGTAAGGAAGCGATGGATATAGTGACGGATTACTGACGGATCAGTTCCCTATCTAAAGTGCTTCTTGCTAAATTTTAGCGACGGAAGTGTCCTTAGCTAAAAAGGTAGCGACGGAAAAATCCATTACTAAAAAAGAAAAATTCCATTGCTAAATTAGCAAAATAAATGAGATATTCTGCCGCTAAATAAAAATAATGACGGATGATTCCCTAGCTAAAGTGATGGTCTATAAATTTTAGAGACGGATATAGTCCCTAGCTAAATAAATTTAGCGACGTAATATCCGTCGCTAATTTTAATATTTACCTAGCTAAATTAGCTATGGAAAATTCCCTAGCTAAATTAGAAAGGGATTTTCCCTTGCTAATTTAGAAAGAGAATTTTCCCTAGCTATTTTAATTTCAAAAATAATTGCAGAATTTAAGAAATTTAAAAATTTTTTAATTAAATAATTTAATATTTGTATATCAAATTGAATAAAAATTGAAACTATAAATAATTTATAATAAACATAAAATAAAATCATTTAATATCTTATTCAAATTTAATATTTTACATAATTGAAAAAAAAAATAACAAAATTTTATTTCATCTTATTCATCAATGTATCTACCGATAGTGTATAATGTATAATATATCCATTTATTGACGTTGCTCTCTCTCCCTCTGCTCCTCCGATCATCATTTTCTACTGCGACAAAGCTGTCTGAGTCACAACATGTAATGTCTAGTGAAAAATCTCATCACATATAGAAGCTTTGTATGAGGAACAATGCGATATCATATCTGTAAGAAAATTAAACCACTAAATCAAATTAACTAAAAAAAAAGTAATGTTTTGATACATATATAATCCTAAAGTATATATGTAAATATACACTAGCATTTGACTCATACATATATTACTGAAGTATATGTACATATAAACAACAATATTATGTGTACATATAAACGGAGTACAAATATACTTAGTATATATGTGCATAAAATACTACAGTATTAAATGTACATATATATTGACTTTATTTGTACATATATATCTCATTTGGTGCTGTTGCTGCTGCTCCTGCTGCCGCTCATGCCACTACTATCATTGCCAATACCATTGTTGCTGTCACCACCGCCGCCACTGCTACCGAAGCTGTGGCCGCCACTGCTATTGCCGTCGCTACCACCGCTGCCGGTGCTACCGCTGCATGCTGCTGCATGCCATAGCTGCCACTATCGCCACTACTGCCGTTGACGCCTCTGCTGCTACTGCCGCTGCTTCTAGTGCTGTCATTGCTTCTTGTGCAGCTCCTGCTACTGTCGCTGCCACCGCTACTTCCTATGCTGCCGCTCATGTCGCTGCCGCTCCCGCCACTATTGCTGCAACCCCCGTTGCTTCCACCGCCACCTCTTCCACCACTGCCGCTTTTGCTGCCATCGGTGCCGTTGCTACTACTACTGATAATAGGCTTTTACATACCTATAATAGGCTAAAACTCTATCCAAAAAATTTGGAGACACACAAACCTTTTCACAGATATATAAAAAATAGTTATTACCGACGTGAACAAACACAAATTAAAGTTGATTGTCATACAGCTTAAATTAAAATTTATTTAAATAATTTTATATTTTTATATTAAATTTAATAAAAACAGAAACTATAAATGAAAATATTAAATTAAACAAAATAAATTCATTTAATAACTTATTCTAATACAATATTTTAAATAACTAAAAAAATAATAAAAATTATATTACATCTTAATAATCAATGTATCTACCGACTGTGCATAAAGTATAATCTATCAATGCATTAACGTTACTTTCTCTTCCTCTGCTCCTCCAATCACAACTTTCTGCTGTGAAAAAGCTGTCCGATTCACACTACTTCATGTCTGTTGAAAAATACCTTCACTTATACAAGCTTCGTATGGAAAATAATACGGTACCACATCTATAAGAAATTAAAACTACTAATTCAAATCAAAATAAATAAAAAAAAACTATGTTTTGATAAATATATATTATTGTAGAATTATATGTACGTATATACTAACAATATACGTACGTATATACCACATTTGTTGCCGTTCCTACTGCTCACGCTGCCATTGTTGCTGCCGCCGCTATGGCTACTGCCGGTGCAGTGCCGCTGCCCCTGCTTCCACTACTGCCTTTGCTGCCGTCGCTGCCGTTACCGCCACTACAGCCGCTGCTGCCATTGATGTCACCACTGCCGTCGCTTCCTCTACTGCCTCCACTGTAGCCGCTACCACTGATGCCACCGCCGCACCCCACTATCGCTGATGCTACCGATGTCGCTGCTGCCGTTGCTATCACTGATGATGCTGTCGCCGCCGCCATCGTTGATGCTGCCACTTCCTCTGTTGCCTCCGTTGCCGTGGCTACCGCGGTGGCCACGGCTAATGCTGATGATAATAGGCTTTTACATACCTATAATAGGCTAAAACTCTACCCAACAATATTGGAGAAACACAAACATATTCACAGATATATATAAATAGTTATTATAAACACGAACAAACAAATTTATAGTTGAATGTCATACAGTTTCAACAAAAATTTAATTAAATAATTTAATATTTTTAAATTAAAATTAATAAAAATATAAACTATAAATGAAAATTTTAAATTAAAAAAAAATTCATTCAATAACATATTCTAATACATTATTTTAAATAACCAAAACAAAAAAATAATAAAAAATATATTACATCTTATTAATCAATATATCTACTAACTGTGCATAAAGTATAATCTATCAATGCATTGATATTGTTCTCTCCCACTACTCCTCAGAGTACCAACTTTTCTTGGAAAAAATGTTGTCCAAGTCACGGTGCTTCATGTTTGTTGAAATATGTCTTCACTTATACAAGCTTCATATGAGAAATAATGCGGTACTATATCTATACAAAATTTAAACCACCAAATCATATTAAAATAAATAAAAAATAACTATGTTTTAATAAATATATATTACTGTTGTAAATATGCACATATATACTAGCATTTCACTTGTACATATATTACTACAGTATATGTACATATAAACTGTAGTATTATGCCTACATATATACTGAGTACATATATATACTCAGTATATATGTACATAAAATATTGTAGTATTATATGTACGTATATACTGACTATATACGTACGTATATACCATATTTGTTGCCGTTGCTACTGCTCTCGTTACCAGTGCCACTCATGCCGCTACTACCGCTACCACTGTCGCTGCCGCTGCCGCTGCCTATGCCACTGCCATTGCTGTCGCCGCCGCCACTGCCACTACTGCCCCTGCCATTGCTGCCACCACTGCTGCTACCGCTGCCATTGTTGCCACTACTGTCGATGCCACCGTTGCCACTACTATTGCTGCTGCCACTATCGGTGTTGCAGATACTGTTGCCACGTAGCTGCCAGTGCTGCTGCTGCCGCCCCTGCCGCCACCACAGCCACGGCCATTGTCGTGGCTTCTGCCACTAATGTCGCCACTGCCACTGATGCTGCTAATGTCGCCTCCACCGCTGTTGTCAGTGCTTCCACTTTCGCTGCCACTTTCACTGCCACCACAACCATCACTGCCGTCTCTGCCACTACTACCGCCACCGAATATAGGCTTTCACATACCTATAATAGGCTAAAACTCTACCTGAAAAATTCAGAGACATAAAAACATATTCACATATATATATAAATAAATTTATAGATATGAACAAACACAAATTAAAGTTGAGTGTCATATAGAAAACAAAAATCCAAAAGATGTCCAATAATTATGTTTAGAGATTAAGAGAGTGCAAAAATAAAATGTTTTTAGAATAATAAAGATAAGATAAGCTAGCCCTCTTTTTGATAAAGCTAAAATCGATAAATATGGGACCCATGCATTGGAAGGACCTGGTAATGTCTGAATGCTTTGAATCTGCATTTTCTCTTTTATATCACATATTGTGTCCTATAAAGATTCATAATTTGGTTTATCGGAAAAGCAAAGAACAAAACCAGAATAAAAAAAATTGAAACCTGCAAAAAAAATATCATTATTATTTGCTACACATAGACAAAAATAAATATACGAGGATTCACAGCTAGATCTCGGAATGCTATCTGATGCACCAATGCCGCTAACTGTGACTCCATATAGGGCATCTGTTGTTCCATTACTTTTTTAATTTCTTTAATATCTTGCATTTCTTCCATCAAATTAGTTATTTGCTCATCCTTCTTTTTTCATTTCGGTCTCCATATCTACAATA